>OY720036.1:2967470-3047172 GCA_963082485.1 Eudonia mercurella | reverse complement strand
GTTAATTGTGCCGTTTGGTTTTAATAGATTTTCAAACATATCTATCTATTCTATTAATAAAGAGGTAAAGTTTGTGAATTTATTTGTTTGAAGAGGGTAAAATCTGGAAATACTGATCCAATCACAATAAATTTTTCACTGATAGAATGATACAGTCGTTGTCGATATAGCGTGATGCTATATTATCGTGAGTCAAATAATAAGGCGAGACTTGTTGTATGAATAAATGACTGATTTCTTTACAATATTCTAGGCTTATATACAGATTTATAACAAAGACATGTACATTTATCTAGTAGGGAAGTGTCAATTTAACATAACAATATTTATTTTATATTTGTGCAAAATTTACATTATTAATAGGAAGTGTGTTTCGGTACGTGTGCCGGTACATTTTTGCTATAGATATTTACTATGGCTTTCGCCATAGGCAATATTGTTATTTATGCTGATTTTGATAAATAATGATTATTTTACAATTTAGTCAAGAATTCTTTAATATTTTTAATTTCTCAATACATTCTTCTATAAATAATTATAAAATATAGTGATAAAATTAAATACCTACCTGACCCAGCCAGGAATCGAACCTGGGTCTGCCGCAATCCGGGCGGCTGCACTGACCATTATGCTACCGGGAAGGCTGACGTAAGCTCTGAATTTTTTACAAATTTGAATTTGGCTGCTTTTTAGCGGCAGTAGTGCGATTTATTCAATGGTTACTGCAACCGATTTCTTTCACTATATTTTATAATTATTTAATTCAGCTTAAGTGCAGCAATTAGTACTTAAAAATAAAAATAAAAAATAAAATTTTCTTTTAATAATAAAGCAAGTCCATAATGAGTACTACTGCTAATACCTATCTAAGTATGTACCTACAATAAATTATATTTTATCGTATTAAATTCGTCGTTTTAAACGTTAACATCCTCGCAACCCTAGTTTAATCGGAGCTAACTTCGGAGTGGACAAAACTGTTGATTTGTAAAGTTTAACGGCGTCAATGAAACGCTTTGCTTAAAACTTGTTTGAACTAAAATTAGCGCTCGTTTGAACTAAAATTAACGCTTGTTTAAACTAAATGGACTCTGATAGAGCATGAATAAAATACATGCGAAAACTTTTCTGCGGATCTACATTTTTTTTAAGCCAGCGGGGGAAATCGCCACCATTATTTCACATTAATATTAAAAAGCTTAAAAAGCTTACCTCTAATGAGATCTGTCAGAAAATCTCCCAGCTGTTCTCCCATGAACCTGGCATACGTCGACGACCGAAAGTACTCCAGGTTGATCAGCTTCCTCCCGTCCAGAGCCAGCGTTACCAACCCCGGCTGCTTCAGCAACGCAGGGGCTATTCCCTTGACCATCACCCCGTCGGAGCTCTCAAGAAACCCGTGCACCAACACAACCATTCCCCTGGTGTTGCCTAGGAATCTGCCCATTCTTTTAGATTCTGTTAAATTGTATTTAATATTCCCGTTCTTGGTAATATGGTCTATGTTTAGGGAGTCGTAGAAGGAGGAGATGTTCTTACTGGCCATCTGCTCATATGTTAGACCGAAGTAGCTTTTAAACGCCTCGCCTGAAAATATAACTCCATCAGTTTTTGCTATGGTTCCAACTTCCATATGTGATACATTTAATAAGTATGTTATTAGCTAGTAAACTTTAGAACTTAGACGGCAGGTCCTTCCTCTATGCACCGGTTTCATAACGTGATGTTCCAGATTAGATTCCCAGCGAAGGTACAAGTTATTTTTTTTTATGTAAAAGAAGGAGGCAAACGAGCAGGCGGGTCACCCGATGGAGAGTAATCACCGCCGCCCATGGACACCCGCAAAATCAGAGGTTTCGCAGCCGCGTTGCCGGCCTTTAAGAAAGGAACAGGCTCGTTTCTTGAAGAGAAGAAGATGAAGAAATACCGCTTCGTGTAAGTGTCTGTCTGTCCTCGTGTAGTATGTGTACTTGGTTTTGTTAATTTCCACCATCGTATCTAAATCTGTCGTCATAGTAATAATATTAGTAGCACTTGCTTCCGACAATAAGAGATAAGATGGCCAGATCCTCAGTAATTGAGGATGTCGGAGGAAGTGCGCTTTTACCTTTGGCTTTACATTTATCACCAGTTAGATAGCCAGGTCACGCCATATTGACATCTTAAATATTAGCTAAAGTAAAAAAACCTTTTAAGATTGAATATGCTTCATAGATACCTATTACTATAACCTTGGTTCTAATTCGCTGCCCCGTTATCAAACGTCTTCATTCAATTGTAAAATTCCAAAGACTTAACTGAAAGCTCAGGTAAGGACTAGTATAGATCGCGCCAAACTTCTAGTCCCTTCTGAAGTTGCTTCGTTGCGCAGTTGTACAGTCAGGCCCTACCGCTCGTCCCCGCCTTCGCCCTACTGCCTCCTATTTTTTACTACTGCGACGCGAATCGCGCCAACTTCAGAGGGGACTAGAAGTATGGCGCGATCTATACCCGTAGAATTGTGTAACTATATTGTAAGGGAAAGTCAATAAACATTGTAATAATGGCAGGCTGACAACAATTGAATTTCCTGTTGTTGAATTGTCAATATTGTCTATCCGCAAAGTCAAAGGAAATTTAAACAAGGTAGCCAAGCAGATTTGTTAAATACGCGTTACATAGTAGAATAAAATGCGCCACACAAAGCGTACACCACATAGAATAGAATAGAAAAAAAACGCTTCTCCTGTTAGTGTAACAATATATAAAGTACAGTTACAAATGATATGGTCTACTACCCTGAGCGTATAAAATTTCTTATTATATTCGAATATAGAATTTATTAAACAAATTTCTTTTACAATATCTTATATAAAAACATATTTACAATATAAAATATTATAAAAAACTTAACCTAGGTTGCCACCGGCAGCGGGGCACCTAAGCTATCGGTGATTAAGGCTGCAGAGTGAGGAACCTCCTGACAATACGTGCCGTGTCAAGGAGTACTGCCTTTTGCATCTGATCCTTGACCAAACCTTTTAGCGAGAGCCTCTCTAGGTGTTGATCGAGGCTCTTGGCTAAAAGACCGTTTGCCGAAACGACTGTCGGTACAATAATGGTACATTTATTTATTTATTCAACAATGTTTCAACAGCATTTAACTAAACACAAGGTACAGAAGATGTTACTTAAACATAAGCCAATTATAGAAACATATTATGTTACTAAAATGTTGACATAATTCATGAAAGCAGGTAGGTAGTCTAAAAAGAAAAAATAAGTAAGTTGATGAAATTTTGTCGAATGATAACTTATAGAATAGGTGTGAATCTGATTGTGTTGTGTCGATGTGTATAAGTGCGTGTGAGTGTAATATTGTGGATGGTTTACATGGACGCTCGAATTGATTATCACCGTTGATTATTAATTGTAGTATACATTAAAATATTTTAAAGATTTAATTAAAACACTGTTTTAATTTAACTTAAGCTTATGAAATCAAAACACGTCCAATGCTGGACAAAGGCCTACCCCAAGGATTTCCACAACTACCGGTTTTGTGCTGCTCGTATCCAGCGGCTTCCCGCGACCTTCACCAGATCCTCGGTCTACCTTGTTGGAGGTCTACCCACACTGGGTTTTCTGGTACGCGGTCGCCACTCGAGAACTGTTCCGCCCAAGCGGTTATTAGTTCTGCTAGCAATGTGCCTTGCCAACTGCCACTTCAGCTTAGCAACTCTTCGGGCTATGTCGGTAATCTTTGTTCTCATCATCACGCAGAGAAACCCCAAGCATAGCTCTCTTTGGTTGAAGCGGTCGCCATGACTGAAATCGGTCTAAACAATCATCATCATATGATAAGGTCCTCCACAAATATCAGCACATGTGGGACCAGGCCCACCCATCATACTAGCTCAAAGCGTCTAAATTAAATTACATTTACTTAGATAACATTACAGATGTTACAATTGTCAGTATTTTTAATTCTAACAGCCATTAATCAAGTAACAACTTATTCTTTTTTGAGATGTCTCAAGAAAATTAATCATTTAAGACGTAAAAGCATTAGCGAGCAGCCATTTCTCAACCCTACCTTGAATTTACTGGCAGTCAGCTTTTTGACATCATTGGGGACATTATTTTTACTGAGGAGTATTATTAGGAGGAGGTGATATTATTTTACTGAGGGATATTATTTTACGGAGGAGGATTTTATGATGGCGCAGTGGTTAATGCGCCCGGTCTGCGAGTGCTGAAGGCCGGTCATCGGATGGGCGACCAAAAATGTATCATCTCGTCTCGAGCTCCTCCGTGCTTCGGAAGGCATGTTAAGCCGTTGGTCCCGGCTGCATTAGCAGTCGTTAACAACCACCAATCCGCACTGGGCCCGCGTGGTGGTTTATGTCCGCTCTCCCTATCCATCCACAGGGAAGGCTCGTGCCCCACCCCAGCAGTGGGGACATAAATGAGCTGATGATGATGGTGATGATGATGATTATTTTTGAATATTTTCATTGTACGAGATTTTTTCGATGTAGCATTGAGTTCGTTTGTGGTACTTATAAATAGATTATCAGCTCCAATCTAGAAGTTTTTTGGAGGGTTTGCTGATGGACTTAGGTGGTTTTCAGCGTCACCGGACTTTTTGCGGGGCGCGCCCCCAAAAAAGTCCGGTGACGGGGGCGGCGAGAAACTTAAAGGGTTCCTTAAGCCGTGTGATCGAAACACCGTCGGAGGTATTTTAAAGGGAATGTCACCACGCAATAGTGCGTGTCCCCGTTTCCTACTAGATTCCCAAGGGGTTTGGATCGGATCGAGAGCGGAACAACTCTAGGACTGCTAATACAGCTGAGACAGACGACTTTAATAAGTGCCTTCCGAAACACGGAGGTGCCCTATATTGTACAGAAATGTTTTACTTTGACATGAGCTCAATAACATAAGTCAGAGCCCACTGTTGTCTTTCAGCTCAACCTGCTCAACACAAATGCTCAACTCACCGTAACAACAGCCGTTTTATAAGTACCCAATACAAATTCTCTAATTCGTCCATACCAATAATTTAATTTTATTACTTAAATACTTTCTTTGCTTAAGATACAGAGATGGTGGCAGTTATTAGAAAACATTATGAAAAAAATGTCAATATTTATTAAAAAGTCCAGTTAACTATTAAATAGTCATCGTTTTAGAGCTTTTAAAGTTTGTAGGAAAAGATAGGACAGTTTTTTGCTAGATGGCTTTGTGCTATTAGCACATTTAGCAAGTGTCAAAGTAATTTTTCTTACGAGTAATAGGTACATATAAATAAAAAATATTTCCTTCGTATGATGATGATGAATGATATAGAAATGAAAAGTGAGAAATGATATACCCTTTACTAAGACCTCACGAGGACTTCTTGCGAGAATTTGAAAAAAAAATTTTTGTTTCATTTGCTAACACTCATGAACGCTCACGATCACTTAACGGTTAATAATCCACCCATATTTCACATTAATATTCGACATAACACAAATTTTTGAAAATAAAACAATAGGATAGTTATTATTTTCAAAGAATTAGGGCTTTGAAGTTGGAAGACGCCTAAATGAAAATGGCTGTTAACGAGAATGAAGGATTAATTAAGCTAATCGACATTTTAGCACCTGTCAAAGCGAAGTTGGTTTAAGCAAATGAAGTATCGTTACGAAAAATAATGAACTAAACAAACTTAATTATCGTTCGTTATTGTCTTTGCATTCTCCAATTCTCGTAGGTACAGTCAGAAGCGAAAGTAGCTGAGCACTTTGCCAAACCAACTATTTGATTTAAAAAGCGCTTGTCAACTTGAGCTGGATAGCGCAGTGGTTAACACGCCCGGTCTGCGATTGCTAAGGTAAAGCAACTTTCAAAAAGGCCGGTCATCGGATGGGTGACCAAAATGTGTCATCTCGACGCTGGTCCCGGCTGCACTTGCAGTCTTAAACTACCACTGCACTGCACTGGGCTCGCTTGATGGTTTATGGTGCTCGTGCTCGTGCCCTAGCAGTAGGGTCGGAAAATGAGGGTCAGAAATGAGCTGGTAATGATGATGGTAATGATGAAGAGAATTTAATTGCTAACTGTCTGGCTTTTTCCCTCCTTGCTATCCAATTAGATAACCTGATAAGCTTTTATAATTATACTAGCTGACCGTCGGACTTCGTACCGCTTCACAGTGTGGGATTTTTGATCAATTTTGGACACCTTCGTTTTATGTTTTTATATGTTGCATTATATCTTGATAAAGCCTACTATGAAACTAAAACATGAATATCATGTTTAATTTTAACGCTATAATTTTTTGTAGGTGAGGTCAATAACCTATAGTAATCGTGTTTACTTTTATATCTCCTAAAGTAAAATTGATAGAGCCGTAAATTTTTTTTATTGGCTTTTAAATAATAATTCTAATAATATATTAAAAACTCAGCATTGTACCTTAACTACATAAAAAGTTATGTATTTTTTATTTTTTTTTAGTTATTTTTATTTTATTGGATTATTTTACAATATTAGCGATTTATTACATCTGTATTGCATTAAGCATAAGAGTACCCATATTAATTTAAATTTTCAAACACTAATCTTGTATGATTCAGCATTTATGGCACTTCTAAGTTTTTTTCTGATTTCTATAGGAATAGGGTTGACAATTCGGGGTTATCCTTGTTTTATAAAAAAAATATTGACAAATTAACACTTCCCAAATAATTTCTCGCATAATTTAACCGTACAAGTGTATTATTAATCTATGTATACATATAATAAAGCTAAAGAGGGTCGAAAGTCTGTACATGGAAGATATTCGAAAAAAAATTGGCTGGGGATACTTAGAATTGATAACGTTCCAACAGTTTTTAGATTTTTTGTCTGTTTATCGGTTTGTCTGTGTATTTGAGCGCGCATCACGTGAAAATGGCTGAACGGATTTGGATGAAACTTTGCACATAGACAGACCATGACCTGGACTAGAATATAGGACTTTTTATCCTGGTAACGGGTGTGATAGTGTAGTCTTCGCGAACGAAGTCGCGGTCGACAACTAGTAAATAATAAATAAATATTTTAAATGAGCTGTGTGAACGGAAGTTAAATCTATACTAATATTATAAAGCTGAAGAGTTTGTTTGTTTGTTTGTTTGTTTGTTTGAACGCGCTAATCTCAGGAACTACTGGTTCGAATTGAAAAATTCTTTTTGTGTTGAATAGTCCATTTATTGAGGAAGGCTATAGGCTATATTACATCACGCTATGACTAATAGGAGTGGAACAGTCGCTAATTAACGCGGGTGAAACCGCTGGGCACAGCTAGTGATATTATAAGTATTTTCATTCATCATCAGAATTAATGAGGACTTCATCTGTGCAAAGAATTAGATCTGTGTCTTCGTTAATAAGTGACTCTAATGTTGAATAGAATAGACTAGAATACAATGGAAAACATTTATTAGTGCCACAACACACATCATTACATCAAAAATTAAAAAAATAAGTGGCACTAACAGGTGCCCCCGCTCAGTATGATGTCAGGCCTCCTAGTTTATAGGAAAACCTGACGCTGGTCTTGGGTGTTGGTTCTGTTGTTTTCAAAAGTGACAAAACTTTATGTGGAATAGGTAATCGCTTTTTTTTTACTTGCACGGTTTTCTAGGGATTTTAGTTCGTTAGGTAGGGGTCCGAAGACTCGAGAGCACGGCGAAAGAGGTCGAGGATTGTGGTTTTTCTATCTAATTTTCTTGTGTGAAGCTCTCGGTCATATCGCCAGATTTATTTCTGGATTCACCTGCCTGCTCGGACAGCATTCCTATCGGTAAAGGACTCGCTTCAATGATTTGCCATCCATGTAAGAGTATTTTGTGTACAGTGACTGACATATAGCACCAGTTGTATTTTTCTACATATTTTTTAGCCACGGAAGCACAAAACACTCGAAATTTTGCAACATCTATCGGCAAACCACTCGAAAGAGCAACCAAAATTGTGTGAAAATCGTCCACTAGCAATTCGTCAATGTCTAAAATGTTTGCAAAAGTTTGGCGATTTCCATCTGATAATGCTGTCCGAACAGTATTGCCGTCATTGCTGGTCCCAGAATTTGGTCGAACAACATCCACTTAAAGCGTATGCAGTACTTACTGAACACTATTGAATGACTAGATGACAACCCTACCTATAATATTAAAATAAATAAATATCGGCAATCATGCGTTATTTTAATACAGTTTTTTTTTTGGTGTTAGTTCTAATTATACTTAATTGATTTTCATAAAAATAAATCGCTAATATTGTGTGATTATCGAGAAATAAATATGGTTCAATACTTGAGAAAAATTATTATATTGTCGTATAGGACTGTAATTTTCAACTTTAATTGAAAGATAATGGTGCTTAAAGATTATCTCAATAAAACATATATTTAGGAAACTTTTAAAAACATATATAAACTGAGAAATTACGTTTTTCAGGTTTCTATGGATTTTTCTCGAGTTCTCAAATATCTCCAAAATTATGTAAGATAAAATTCTGGGAGTTTTACCTGATCCTCAAATTGATAACAACGAATCAAATGAAAACATAAAACTAAGGTGGCCGAAAATGATACCAAATCCCACACTGTGCGCTTTGACAGTTTCCATGACAACAAAACAAACAAATCATGCGTCCGCTTAAGAACACCCGTATCCGTATCGTATGATGAACCTCTATAGCAGCGCCACCTACCGGGTCCAATTGTAAATCTAAACCATTCTCGAATCCGTTTGAATACACACAAAAAAATCATCTAAATCGGTCCAGCCATATAGAATGAGTTCAAAAACATACACACGCACAGAAGATTTATAATGAGATTGTGTTTGACTACATACCTTTCGAGTTTACCACGGGATATCGAAATTCATTTCGCCATATAACACGAGGTCGACAAAACATTTGGCCTTTTTATTACTGATCGAACAAACAACTGACCAAAATATATTTTACAAAAATACAAATGTTGAAAAAATTTCCACGAGCAGGATTTGAACCTGCGCCTTTCTGACATACCGGGTCAGGTGCTCTTCCAATTCCAATCGGCGGGCTGGTTAGAACCACGATAGTTCAATTGGAAGAGCACCTGACCCGGTATGTCAGAAGGGTGCAGGTTCAAATCCTGCTCGTGGAAATTTTTTCAACATTTGTGTTTTTGTAATTTGTTCGCAACAAAATTTGCGTTAAAAATTATTTTGAACATTTTATAAAATTTATTTTGTCGATATAACAATTGATATTTCTACAATTGATCGAATGAACGTTTGTCGAGTGGACGTTTGGTAGGAAAACTGTAAGCTTTTCTATCGCTTGTCGAACAGATCTAAGACCTCTCGATTTTGATCGGATTGAAAATATTGTGTTTATTTAATAATTATATCATGTACCATCTTATCTTATCTTAGTGGGGCCTGCTGAGGTTTCCCTCTTGCAGTAACACTTCGACCCATCGGGATCTTTTGTGCAACCCCGTCCTTTCACTCTTCTTCCTCTGTAAAGATAGATGCCATAAGTTGCTTAATGGAGTTTATACAGAGTGTCGCAAAATTAACACGTCACACTGACACCGGAGGTAGGCGGGCCTCAGATGCATCGAACAAGCCTAACTTGTTCAAAGATACAATATTAAAAAAACGTTTAGTCAATTGAATGCAATTAAAAAAATTCATAGTGGACAACTTACAATACCGTAATTTTTTTGTATTTTTTATTTCATTTCTTCTTTCTTTTTCGGTCTAAAGTTTTATGTATCTACTTACTAATAACAGTTTTCTAAAATTTACGTGAACACTTCACATTGAATAAAACTACTTTTACGGATCTACTTGCGTTTATTATGCACATTTATTTGATTAAATATTTATCCTGACGTTACGAACCCCTTGCAGGGTTCGTGGTCACAGGGAGACTGAGGTGTTGGTCGTCATAACTCATCTATTAATTGCTTAGAATTTTTTTTTTATGGAATTATATAAACGCTTTAAAGAAAAGCAATACCTATTATTTCTAAAGCAAAACAACGAAAAAGAAAATAATGAATTATTAATATTTATAATTAAAACATATGTTCCACATACGCCGTATGCACGCACAGTGATGTAATATCAAAACATTTCTTTAGTTATATACGCAATTCCGTTTCTTGCAAAATCAAACAACATTTGTTGTGATAAATAACAGAATTATGCGCGGTTCAAATCAAATGCTGCAAAGATAAAATGGGAAGAGCCGCTAGCGTTGCTCATTATTGATGAAATGACATATATTATAACAGTATAATAATAAGAAAAATGTCGAGAACGTCTCGCAAAATGGAAGTTGTATATTAAACATATTATTTTCTAGAGAGTAAAAAACGGTTTTGTGGCTCGTTTCGTTAATCGTTATACTGTTGCAGTACTTGGTTTCGGATCCTACTGCTGCTAGACAAATAATCATGGCTGCCCGCTTCGCCTTCCTCCTGCTGCCGGCTCTGGCCGTCGCCAAAATCCAAATCAAGCTCTCCGGCAAGTTCGACCCCCAAAACCCGAACATGCAAGTCTACCTCTCCGGCAACGACGTCGGCATCATCAGCGACGACGAGAGGAGCACCTTTAACCTCAACGACAACAGTCTGAAGAACGCTGTCAGGGCATACTTCGGGCAAAGGCCTGATGACGCGTACTTACGCAGCCCGACGCCATGGGGCGACCTTTACCAAATCTACGGCTGGCGCCAAGTCACCAGGACTTTAATACCGAAGAAGGCGAAGATCTTGGGCATCGTCTCCCAACCGACTGTTGTTATGCAGCATATCTTCGAGAATAACAGCTCCAAACCAGCTACCTTCAACGTCGGGATCTCACAGAGTGTTGAGAACACTGTTTCCTCGTCCTGGAACAAGGGTGGAAGCTTAACTGTCGGTCAGGAGATCAACTACGGTTTCGACATCGAAGTGGCTAACGCTGGAGGCACCAAATCCTTCTCTTATACCAGCTCTTGGGGTGAGAACACCGAGAAATCGGAGTCAGTTACTGTTGGTTCCTCGACTGCTTTGGATATCTTGCTGCAGCCAGGGCAGTCTGTCATCGCTCAGCTCCACGCGACCAGAGGCTCAATCAAGATCGAGGTTGAATACGAAGCCAGTTTGTCTGGAGCTACTGCCGTGAACTACTTGGAGACCTACAAGGGTCACCACTTCTGGGGCTTGGACGTGCGTGCGGTGATGAGCAGGCGTGGTGTCAGCAACAGCCTTGTCTCCAAGGAGGTTATCGACATCAGCTTCTACTCCAACTCAAAGGTCACCGTTCAGGCGATAAGACGATGCTTACGGAAGTCAGATTGTAAACTAGCTTAATTTTAATATAGCTTATCTTTTATACCTTCGAAAAAAAAAAAAAAAAAAAAGGACTCGGTCTCTGAGCTATACCACCCAGCTCGGAGGAAGATCTTCCGTTTGGCCTTCCTCAAAGTGGCATTCCACCTACCAGTGGCTTCCCTACAGTGGCGACCCCGACGTGATGTACCACATGCTTCCCTACAGTAGTGACCCCTACGGAGCACAGAAACACCTTCAACATCGTCGCAGCTGCGCCCATCCATCACTCCTCATCCACCATCTACCTTCGCCAGCAGTCACAGCAAGCCAGTAATCGAGCCACAAGGTTCCACCGCAGCATCTTGGACGACGCTTCCTGGACCTCCGGCACACTCGACGGCATCATCCCGACCTGGTCTCCGCAGCCCACGACCGGTGCATCAATGTCGGCCACATCACTCCGGCGTGGCAGCCCTGCACACCAGCAGCTCGGACCCACCGTCATCATCACCTGTCTCGACTCACCGCAGACAGGAGCAGCACACTGCATCACTGGCAACGCGCCTTCACCCCACCCGTCTCGACTCACCGTAGACTGGGGCATCCTGCAGCAGCACTCTCCACTGGCAATTGCAAGCTCTGACGCACTGACTGCTGAGCACACTCACTGACATCGACCTCCGGTCTCAGGGGGGGAGTGATGTGGCGGCGTCACCTACCGCATGCGCCGCACATTACTCGACACGTAGAAACACTTGTCAACCGTGTCAATAGATGGCGCCACAAACGCATACTAACGACGTCGTCATACTACGACGATAAAATAGTATGGGAAGCCTGCATCGCGGTAGCGATGTTTCACCGTCTCCTTCGCTTTATACTCGTATAGCACCTCCAACTAACATCCGTTGGACCTCGGTCCCCGAGCTATACCACCCAGCTCAAAGGAAGATCTTCCCTTTGGCCTTCCTCAAAGTGGCATTCCACCTACCAGTGGCTTCCCTACAGTGGCGACCCCGACGTGATGTACCACATGCTTCCCTACAGTTTAAAGATTAGTTATAATTAAGCTCTTTCTCTTACGTATTCTATGTTGTAACGTACTACAAAAAGTCGGTCACAAAATAGGTGATTTACGCTTCTGCCCTCGACCGACTTTTTGTAAGACCGACTGACAATCGGACCGAATATTTCGCCGAGTTTTATCACCGATTTTGTGACCGACATTTTGGAAGACGTGTGCGTTGCAACATAGAAATCCATACGTTTCATTTTCACCGACTAATAAAACGGTCACCGTTATCGGACGTGGGGGCGGCGCCTAAAACTTTGGCGAAAAAATCGGTCCGATTGTCGGTCCTACAATAAGTCGTAGGCGGGCGTGCTAAACAATTACTATTAACACACTTCAAGTACTTCCTAACTATGTTTATTTATTTATTTATATATCATTTAATATACATACATACATACATACATACATACATACATCACGCCTTTTTCCCGGAGGGGTAGGCAGAGACCACCTCTTTCCACTTGCTGCGATCCTTACAGACATCTTTCGCTTCATCCACATTTAATATAATTAATTATATTTCATCTTCTTCATTTTTTTCCGCATTCTTCCGTTTTTATGCACCTTGGCATCAAACTATTATTTAGTAGATAACATTGAAAAGCATTTATTAAATTAAATTGATTATAAAGTCTGATATTATTTTTTATAACCACATTAAAATTTGTTTAATAAAAGTGTTTTTTAAGTAATGTCTGTCTACCAACTCCATTGACCTCTGTAATTTCCTTAGCATAGAAAGTTTCATAAGGATCGGCATTTCTTATGAAACAATTTTATGAAAGAATTGGCTTTTTATGAGAAAATTGGCTTTTCATATGAACCTTAATACACTTGGAAAAATAGAGGTCTACGAAGTTGGCAGATATAATTTAAGAAAAAGTATATTCAACTATATGCGAACAATGCGATTTGATCATCAGCGCATTTTATGTCCCCACTGCTGGGGCACGAGCCTTCCTTATGAATGAAGAACGGGCCATAAACCACCACGCGGGCCCAGTGCGGATTGGTGGTTGTTAACGACTTCTGATAATGCAGCCGGGACCAACGGCTTTACGTGTCTTCCAAAGCACGGAGGAGCTAGAGATGTATAATATTTGGTCACCCATCCGGTGACCGGCCTTTGCGAAAGTTGCTTAAACTCAGCAATCGCAGACCGGGCGCGTTAACCACTGCGCCATCGAGCTCCTCACTTTGATTGATTTTTAACTTTAACTTAACCACTTTAAAAAAAAAGTGTTTTTAAATTATTTAACAGGAATAAATGTCTTAAAATAACTACGGCATCGCGTATAGACGACACACCTAATGTTGAGAAATTAATGGCCATCGCCACCCATGGACATCTGCAGCATCCAGGGAGCTGTTTGCTTATGAAGGTTCAAAAGAGAATATAGATCTATACAATTTTCTATTCCATACTAACTTCGAAGGCCGTCCTATAAAAAAACTTCTAATTCTGTCCATAACGGACTTTACATCGCTTAGTTGAATAAACCTAACCTAACTTAACCTCAATTAGTTGAATAAACTTTTTCAAAATGTTTCTACTACCAGTAACAATTTAGATCTCTGTATTTTTCTAAAGTCTAGAAAGTTGCATTAAAATTGCATAAGCAAAAAAATTAACTTTTAATTTTGTATAGGATAGCTCGATGGCGCGAGTGCTGAGGTCAAACAACTTTTGCAAAGGCCGCTCATCGGATGGGTGACCAAAAACCTCCGTGCTTCGGAAGGCACGTAAATGGTTACCTATTGAAACGCATAACGTTTTTAGGCATAAACTGAAAATGCATAATGTTCATGGTCATAATCTTCACTTGCCATAAGTCTTTATAGCATAATTTCATAACGCATAACATCATAAGGCCGAAATCTGTAAGGCATAATCATGGGAAGGCATAATTGCAATATTCATAATTTACAAAAGGCATAATTTAAATTTGCCATAACATTTAAAAGGCATAATATTCAAAAGACATTTGATAAGCATAAACTGACGAAATCCATATATTCTTAAGGAATAATACTTGTTTACCATAATTTCAAAAAGCATATCATGCATGCATGCAGCAAGCATGCAGCAAGCATGCAGCAAGCATGCGGCATGCAAGCAGCATGCAAGCAGCATGCAAGCTAGCAGCATGCAAGCAAGCATGAACCATGCAAGCAAGCATGCAACATGCTGCAGGCATGGTTTCTGTCACGGCTCCGGCGCTGCGGGGCTCCGGCGGTCCCACGCGAGCTTATCGTCGCAGATGGTCTTCGCTCTCCACCACAAAAAACCACCTGCTCCTCAGCTTGCGGGCCGCCTCGCCCCTCCGCGCCTACGCGCTTCTAAATTACACTCTAGGGGTAGGACAGACAAGACTACGTGGAGTCGGATTTGTAGCGATTCGTTTCTGTCACTGACTTTTGTAGCACAACATTACTAAAAACACAAAGTATTAACTTTTAAGACTATATTTTAAATCAAATTAAGGTTTAAATGATATTTATATTAAAAATAACATAATTTAACTAAAATTATAGCGAGTGAATAATATACGTAATGTTTTTATAAGAAGTGTATTTAGACCAAGTAAAAATTATATCCAATGAACGTTATATCCTTTGAAGTTAGTTCATTTGTAATTGTATGAAATGAAATACACCCCTTAAAACAACTTAAAATTATGTCAAAACAAAATTATGAATGTTAACAGCCATGCATAGTAAAATTATGCGTTTTAAATTATGCTTAATAAAATTATGTCAAACAAAAATATAGATTTTAACGATTATTATGATTTTTTACATTATGCCTTTCAAAAATTCTGTGTTATTATGTTTATGCATAACAAAATATTATGCAAAATAATATTATGCTTTTTGATATTTACGCCATATGATGTATGGCAATCGAAATTATGACAATAAACAGTATGCGTTTTAAAGTGTCACCCACGTAAATCCATTGATCCCGACTGCTTTAGCAGTCGTTAACAACCATGGTGGTTTATGGCCCGTTCTCCCTATCCATCTTTAGGGAAGGCTTGTACCCCAGCAAGGAGGACAAAAAATGAGCTGGAGCTGATGATGATGATGATGATGATGATGATGATGATGGAATATCACAATGTATAAAGGCTGATGCTAAACAGGATACTCACACTTATTTGATCCCGCAGCTATAATAGGATGTATCGCTGGCAGTGCCGCCTCCATAATTGAGCTTAAACTGAATTTGGCGTCTTTGTGAGGAGTTGTGACGGAATATACAGCTTGTATTATAAACATTATAATAACCACGCTGTAGATATTGATGACGTCATGGCTCGACACTGAAAGTTAAATGAGGAAAAACATTTTTAATATTAGTATTAAACATAATTATTTTTATGCATATACTATAGTATCTTACGAAGTTCACCGCCTGTGTGGTTTAGTACTTAAGATCACCGGTTTTAGACCCAGAGGTCCCGGGTTCGATTCCCAGCGGAGGTACATTATTGTGTACTCGGTTTGGTTGGTGGTAGGGCTTATTTGTCCGCCTGTTTAGCGACCGTCTTATCTAAATATGTCGCCATAACATCAATGTAGCATTGTTGTGTTCCGGCAGCTAGAGATAGGATAGCCAGTGCCTCAGTAGTTGAGGATTCCAGGTGAAGTGCGCTTCCACCTTCGGCCTTATCATCACTTAACATCAGGTGAGGTGAAAGCCTAGTGCTTACCCCTAGATAATTTTTAAAAAAACGAGCCTTACAGTAGTCGCGTATGATGTGTAACATTTGACATATTTGGATTTTTTATCAATGAACTGCACTTTATTGAGGCATATCATCAGTAAATTTATATTTATTAATCTATATTACAATATAAATTAGAATGTAGAAATTAACAATGACGTATTTTTTTTTTTAAATCCTAAAGAGAATGCAGTAAATACTCATTAGAAGACTTTGCACACTGACCTATCTGGCGCGAAATTTATGAACTCGGTTCTTGGCGGGAAAGTGAAGAGTCATTTCTGCGGTTTTGTTTTATTTTCTAAAATTTGTATTATGTCGAATATTAATGTGAAATAATGGTGGACTATTAACCGTTAAGTGTTCGTGAGTGTGCATGAGTGTTGGCAAATGAAACAAAACAGTGCAACGTCACTTTTCAAATTCTCTCAAGAAGTCCGCCCGATGACTTAGTAAAGCCCCACATCTTTACTGAGACGAGTACTCGAGGGGTTGGGTGGTATATCATTTCTCATTTCTATTATCATTCATCATCATCGTACAGAAAAGAAATATTGTTTATTTATGTATTACTTGTTAGAAAAATTACTTTGACACTGGCTAAATGTGCTAATCGCACGAAGCCATCAACAAAATGAAAAAAAATAAAAATTATGAACTCAGTAAAGAACATGTGAACAGTTTCGAGAAAATATATCCTAATGTCAGCACCTCAAATATCATAATCACAAACAATCTATAAATTGTGATCACACTGTTACGATCACATTTCTACGAAATCACTCCCACAAATATTACTACCAACAACGGACATTGAGCTTAAAGTGTCGATCACTGGTGACATTGTTACGGTACTTCCGTCCCTTTTCTACGAAATCACTCTCACAAATTGTAAATATAGAAGGCGAGCGGAATGATGTTACACATAAAAAAAAAACTTATTTACGATAGAACGGAGGTACTTTTGAATCAAGTGTAATATTGATTCCCTAAAGTTGTCTTTCATATGTATATCTATGAATATGTAGCTATGCCTAGCGTAGCTCTATGGTATGATTCTAGAGGTAATGAAGAAAAAGAAAAAAGAAACACTAGAGACGCCTAGAACGCTAAGAATACCCATTTTAGCAGCTACTTTAGCAAATAGTTGCTTAAATATCGTAGCTATAGAGCTACGATCAACGTTACACTTGATTCAAAAGTATGTAACTCCATCAAAAGTAAACACTAGTTTGAATTGTTATTTATTGTTTAGTAATTTCCGATTACAACCAATAAAAACCAATTACAGTTAACGATGACAACAAAACGAAAACAAATACAAATAAGAATAACAGAAAAAAAACAAATAAACAACACAGAATATAAATGAGAATGCCGCGTGAAGACTCGTATCCCGCGCTCCCGTGGGAATTTAGTAGAACCCGTTTCTATTATTTGTTGACTACAAAACCCAAATTGACTAGCAAACAATATTATTTTGTTTATTACAGAAATTAAATTAGGTAATATGTAAGTATAAGATGAATAACAAATGGTTACAATCCTATCCAAAATACATCATTAGATGCTATAGTAGTACCAATAGCACCTAAACTTTATATAAAAATGAGATATAAAATACTTAAACATCAAATAATTTCATTTAAATAAAACATATTGCCGATTTTTTCATATTTCTTTGATTGATGTCCTGGAGTTAGGATCTAACTAAAACACACCGATAAACAATTTTTTTTATATTTACAAACAAAGGCCATAAATAACAAGTAAGTCAAACTGCTTAAAATTAAACTTAAAAAATTATTATTACTGTCAACGTCATTACACAATTTTTCTATACTAATTTTGTAAAGCTGAAGAGATTGTTTGTTTGGTTGAACGCGCTAATCTCAGGAACTACTGTATCGAATAGAAAAATTATTTTTGTGTTGAATAGTCCATTTATTGAGGAAGGCTATAGGCTATAGATTGTTCGCTAATTAACTGCTAATTAATTAACTGTTCGTATGTGATCCGTGATTACGTATCTGTGAGAGTGTCGATGTGTGCGTTGCTCGAGCACGGTATGTACATATAAATAACATTTTGATGGTATTTTCGCTAAACAAGACAATATCGCAAATCAACAAATGTGCAAAACCTAATTGATTAAGACATTATGTAGGTACTAGCAATTGGTTCTGAAAAGTCAAAGCTGATGGGGGAGCTGGTATTACTGTCTCCGCAGTCCAAGTGGTTCTGGCTGAATGTCAGTGTTTTGCTCCCGGGCAAATGTACCGCTGAGCTACGACTTTTTTGCACTGCTGCACCACACACGCATGCCACATAATGTAGGCTTATTTTGAAGATTTTAAAAAATATATATTTATGGTAGGTATATCATTGTTTAATGTATGTGTGTGTCTGTGGTTTTTGTAATAAATCTATCTGTCTCTTAAGCTCACTTCAGGCGATCTTCTTATTTTGTGGCCGAATACGAATCCGTTCTACCTGAAGACGGGCCGTGTGTTTTTATTGGGTCGGCTCTCCGGGCGTGGTAGTACTCGGAAGACGAGAATTCCACTGTATAAAAATGGTCAGGCAGACCACCGTCAAACCCCACACACCTCCCGGGTCCTAGCAACGGACAGAGGGAATTTCCACCCGTAAAAAAAGAACCAATAATGGTTCATATTAGAGAAAAAGAAGGAGAAACCACATGAACCATCTCTGAATGGTCGGAACTAGCACAAGACCAAACAAAATGACGTACTTTAACGTCAGAGACCTTCGCCTCACATCGGGTCGCTGAACCAGCGAAATTAGTAAGTAATGGTTCATACAATTTTGACTTTTAGAAAAAGTTCATCTATATTAATAAAAATCAATTGCCACACGTATGTCTTAGCATCACTTGAGAACAATTTGGCTGATTTATTGTTTGTTGTGTTCGTTATTGTCAGGACAAAGTTATCGACGAGATACGGGTTTTCACTCAAGCGGACGGAGTTGCTAGCGGTCCACTAGTTTTATACAAATTTTACAATGAATGTAAAACCAGTTAAATGCAAATACCGCTTAAAAGGCAATTGAAATTATAACGTCAGAATTGATGACATAGGTTTTAAGAAAAATTGCACAGCAGTAATCATGATTTGGCATGCCGTGCTGGTAAACACCGGAAAGCGTCACTCAAACACCTTTGTACTATTGCATTCACAAAATGACAAATTGACAACCATTATAGTACTTGCATACTAGTCGTGAACAACTTAACAACAGCGCCCATTAACTTCACACTTCATCTTATTTTTTCTCTTGTGTGTGTGTTTGCCTCATTCGCTCATTCGCTCATTCGCTCTGACATGAGCGAGAAAAGAATAGATTTAGACACGCGCAAAAAATAAGTTGAAACCAATATATAACGACGAGATTGTCTTTCATTTTTGAAAACAATAAAAAACGCGTCTACTGATTTTCGGCAATTCCAGGATACAAAATAAGTAATAAAATCAATTACTGTGTTAATAATATTATTTTTTAATGTTCTTATGCAATGTCCGGAAACCCGGACAGTTGTTCCGAAAAAAAATATTGTCATAAGAAAGTCTCCATTATTTTTGTCCGTTCTTCAAACTTTAGGTGAATCAGCCCTACCTATTCCGATCACTGCTCATTAAGCTAAGCAAAAAGATTGCATGTGTCTTAGGTACGTATGTATGTATGTTAAATGTTAATATGTATTGTTAATAAATAGTTATCTTGTTCTTCTTCAATTTGTGTGTAACGACTTGGCTTAATTTACTTGTAGCTTTTAGTTTTACTTCTCAAAGAAATAAAAACAGAAACAACCTTAGTGACGGTAGTTGTTGACATTGAATGGACGGACGCCTTTGGCTTTCAAAGTAAAAAGTGTTGAATAATTTCGGCGGGCTGGTTAGAACCACGATAGCTCAATTGGAAGAGCACCTGACCCGGAATGTCAAAAGGGTGCAAGTTCAAATCCTGCTCCTGGAAATTTTTTCAACATTTGTGTTTTTGTAATTTGTTCGCAACAAAAATTTGCGTTAAAAATTATTTGAACATTTAGAAACAACCTAATAAAGAGATAAACCAAAGGTTTTGTCTTGCCGTGGGCAAACAGTTACTTATAGTTTAAAATATATACTTGTAACTTGGAGAACCATGATTATAATAAGCAGCTTAACCTACTATATACTGTTCCACTTTAGAGCAAAGGCCTCTAAACAAGTCATTTATATAATTGATGGGTATTGACTTAATCTCAACGCTTGGAAAATCTGGGTTGGTGATCACAAACCGATATATTGTATCGAATAATTAAAAAAATAAAAAACATGACTGCCATGACAAGAAAGGCAAAAAAAGTACTAAAAGGCAAAAAACAAGATGTCATGTATTTATTTATGGGTTGTATTTAATCGATCACCAAAGTGACCTAACGTAACTCACAAAAATACTAAGTTGGCACCTAAAAATACAAAGTTAGCACCTAAATTACTATTTAGATGCTGACTTACCATTTTAGGTGCTAGCCTACTATTTTTTTGTGGATCAATTTATTATTTATCTTTATTTATAAAACTGAAATGTCACTCATTCACTCACTGACTGTATATAAAAAATCTAAACTGCTTTATAAATGAAACTGAAATTTTCATGGCAGTCGGGGGACCGCTTTGCTGGATAGTTTCTTATTTATAAGGTCCCCCTATAAATACAGATAACTAAATACATGACATCTTGTTTTTTTGCCTTTTAGTTCTTTTTTTGCCTTTTTTGTCATGGCAGTCGTGTTTTTTAATTATTTTTTTAAGTATTTATTTTAAAATTTAATTTTAATAAAATATGTCATGCTAGGTAATTTAATTTGTATGCATTTTTATACAAGAGGAAACAAAAACTAACCTCTACAGATATCATGCTAAACATCAAGTTCTAGTCTCTAACTCCAATAATGACAAATTTTCATCATACAAAATTTCATCCCCTATTTTACCTACATAGGGGTTGAATTTCCAAATTTTTTAGTAAAAATAGCCATCCGATTAACATAGGCTAGTGCCTATGTTAGTCGGAACGATACAAGGATTATAACGATACCTCATAAATATCTAAATCGGTTCAGTCGTTTAGAAGTTATGGTGGAATAAAGAAACATCACATACATAAATACATGAACCCTGAAAACATAAAACTCCTTTTTTTGGCAGTCGTGTAAAAATACAACTCGAGACATCGAGAAATTGACAGGTTGTGATGTGTACACTTTTGCCCAATATTGGGACAATGTTTAGGCTAATCACTTAACTTTACACCACAAAATAAAAATAATAAGTGTTATATACATAAGTAAATATTATGTTTAAGATTTCTAGTCGAAGTGACCGTTTTTAAGGCAATTTTCTACGTAATGACACCACAAGTCTTTTGCGTAGAAAATAGCCTTATAAATAACGCCATCTAACGTCAAAGGGATAAAAAGAGTCAAAATATCAAGTGACATGCTAGTTAGTTTATATATTTACAAAATTTGAATTTTTGACAATTATGTTGTATAAGTATTTGTTTAGTAAAGTGCATAAGAAGAGCGACAATAAATAAATAGACAAATATAATTTTAAAAAAAACACCCATGTTTTAATAATAGTGAAACTTACATGCTGTCATTTTACTCTCCATGCTCGTGCAAAAGCGGTAATCTCGAAAGGACGACGCGACGCAATGTAATTAGTAAAATAAAACCACGAAACTGGGGACTCCGCTACTAAAAACATATTATTATATAAAGTTAAAAACCGGCCAAGTGCGAGTCGAACTCGCGCACGAAGGGTTCCGTACCATCATCTATAAAATATTTCAAGTTTCTACCTGTTATCGTTATTATGACCGAGAAAATGACTTGCCGGGTCAGGTGCACTACAAACTATGCTATCGTGGCTATATCCAACCCGCCGAATTAAATCAACACTATCTACTCTTACTCTGTAAACCAAAGAATCCCTATTTAATGTCGACAACTACGTAATTAACATTTGATCTTATTATTTTTACATAATAATATATTAAAGATCAGATCTCTCTTAGTTTAAATCTTTCTTTAAAGAATAAGTCTCATGTTCAAATCATTATCATTATCAACAGTAAAATTTTGTCTCTCCATTGCTGCAACACAATTTACAAAATAGCACGCGCTTGCGCGCTTCCCCGACTTCCTGTTACACTTTTACACATACTTCCGTCCCATTTCACAAATTCACTCCCACAAACTGCTTACCTATATAAAAAGCGAGCGGAAAGATGTTACACAATGTGTAACAAAAACCATAACAGGCAAAATAAAAAATACAAAAATCAAGTTCAAAGTTTCAGTAGCACCACATGATTGAGCAACATCGCGATGGTTATCTCTCGCAAATTGTCATGAACCTATATTTTGTTCCGCTACACCATGTATATGTTGCAATATTGATCGTATCGCACAACATTCCATACAAGAGTGCACGATTGATTCAAATTCCAATGTTGATTAAAAAAATCTGGTATCAGGTACGTAAGTTTTTGTAAAGAAAATCTATCAACTTACGAGAGTCAAAGGGACAAACAACATTCCCATGTAGAACTACTAGAACAGACGAGGGATTTTTGAATGTCACGATCTTAAACCTAAAAGAGACATGAATTACACTATGAAGTCTAATATTTGTTGCATTCTTTACAACAAAAACAATATTACAACAAGAAAATAACCAGTGACTTCGAATAAGAGAAAAAGTAGCACTCGTAATTGATATCATCGCTTAAGAATTAATCACCGGTTCTAAAATCCTCCCAGGAAAGCTTATTTTAGGCAGAACGCATTATTCCACACAATAGGTAAGCTTGGCCTTTATTTCTTTGATAGTAAGTAAAGATAAGGCCAAAAATTAAAGCGCACTTCAGGCACCTGAGGAATTCCTCATACTCCCTCCCTCCCTACTTCCTCCTTACAATCAAAATGAGTGTTGAATTATATATGATTAACCTCATGCAGTACACTACAGTTGGTAATAAAAGCAGGATGTACCAAATTGTCGTTTGCGTAATCATCAAAATAGGATAATTATAATGATTATTGCTACAATACTTGAGTAGGTACCATTTTTATCACCTTGAATTTGTTTTGCTTTAGTTGCAGAGGACGGTCATATCTAGTACCAGCGGACCATATCCGCGGTCGGAGTTGTATTCTGTTCAAGTAAGTTTCAAACAAGTGATTTTTTTGTAATCTTTTATTTACGAAATCTGGCAGTACACTAACAAAAGATACAAACTTGAGCGTAGTAAATAAGCGTAGCGATCAATCTAACAAAACAATCGTAGAGCCAGTGAAGTAAGTAAGCGTAGCAAGCAAGCGTAGTAAGCAAGCATAGCAAGCATGCACACCGAGCCGCGTGTCGCAGTAGCGGCTGTGTTTGTTGTTAATAAGTTATGTGGTCCTAAAAAATAATTGTCGATATTATAAAAAAACATTTAAAATACAATATACATACTCTCACCTCTCACGGGGTACTCAGAGCATCAAAATCACCAATTTAGAGTAAACTCGCCGTTAGTGACTCGGTTTATGCTGAATGTAACGTCGGCGTTACATTCAGCATAAACAAAGGAACGCTCCGAGTCCGAGGTGGAACAGATAACATCAGTGATGGAATGCTAGCTGATCGCCTGATTAGCGAGCATCTTGGAACCTTTGTCCTTAATCGGCTCTACGATATTCACCGGAAATTAGGCAGCTGATACGTCATTTTCACGTCCTAGGCCAGCTAGGGATAAAAATACAACTTTGCTCAAAGTTAAGGATTTGCCTAACAATTACTTGTTCTGTTAAAATAAATATAAAATAATTCTGCAATCCATTCATTAATAATTAATAAAAAAATATTTATTTCGGAATAGTTATGTCTGCGTCGGCCATACTCAATCCAAGCGTCAGTTAATGCAAAAATAATGGAACAATAATAATACTTGGAACTCAATTTTCTGTTTACACTTATAAAATCTAATTATTATGTATAGCTGGCAAAATATTCGTTTTGACTTCGTACCGCTTTGACAGTTTCCATGACAGCAAAACAAACGAATCATTCGTCCGCTTAAGAACACCCGTATCCCATGATGGACCTCTATAAAAGCGCCACCTACCGGAACCAATTGTAAATCTAAACCATTCTCGAATCCACTTTTTTGGCTTTGGATGAAGTTTTCTGCGTGTGTTCACGCAGAAAATTTCATTCAAATCCGTCCAGCCGTTTAGAAGGAGTTCAATTTCATATACACGCACAGAATCCCCTTGAGCGTCCATCGACCACCAGCCCCCCAACCGCCTAACTCTCTCGCTTTCGATCGCTTTGAAGGAGAGCCCCTCGCCTCTCCTTCTAATATAATATCGAAATATAATATCGAATAATATCGAAAGCTATAGCATATATAGCTTTCGATATTATTCGATATTATATATAGCTTTCGAAATGACAAGATGACGCCTCCTCCTCGCCTCGCCTTCAAAGCGATCGAAAGCGAGAGAGTTAGGCGGTCGGCCCCCTGGTGGCCGATAACTATTAAAATTCTATTGTGTCTGGTATTCGCGCAGACGAGCTCATATATAAAGATTTGCGATGAAAATTGTGTCGGACACTAAGCTGAAAGTGTCGAACACGGACGCCATCACCCTACCACCATTTTGCACATTTTGAGTCATTTATTATTATGGAGTAGTGGACTGTATAATAATTGATGGAAACATGTAGTGTTTGTAAATATTTAATAAGTAAAGTACAATTATTCATGAAAATAACCTGACAACTGAAAACATGTCAAAAAAAGTCTTAGAAAAATAAATACACTCTAAATTTGAATAGTAAAAAAGGTTTGAACCAGCCAGTCGCCGACATTTATATTTTCAGATTAAACTTTAGTTTACTACTTCGGTTATCAACGACTAGACATGGCGGTGATCACCTTCAAAATCAATGGCATTCAACATAAAAGTAAGTGAATTTTAGTATTTTAAGTTACTATTCAAGATGCCGAGTGCCAATTTCAATTACTATTCGCATCATATAAACGAAAACTAGAATTCGCAAGACACAAGGAGACGCTGTTGCACTTGGCATCCTGAAACCCTACTGGCCAAATACTCAAATAACAATATCTAGTGTAATTAAAGTATATTTTTTATGAATAACTTTTTCCAAATTTTACTCTCGTTTTATTTTACGCATATTTAAGTTTAACGGTCTGTCCATTAGACCGTATCATACCATGATCTGTATTAGGAGCTCGATGGTTAACGCGCCCAGTCTGTAAATACTAAAGTTAAGCCAAAACGAAAACACAAATATTGAAAAAAAATCCACGAGCAGGATTTGAACCTGCACCCTTTGGTCGTTCTTGGCGGGAAAGTGAAGAGTCATGTCTGCGGTTTTGTTTTATTTTCTAAAAATTGTGTTTTGTCGAATATTAATGTGAAATAATGGTGGATTATTAACCGTTAAGTGTTCGTGAGTGTGCATGAGTGTTGGCAAATGAAACAAAACAGTGCAACGTCACTTTTCAAATTCTCTCAAGAAGTCCGCCCGAGGACTCAGTAAAGCCCCACACCTTTACTGAGATACTCGAGGGGTTGGGTGGTATATCATTTCTCACTTCTCATTTCTATTATCATTCACCATCATCATACAGAAAAGAAATATTGTTTATTTATGTATTACTTGTTAGAAAAATTACTTTGACACTGGCTAAATGTGCTAATCGCACAAAGCCATTAACAAAATGAAAGAAAGAAAGAAAACCTGCACCCTTCTGACATACCGGGTCAGGTGCTCTTCCAATTGAGCTATCGTGGTTTTAACCAGCCCACCGAAATTATTCAACACTTTTTACTTTGAAAGTCAAAAAGTTTTTTTCAACATTTGTGTTTTTGTAATTTGGTTGCAACAAATTTGCGTTAAAAATTATTTGTACATTTTAAAGTTAAATAATTTTCACAAAGGCCGATCATCGGATGGGTGACCAAGAATGTATAATCTCGAGCTCCTCCGTGCTTCGGAAAGCACGTAAAGCCGTTGGTCCCGGCTGTATTATCAGTCGCGTTGTGTTTATGGCCCGTTTTCCCTATACATCCATAAGGATGAAGCAGCCGGGACATAAAATGAGCTGGTGGTGATGATGAGTACATTTACAGTTGACGGAATGTACGGGCCCGACGTGTCCTTAAACGAGTACATCCGCAACGTGGCGGATCTACCTGGCACCAAAGTTATGTGCCGCGAAGGTGGTTGCGGAGTTTGCGTCGTTGCTGTTCGCGCTTCGTCACCGCCTGAGTACGAGATGAAAACTTTTTCTGTAAACTCTGTAAGTATAATAACATTATTTTTAATAAAGGATATTCCGAGCGATAAATAGAAATAGAAAATGTTTATTTGATTCAAAAATAATACACGACAAAAAAAGTAACTTGAGACGTGTCCTTAAATGAGCACATAAAATATCGGCATATCAGTTTTTATCTTCAATCAATTGATCGAAGGTTTTTATAATTTTTTTTACTATAAATAATTGAACAAGATGAACAGCATAAACTGAAACATGTTCTTTTATAAAGAAATACCTAAGAATGTTCTATTTATAGCCGTCCTTTTTGCGTATATTAAAAAAATAAAAAAAATATTTACTATTGAAGATTCGAGTTTGATCAATGTTTAAAAAAGCTTCGTGCTGCTGTTATCTACAAATGTAGGTAGTAAAGTAAAGTTAAATCTATAAACGTCCCACTGCTGAGCAAAGGCCTCCATTATTGAAATCAAGTCACCGCTACAATTGATAGATAATGGCTTAATCCCCACGCTTACCAAATGCGGGTTAGTGATCACAAACCCGAGCTATGCATCGAAAAATCCGATATACATTTTGCCCGACCTGGGAATTGAACCCGGAACCTTCTGGTATTGGACCGAGCTCTCTGCCACTCGGCCACCAAGGCGTTAAAATGTAGGTATTTAATTTCAAATAGCAAAATGTGTTTGAATTTTTTTGGATCGATTTTAGTGTCTCGTGTCAGTTCTCTCTTGCCAAGGATGGGAAATAACTACAGTCGAAGGAATCGGCAATAAGGTTACGGGCTACCACGACATTCAAACGAGACTAGCCTCGTTCAACGGAACTCAGTGCGGTTACTGTACGCCTGGCTGGATAATGCAAATGTACAGGTAATTTGGCTTTTAATTCTGAATATTTTAATCTTAGAATATATTATTAGACTAGCTGACCCGGCGGACTTCGTACCGCTTTGACAGTTTCCATGACAACAAAACAAACAAATCATTTTGTATTGGAAAATTAAATTGTCGTTTTTAGTATTTTCCGTTACATATTATTTATGTTTCTCACCGTTTAAACCTTCCCTGAACTTCCACAAATATTTCAAAATCAAAATTAGCCAAATCGGTCCAGCCGTTCTCGAGTTTTAGCGACTCAAACGAACAGCAATTAATTTTACATATATAGATTATCTTAACCTAATATTAGCTCTTGAACCGAGTCAGTAGACGATGCTCAACACTAGTGGTGGCTGAACTGATTGAATGGCTTCCGAATTTTGAGAATGGTCGAAATCTTCAAAATAGTTAGAATATCATTAATATATCGAATCCATGACAGACATCAGCCTTTACGAGATAAGTTTAGATCTAATTTTCAGACAACAACGCATTGGATATTAATGAATTCAGGAATTTTATTCCGAAAGCAGTAAAATAATGTTAATGTAAGCATTAAATAGAACTATACGCGGAGTATCTCTGTGGGATCGCATCAGAAACGAAAAGATCCGCAAACAAACTAAAGTCGGAAATGTATTCGAAGAGCTGTCAAACTTAAAAGCCAGTGAACGGGGCTTTCTTATAGAACTTTTTAGGACTTGTTTGTCCGCCTGGCTAGCTACCACCATCTTATCTAAATATGTCGCCATAACATCAATGTTTGTAGCATTGTTCTGTTCCGGCAGCTGAGATAAGATAGCCAGTGCCTCGCTGATTGAGGATCCCGGGTGAAGTGCGCTTCCACCAAATGGCCTTATCATCACTTAAAATCAGGTGAGATCAAGGCACTGGTGCTTACCCCTAAATATAAAAAAAACTGGCGGTCATTGCAGTTGGAAAACGGTTATATGGCAAGAGACGCCGTAGTAAGCCGTCGTACCGTCATAATAAATCCCAATGGACTGAAGTCTTGGACAAACACATGATGTGGAAGGGAAGTGTATTGAGAAGGAAACAACCCGTCGTAAAATGAAATTGATATCGACTGGGTTCTTGATGTCCACTAACTAATACAATCACAATTCCTCTTTTATTGTATGACTAATTACACGACTGTTTTAAATTTTGATATCATGTTTCTAAAAAAACCTTCATAAATAGATTTTGTATATTATTACAGTTTAAATTGTTTGCATTTCAGTATTTCCAAAACTGACAAGAATCTTACATCCGAACAGATAGAGAACTCATTTGCTAGCAACATTTGCAGATGCACAGGTTACAGACCAATAGTTGACGCTTTCAAATCATTTGCCACAGACGCCGATGAGAAACTATTAAATAAAATAATCGATTTGGAAGATCTGGCGAATATTAAAAAGTGTGGAGTCGAATGCAAAAGATTATGTCGACACAAAAAACCGAAAGAACTGGATGGAACCGATAAAGAATGGTGTTTATTTGAAATTGGTGAACCTAGCAAAGAAATGATTGTAATAGATTGTGGAACTCACACGTGGTACAAAGCTTATAGCTTGAAAGACGTTTTCACGGCTATGGCAAATGGTGATTATAAATTAGTTGCCGGAAACACAGGACAAGGTAATGATTATTTACATATAATTTTACGCAAATATTGTTGCGAACAAATTACAATTTGAAAAAAAACCAAAGTGTTGAAAAAATTCCACGAGCGGACTTCGAACCCGCACCCCATGACATGCCGGGTCAGGTGCAATACTATGCTATCGTGGCTCAATCTAACTCGCCGAAATTAATCTACACTATCTACTTTTACTTTGTAAGCCAAAGGAGCCGTATTCAATGTCGACAACTACACCTGACCCGGCATGTCATGGGGTGCATGTTCTTATCCCGCTCGTGGAATTTTTTAACACTTTGTCTTTTTCAGGACAAGGTAATGTTTGACATAATTTTAATTCTAACTCTATTCTAACTTTTATTCTAAACTTTAAAAATAAATTTCTATTAAGCATTATATTTTTTTTGCGTTAATTACTTTTAATAAGAGAACTAAAACAACAACCCCTCTTTCAATAAACAATCCTTAAGTAATGCCTGCATTCAAACTGAAGAAAATAGAAACAAGTTACACTAATAAGTTTTTCTATGCATGTAACTGGTTAATAGACGAAAAATGAAGGCAGAACATATTAATAGAGATAATGCATCATACATACATATATTATTCCCTTATTTATTGATATCATATATTAATATTTAAAGTGCCACTTATCCTCATTAGGCAGGCAGGCATTTGCAAGCTTCACTGGCTCGCTTCGCTCCAACGAGAACCGTTTAAATCTCACCTATTAAATTACTGCTCCAGATCTCGAGATAGAATCAATAACTTTACTGGGAAATAGGTACATATTTGCATAAAAAATTGTGTTTAATATTTGAAAAACTAAATAAAATATCATTAACTCTACCAGAAATAGAAAAAGAATATAAAAGAAGCATCTATTTCAGGTTTTAGTTTAATGACATTACCAAACCTACAAAAACACAAATGTTGAAAAAATTTCCACGAGCAGGATTTGAACCTGCACCCTTCTGACATACCGGGTTAGGTGCTCTTCCAATTGAGCTATCGTGGTTCTGACCAGCCCGCCGAAATTATTTTACACTTTTTACTTTGAAAGCCAAAGGCAATGTCAACAACTACCGTCACCAACAAACAATTTTTTTCAACATTTGTGTTTTGTAATTTGTTCCCAACAAAATTTGCGTTAAAATTATTTGAACATTTTATTACCAAACCTATTTTTATGGTAAAACACAACTTAATTGCACTCCACCGGGGAATTATAATCGAATACCACAACGTACAGAATCAAATTGGCATATCACGTCCTATATGCCAATTCGATTCTGTACGTTGCGGTATCCGATTATAATTCCGCGGCGTCATCACGTGCCCGTCTGCGTCTGTCACTTACTTCCCGTTTCCACCAGCTGTGCGGTGTGTGCGGCAAATAACCACCAATAGGATAACGATATTCTCCTTGTCTCGGCCAGGCTGTGTTAAGTAAAGAGAGCGTATTGGTGGATATTTACTTCACGCACCGCTACTCTACCTCGCAAAGCTTTGGCGGAAATACAGCTTGTGTATCTAATGTAAAGGTAATCCACTATGTTAGCGCTTCTGGTAATGGATCGCAAACATGAAGCTTGTTACGTTTGAGAACGTATCCATTTCATCCATCCATCCAGAAGCAGTTGCAGGAGCGCGGAATTTATAGTAGTTGCGTAGGTGAACATATTGGATACCCACCTTAAGATGTATGATGTTCTTAGACAGCATCGCACTTAAAGTAATTTTGTATTACAGGAGTATATCACGTAACGGAATACCCAAAAAATGTAATTGATATTTTTGATGTACCGGAGTTAAAAGGGTATACCATAGATGTCAATGTAGTCCTTGGTGCTGGTATGCCACTGAGTGAAATGATGAATGTCTTCCAAAAGTTATCTACTGAAGATGAAGAATTTTCATATCTGCAACAGTTATATGATCACATGGACTTAGTTGCTCATGTACCAGTTAGAAATGTACGTAAAAAGGTTTTATCAAAATAACCAACATTTTTGTTTCTTAGGGGAGGCCTTTGTCCAACAGTAAATGTCTTTTGGCTGAGATGATGATGATGATTATGACCCAACCTTTTTAAACATATATTTATTTATATAGAAATGAACTATCTGCTACCCACCAACTAGCATTGGGCCAGGTTTAGACCATATCTATTTCCATATCTGAGCCCAGTGGGGTTTTGATAATATTACGGTGATGAATGAGCTATATTTTGTCATTTATAGGTTCATCTTGAGCTCTTAATAACTTGGCACACGTAAAGTTAGCACAGTCAACCATGCTCAAAATTTTTTGGTGTTTGCCCAGTGCTGGAAAAAGTTAGCAAATAAATTAAACTTTTTGGCATGGTCAACGGGCGCTGGTTCAAGATTGGTGACAGTGCCGGGCAAAGTTAAATTTATCGATATTGACAAATTGTGCCAACCAGATTTGTGATTTGACTCTACTGCGGCAGTGCTAAGTCAGCACAACTTTTGCTCGTTACAAAATTAAACCAAATCTATGTCAAGGTACATGCATCTCAGTAGTATAGACACAATGCAAACACGGGAACAGACAGAAAGAGTGTAATATTTATGAAAAATATTTTGATATAAAACTTGATGTCGTTTACGCGTAGTATAATCTCGATTCGAGTACGATGTCGCTTTCATCAACAAATATTTATAATTTTGAAGACAAAAAAATATAGGCACGTATTTTGATTTCAGATTGGGACTATTGCTGGGAATTTGTTTTTGAAATATTCTAACAAAGAGTTTCAATCTGACGTTTTCTTGCTTTTTGAGACAGTTGGAGCTATGATAAGTATTGGTAAGAATGTTGACTTACCTTCTAATAAGCTTCTAACATTAGAAATAAAACATAATAAATCATCTTGAATAAACAATCACAATTTTACAATGTTATAACTAAACACTAAACTAGGATTTTCCTGTTTTTAAGCGAACATGTGTTGTTTTTAGTCTATAGAACGGACTCCAAAAATATTTTGAATTATTACATGCGATAAAACATACAATTGTATCCCTAGCAGCTAAATAAATCATGTAATGCAATTACACGACTCAAAATACGTACTAAACTTGCACACATGCATGTAAAACGTTTTTGAATACTTTGCTAATAAAAAAGCTCTAAACTTAATCAATGAATTAATCGATGTCTAAACTACTAATATTTTTGATTTTTCAGCTGAAAGTGAAACGAATCAGACAAAAATGACACTACCAGAATATTTAAATGTAGATATGAAAGGAAAGGTTATATTAAGCGTAACTCTTCCGCCGTTGTCAAAAAACGTTGCACTTAAAACTTATAAGGTAATATAACTGCAAACTTTCTTAATTTTAATATTAGAAAATAAAAAAAACAATTGCCGTTATTATATACTCGACTGTTGCAGATAATGCCACGATCTCAAAACGCTCACGCAATAATAAATGCAGGTTACTTATTCAAATTTCAACACAATACCAGCATAATCAAAGAAGCAAAAATAATTTATGGAAATATATCTCTTAATTTTATACATGCTTCTAAAACTGAAAAATTGTTAAATGAAAAGGATCTTTATACAAATGAAACGTTACAGGCAGCGTTGAAAAGTCTTGATGAAGAATTGGTTCCAGAAGAAAAAAATTGTGAGCCATCTCCTGGTTTCAGAAAAAAGTTAGCTTTAGCACTGTTTTATAAAGTTGAGTTTTATTTTTCTCTTTTCTGTTATAATTTTTTACTGCAGCAAACATGTTGTACACATGTTTGTTCATCACATTCTTTTTTTCAGGCCATACTCTCATTGAGTCCTCCGGACAAAATTGATCCAAAGTATAAATCCGGTGGAGAAGTTTTCAAAAGAAGTACTTCTAAAGGCACGCAAACATTTGATACGGATAGAAGCATATGGCCCTTAAATAAACCCATCCCTAAAATAGAGGGTATGGCTCAGTGTAGTGGAGTAGCAACATTTGCCAACGATCTTCCAATAGGAGTTAATGATGTTTATGGTGCATTCGTTACCGCCAATTCTCTACCTGGCAGTATTATTGAAGATTTTGATACTTCAGAGGCTTTTGTAAGTCGATAATAAAACTATTTTAATCATACGAGTATATACAAATAGCATCTTCTAAATACACTACGTGATAAAATGGTTTTCTTTTTAGAAACTTTCCGGAGTGGTTGCTTTCTACTCAGCAAAAGATATACCTGGTGTAAATTCATTTATTCCAAAGAAATTTCCTTTAATGGACGTTGAAGAAGAAATTTTATGCACAGACCGCGTCAAGTTCTTTGGTCAAGCTGCAGGTATTATAGTTGCTAAGAGAGAAATAACAGCCATAAAGGCAGCTAAACTGGTGAAAATAAATTACAAAAGTGTAAGTACAGCTAAGGCTTTAGTTACGATATCTGACGTAATAAAGTCTAGTGAAAGCGCACAAAGAGTACATACAGATGGAAAAATTGAACCGCAGGATAAAGGAAATAATGTACATAGCACGATTAGTGGTGAATTTTCAATAGGTGGTCAATACCATTTTCATATGGAATTACAGACCTGTGTCGCCAAACCTACTGAAAATGGTATGGACGTATTTTCTTCGACACAATGGCTCGATTTGACCAGCACTGCTATAGCGGAATGCCTTAATGTGTCCGTAAGCAGGTTAGTACCAAATGTCCAATTTTGAAATTATCAATTAAACAATTAAAAAAAAAACACGAAGCCATCAATAGAATCTAATTCATGAGTAAATTGCTATTTCAATATAAAAGTATATTGCAAAATATCAAAATACATACTTACACTAATGGATAAATCTTTTAGTGTGAACGTAATTGTACGTCGACTAGGCGGAGCGTATGGAGGCAAAATTTCCAGAGCTACACAGATAGCTTGTGCTGCATCATTGGTGTGTCATCTTCAAGGGAAGCCCTGCAGATTTATATTACCCTTAGAAACTAATATGCAGATTTTGGGAAAGAGACTGCCGACAACCTGCAAATTTGAGGTAAGAATTAATAAGTTAGTCAACACCCTTTAAGTGTCCTATGTATAATGTATCAGAACCATTTAGAGTTTAGACAAAAGCGTATGAGGTGGTAGTTTTATAAGTCGCTACACTGATCAATGCGAGTTGGTTGAACTAATTTAAAGGGACTTTGCACGTTAGCTTCGCGGGCTATTTTAAAGAACTTTCGGCAGGTTGGGTTGGGATACATTCGATCTCTTAAATACCTTTACGCGTATGTCACCATTTGATAAATATCTGTATCGCGTAATATCAAAGGTAAAAAAAAACCTTTTTTGGGAATGTATATACGTACCTAACTCTATTAGAAACCTGCTTGCAAAATTTCAAGTTAGTCACCTTTACAGTTTCTTGTACATATTTAAAGATATTTCATATGTGGTAAGTGGTAAGTGGGATCTCGTATTTTTTATAAAGGAGAAAGATTAGAAAACGAAATTATTAGTTGTCCATTTGTTTAATGTTGTTACTTGTTTGTATAGATTTATATTGCTTGGCAGGTAGGTGTCAGCAGCGAGGGTGAAATACAGTATTTGAACAACGTTTATTATCAAGATGTTGGTAGCTCTATTAATGACAACACGACTTCAGGGACGCTTGTTCATTTTAAAAATTGCTATGATACAAAAAGATGGTACATTGAAGGGAATAGTGTACTAACGGATATGCCTTCAAATACTTATTGTAGAGCTCCAAGTAAGTCAACATATTAAACTTAACAACAGCAAGAAGAAATAAGAAGATTAAATCATCAGATGACGTAGAAATGATGAACTTATTTTATTTTACAGGTTCTACAGAAGGTACAGCAATGGTTGAATACATTATGGAAAAAATAGCATTCAGTTTACAAAAAGAGACCATGGAAATAAGAATGCTAAATATAGCTAAAACCAATCCGATTCCAGAAATGGTAGAACAATTAAAAAATCAATGCAATTTTGTAAATAGATCAGCAGAAATCACGGTGTTCAATGATCAAAACAGATGGAGGAAAAGAAGTTTAAAACTACTGCCCCTTACATACGACTTACAATATTTTGCAGGTTTTAATTCTACAGTTTCAATTTATCATGCCGACGGCACTGTTTCCATTACACATGGTGGAATTGAAATGGGCCAAGGTCTCAATACGAAGGTAGCACAAGTGTGCGCTTACTCGCTTGGAATACCTCTAGAAAAGATTAATGTCAAACCAAGTACAAGTGCAACTGCACCGAATGCAATGGTAACTGGTGGTAGCATTGGCAGTGAATGTGTTGCGTTGGCAACAATTAAAGCTTGTGATTTGCTTATTAATAGACTAGAACCAATCAAAAGACAAATGGGTAATGCATCTTTCGAAGAAATCATAGAAACGGCGTATAATTCAGGAATCGATTTACAAGCTTCTTATACTTACACCGTATCTAATACCGAGCTTAAACCATATGAAATCTATGCTGTTTGCTCTCTGGAAGTAGAAGTTGACATTTTGACTGGAAACCATGAAGTTCGAAGAGTGGACTTATTGGAAGACACGGGTCGTAGCTTAAGTCCTGAAATCGACGTTGGACAGGTAAAATATAGTTTTTTTTTTAATTTTCTACATAACATAATTCAATGTGGTCAAATTATCAACAGCCAAAATTATGAGGAGATTACGCCATTAGAAAAGCGATGGCCTCTTTATTTTTTCGGATTTTACTGATACTGAAAGTGCAATTTGCACTACCAAGCCTCATTTATTTGTTCTTATTACTGCTGTTCACGTCTAGTGTTTCTCGTTTTACCCAAACGGTTGGTAGTGCGGTGCTACATGCCGGTACAAATAAAATTTGTGATATGAGGAGGGGATTACTACTGCACCCAATTCCAAAGACTTACCATACATTCCTGTTCGTAGATTGAAGGAGCCTTCGTCATGGGGTTGGGTTATTGGACGTCAGAGCAATTGATATATGACAGTACTACCGGGCAACTTCTAACTGATCGTACGTGGACGTACAAGCCTCCTGGAATCAAAGATATACCAGCTGATATGAGAATATATTTCCGGAGAAATGGCAACAATGAATTTGGTGTTTTACAGTCTAAAGGTACTTAAGTTCTAATATTTAAAAAACAATTAAATTTGCCATTTTATTATAATTATCTTGCGCAAACGTTATCGTAAATAAACATTATACTTTAGAAACATTGTTGACAAGTGTTCACTATCGGCATTTATATATTCTCTTTCTGACAATCCGGGCCAGGTAACTAATTATATAGCTATGTCTGTATCTGAAAAGTACAAATTTATATGAATTAATTTATATTACAACGCCTAATTTGAAGTTATTAAAACCTAAAACGGAAACGCTGAAATCCCTAACTGATGAAGAAGAAATAAATTACATTTGGTAAGTAAGGCAGACAACATTTGTTTCGTTATTAGAATTCAACAGCTAAGTTAACTATAAGCCAAAAGAATGATAGGTCGAACCTAAGACAAACAAACACAAAGGAAGTAATCACAAATTCTAAAGTCCATTCATGGAAAAAGCAGCTGAGAGATATGATTGAATCAATTTCAAGCCACCAGTGCGCACTCCATTGTGTTTTAGCTTTATCAAAATGGTATATTCAACACTGTCAGAATCCTTAGAGAGATCACAAAGTAAGAGTATTCTAAGAGCATTCCGGAATTTAGCAGAGCTATATTTGATTTGTTATAGACTTTAAAGCCTCATTGTTTATTATGAATAGATATTATGCGAAATATTATCTAAATTGATCTAATAATAAGTTATTCAAAAACTAAGCTAAAGATAAGCCTAAGCTATTTCGTGATAACCTACAAAAACCAAAACAGAAAAGTTACTTTAGTACCGGATTAGAAAAGTGGAAGAACTTAGTTGAGTTTCATGAGATCAGGGAAAGCTCCCTCGTCAACACAGCTATTAAATGAACTACAAGTTATGACGCAAGACTGAATAACATAACATTTTGTTGAATTATTATTTCTTCACGATCTTCGCGATCAAGCACGATCAAGCACTTCTGCACATTGCAATAGAAATTGCCGTTGTGCTTTTCGCCTTAAAATGATGAGGTCGATGTCAGTGGAAGCGCATACCTTAAAGTGCAGTTTTTACAGTCTTTTAAAGAGAAATTTTACTGGCAGGTTTTTGTGAATTTGAATAGATGTATGTACAGTGTATGAGGGTGGAAAACGTTCGTTCCTGCTGCCTCCAAGAAGGCTAATTGAACACCACCTACCTCTATTCGACCAGGTGGAAGATGCTCGGCTCCAGGCGTACACGGCACGCCACAGAGAGTCCAGGTGGATTTTCAGGGTTAGCACGGCTAAACTAGGTTCAATAGGTCTCGGAAGAAGCACACTATACGGCAGTGAGTCCACACACACACATTACGGATGTTAGAACGTCTAACGATGAGGTTTCGACACGGTCAAAATTGAGAGGAGAGAACGTCCGTCCAGCTCAACGCGCAATGGCTACCTGCCGCAGTACGAGCGGCCAGCCGTCGAGTCGAGTTCAGTGGTGATTTATCAATCCACCCTCAATTCAACAGCAGATATCGAACACTTAATAACTGAAGAAGTCTCAGCTCTGTCGGAACACAACAAAAGTCCAATTACATAGTTGTTTATTTATTTATTCATTTGTTGCCAGGTAATGCAGATGTATAGACACATACCTTACAGACTAACATATTATACAGAAATAATACAGTTTTGTTAACAGATAACTTATTAGCTATGTTAGTATTATTTATTTTCGGTAGCAACAGGCAGCCTCCCTCAAAAGCGCCTATACGCTACAGCCTTCGGCCAGAAGTCCTCCTTTTATAGTATTCTCTTCCTTAATAGTTATGATGGCAGACTAAGACAAGATGGAGGTAGCCTCCATCTTGGCGGGCTGGTACTCGATGCCTGCTATTCATAGTCCCAAGCCACCTCACATGCTCAGGAATGGTACAGCGTTCTTCAGTCAGTATGACTCTCGTCACAATTCCTGGAGTTAGGCAGAGCGCGACATGGGGAAGACCTACATAGCGTGCGGGTTGCGGCAAACCTGCGGGTATGCTATTTCAAGCATTTTTGAAGTTCAAAAATAAAAGATCCTAGTGAAAGGCCAACAACCGACTGAGTACAGTAATCCTCTAGGTTTAAGACCGGTGTGGTCTAACCACCAGTTTTGTAAAGGTGGTTAAAATTAGTAAAAACTAGCTTTCATCATCATCTGCTCAGTTTTATGAACCCACTGCTTGGGCACGAGCCTTCCCTTTGGATGGATAGGGAGAAGAGGCCATATAACACAAGGCTCAGTGCGGATTGGTTGTTGTTAACGACTGCTAATGCTGCCGGGACCAACAACTTAACGCCGGTCTTTGCAAAGTTGCTTAACTTCAGCAATCACAGACCGAAAGCGTTAAGCATTGCGCCATCGAGCTTCTCATCAGCTTTAGTTTATCAGTATTATATTTATTTGTTTCAGCTACCGGTGAACCCGCGCTGTGTTTGGCTACTGTTATAATTCACGCCATTCGTGATACGGTGAGGGCTGCCCGATTGGATGCAGGATATGGTGACCAGTGGGTAGAAATGGGTAAACATTTTTTTTATTTCCAAATTGTAGTTTTTTACTTAGTTTACGTAAAATTATAGTTGCTTACCCGTATTTATAAATAACTAGCTGACCCGGCGGTCTTTGTACCGCATTTTTTTATTTTAAATCTAGTCTATGTTGCTGAGCGCTGATGTAGCATTCTAATGGTGAAAGAATTTTTTAAATCGGTCCAGTAGTTTTTGAGTTTATTCGTTGCAAAGATACATACATACATACAAAAATACAAAGCTTTCCTCTTTATGATATTAAGTTTACAATATATATACAATATTAAGATCAGATATTCATAATGTAATTTTTGACATTAAATGACTCCCAAGGCTTACAAAGTACCTAAGTATAACTAGATAGTGTTGATAAGTTTGAACGACAGCATAATTGAAGTTATTTTTTTGGATAGAGTTTGCTGATTGCCTCAGACGGCATTTTCAGTTTCAGGGGCTTTTTTGGGGGCAGCGAGAAACTTAAAGGGTTCATCAAGCCGTGTGAAACGAATCACCTGCGGAAGTTTTCAAGACGGAACGGCTTCACGCACTAGTGCGTGTCCCCGTGCCTTACTAGATTCTCCGAGGGGTTCGGATCGGATCGGGTATAATTGGAAGTGCACCTGACCTGCCCCCCAACCGCCTAACATTCTCGCTTTCGATCGCTTTGAAAGCGAGGCCCTCGCCTCGCTTTCTAATATTATATCGAAATATAATATCGAATAATATCGAAAGCTATAGCTTTTGATATTGCTTTCATATTGCTTTCGAAATGACAAGATGACGCCTGCTCCTCGCCTCGCCTTCAAAGCGATCAAAAGCGAGAGAGTTAGGCGGTCGACCCCCTGCTATGTTCGGACATAGCAGGGGGTAGTGCGGGTTCAAATCCCGTTCGTGAAAAGTTTTTACAACTCTTTTCCAAATTGGAAAAATGCTGTATTGAAAAATTTTGGTATATCGATGTCTAATTTTTTTATACTTACCTGAACTTACTAAACTTAATTCCATTTTCTGTTTTCAGCAAATCCCTGTACAGTCGAAAACATTTTTAATGCAGTTGGCCACGAAATAGAGCATTACAAATTAAATTGAAAAAGAGATTTCTAACGAAATTTACATCTAAATTATCAATTATTAACGTATTGTTGTAATAATGCTTTTTTTGTTGTTTTTTGCCCTGTTTGTTAATAGCTTTAGTTACTCTAATGTTATAGTAATGAATGAATGAATGAATGAACGTCTAATGGCATAGGAATCGTGATAGTTTGAAAAGTTATGTAATATAATGTTTAATATGCATTTAACTTATATAAAGTAATGCCCGATTAATTGATATTTTTTTAACACAATCAATATCAGTTTTAGTACATTTATTGCTGTATAATATATCGCCCATCATTGCCATTTATACCAACTTGTAAATCCGCGAAATCTGTAAACACGGTTTTTTTTAAAACCTCTCCCAGTCACCAGTTTTATACATAACAGGTATATGAGTGGTAGTAATCTTAAGTATGACTAGGTACATAGACTTACATTTTATGATGCAAAAAAGATTTAATGAATTAATGAATCAATGAATAAATTTATTTCAACCAACTTGGGTCATTAACACAATTAATATAAAAATACAAAAATATTAAAATTAAATTACACTCAATAAAATAAAATTAAACAAATAAAATTACAATCAATTAAATAAAATAAAATTTAATACAAATAAATCAAATAAAATTACACTAAGTCACATGAAATAAAATTCAAATTAAATTAAATTACAAAATTTCAAAAGCATAATAATATTAATAATCAATTTCGATTACCCAGCCGACAATAAAGCCATGCTTGTACTTTATTTTTTATTTTTTTATAGATAGCTCGGCAAATGACTCCATCCCTCCCACCTAATGTTAAGTGGAAATGGAGTCCAGACGCGAAGAATTATTATTATTATTATTTTAATTTAATTATTAATTTAAAATCAAATGGGGAATTGGGCTAGGTATACTAGACATATTCTCTAGTATACCTAGATCTACATCTACATAAATACCAAACGGTTCAGCCAAGTGGCAATTACTTAAATGAAAACTAGGTTCTTGTCCAACCAGAGATGGTTTCCTGAGTGAGTTAGTTTGTTTGCGCATGCATTTCTCAAACAGACTGTTGTAAATAAATAATAGAACAGAATACATTTATTACTGTGTCTGTGATGGTACATAAGAATTATGCTATATCTTTTTATAGTTTTATGCAAAGGTTGCGAACAAATTACAATTTGAAAAAGATGTTAAGAAAATATCTACAAGCGGGATTCGAACCCGCACCCCATGACATGCCGGGTCAGGTGCACTACTGACTATGCTATCGTGGCTCAATGCTTCTACTCATGTGCTTTGTGCGCCCAAAGAATTCAATGTCGACAACTACGTCATCAACTACAGATATTAAAGATCAGTAAAGAATCAGGCAAGCTTTAACAGGTTAGACAGAGCCACGATAGCATAGTCCGTAGTGCACCCAATCCAGCATGTCACGTGGTGCGGGTTCGAATACGGCTCGTGGATTTCTTAAACACTTTTTTCAATTTGTAATCGCAATAAAATTTGCATAAAATTTTATACTTAATTTAACCATTATCATACATATAGGTTTTTTACATACATACCCTTTCTGGTTGCCCGTCGTCTCGTTACTACAAAGCTCTACCACAGCTAAAGGTAGGTAACCAAACGTTTACTCTCATAATACTGTGTAATGGTACATTTTAAGTGTTATTGCAACATTGTACAAATTATAGTGGTATAACCATGCATTAGACGTTCCATGGGTGTGATCAGTAAACAGTGGGCAGGAGCAAATCAACAGGTATTATGTTAATAATACCTTTTGGCTGTTAACAGCTTTTACAGCGTAATCTGATTAAGGGAGTGCCGCGCGGATATTCGAAAATTTACGTGTTTTTAAGTGACTGGTGCTAGGCGCTGAATAGGTCATATACATTAAAAGAACTAGAGTAGGTTAGCTTGATTCTTTCACAAAGCCATGGTTGTCTTGGAATTTGTAACAAATACCCAGAAACTGCATAAACAATGCGTAAAAGTAATGATATCTAAAAACTTATTTCTTCAGAAACTTTGTAAATATTGCACAAATGAAAAAATTATCCGACATCAAAATGTTTGTATTGATATTCCGCAGGCCACTGTTGTCTTATTTTTCAATTAAAATATATGAATATGAAAATATTAAGACTTTTATTATTTTTTACCCAAACGCCCATGATTTTACGATAGTAAACATTGCTCTAATTAAATCACCAGCCTACTCTGTACAGATATTAGTGACCGTTGTTGTCACACCACTGCCACGCGCCGCTCTCTCGTTATCATAAAGAAACTTGAAACTCGCAGTTTTGCGTCCGCGCTGCACCAGGGGGTTAAGGGTAATGTGCGGCGCAAACCTTGGTGGGTCCTTAGGCTGCGGTGGTTGAATAAGCCTAATTTCAATAGTTCTAGGGGTCGTAGGGCTGTAAGAGTGGTCTTACTAAAAGTGTAGAGCTTTCTAGAACATTTGAGATGATAAGTAAATAGCCTTTGACTGTCCCAATGCTGGTCATAGGCCTCCATCATTGAAATCAAGTCTTCACTACAATTTATGAGTACCTAATGGCTTAATCACCACGCTTTCCAAATGCTGGTTGGCGATTACCCACCCGGGCTATGCATCGAAAAAACACTTTCCCGACCTGGGAATTGAACCCGAGACCTTCGGATATGGAGCCAAGCGCTTTGCCACTCGTTCACCAAGGCGTTGAGATGGTTATAGTACGCTATATAAGGTCACATTTTATCAACCGCAAATATTTCAAAAACATAAATAAACAATTTTTATGGAAAACCCTTACATTTTTATTACGCTAGTTTTCAAGAAAAACGCCAAAAGACATTGCGATTGAAAAGTAAAATAAAACACCCCTTACGCGCTTTCGGTAGTTTCAATTCAAAGGAGCCGAAACAGAGAGCCCGTATTGCCTACGCCGCTTACACGTGCCCGTAGTTTCATTCAAAGGGGCCGACGTTACTCATGTGCCGACAGAGAGACCGCTCTTAAAAATATAACATTTTTTGTGTTAGGAAAAGTAAAAATGAAAACTAGCCTGAATTTTTTTTAAATGCTAGGACCTTATTTCCTTCTACGTAATACAAGCCAGATGGACGTCGTCGTTCTGAACGGATTATATGCTCGAGTTGAATGCGAGAAATTGAGATCCAATCTCCTTAGCTCCGTTAGACTCGTAACGTAATTTCATAAAACCAAGCGTACTAGCTTTCTGGATGAGTTAATACGACTATTATATTCATATAATTCACTAACTGTGCCTCGTGGCTTCATTCATATAATTCATTAGCTGTGCCTCGTGGCTTCACCCGCGTTAAAAAATATTTTCCTATTTTTGAAACATTTTTCATTGCTGCCCCACTCCTATTAGTCATAGCGTGATGTAATGTAGCCTATAGGCTTCCTCAATAAATGGACTATTCAACACAAAAACAATTTTTCAATTCGAACCAGTGTTTCCTGAGATTAGCGCGTTCAACTAAACAAACAAACTTTTCAGCTTTATAATATTAATAATAATAACGCTCTACTGGGATCGATCTGTTATCACGGACAGGACTGTTATTGCAAATAAGCCTGATATTGTGTTGACAGATCGATTGACGCGCCAGGCAATGCTCATCGATATCACCATTCCGCATGACGAGAACCTTGTGAAAGCCGAGAAGGGCAAGCTTACTAAAACCTTGACCAGGCCTACGTCACTCCATGTACTTGCGCGCGTTAGATACCTACCGAGCGGCTTGCCGCCGGCGGTATAAAAGCCAGTGGACTGTCGCAAGCGCTCGTTATCGTACGCTCGTTCGCTGTGCACGTTGCGTCATACATAAAACATCGATCATTTGTAGGTATTCTGTAGTTATTATTAAGTAAGTATTGTAAATAGTGATTAAGTTTAATATAAATGTTGATCGACATTTGTGTGGTTTAGATTATTGTAAATAGTAATTAGCAGTGGTCGGAGTAGGTATATTGAATTAAGGTCACTGACATCAAACGTATATGTTAATATGGATACTCCTCCGAGTTTCCGGATTATTATGATAAAAATACCGAAACATCGAAATTATTACATGAAACTAGTTAAAAATGTATCAATACTCTCAACGCTATGCTGCTAGTGGCGTAGATGACCAGAATTTAATGGTAAAAAATGACTGGTGTGTAAAACCTTGTTGTAGTAAAAGTGTTGGAGTAAAAGCCTAAGCATGTATAAAATGATATAATAATAATATTCATTTCAACACACGACATCCGGCAAACAGGGTCTTTTGTCCTCTTATCTCTATGCTCAACGCATCTGACCAATTAGAATCAAGTATCCAGGATGACTCATTGACTGTTTGTTCGAAAACAATGCGCTCGCACCGACATCCAGACCAAGTGGCTCACTCACTTATTTCGGTTCGTGGAGTGCGCTTATTTTATGTGTTGTGAATATCTTGACTTGACCCTGGCTTGTTTACTGTCTTCTGAAATCTACTTAAAACGACGAATTTGGCTTATAACTACGGACATCGATTTATTACTCTTGGATTGGGCCCATTTGAAGTTGTTTTTGTACGGGTAAGTTTTAATTATTTTCACTATTTAAGAAGGTTTTAGAACTTGGAAACAGTTAAAAAAATCACTTTATAGCAATCATCACAGCGCATGAGAGTCCGGTACGCACACCACAGGGCTATCACCGCTTCAGTTAAAAAAAACACTTTATATGAAACAGAATTTCATTATCGACTTTACAGTTGTGTATGTATATATTGTAAATTTAAATCATTGTTTTAGGTGAGATATAAATAAATATGGCAAAGGTCAAGGCTGAAACAGTGCAAAAGTGGTTATTGCACTATCCTGAGCTACTTTACGATAACGCTAGTGGCACTATATACTGTACAAAGTGTGAAAGTCATTTGAAAGCTGTGAATAGAGGCAACATTACCAAACACATTGAAGGCGCTGTACATCAAGGAAAATTTAAGAGACCGCAAGAGGAATTTTACTTCGACCTCATTAAGTTCCTGATTCTATGCAATATTCCTTGGTCGCAAATGAAAAATCCAGCGTTCAAAGAGTTTTTTCAGAAATATATGTGCAGTACTTGTTGTTGCGTTTGTACCAATCGTAAAGTGGTTGACGAATCACAGTTACGAAAAGTTTATTTGGAGAAGTTTTATAGGAATAAAATCAATTCGATTTATGAAACTAATAAAAATGAGAAACTATGGATATCGCTGGATGAGACAACAGACATTTTTGGTCGATACATAGTCAATTTCCTAATAAAACCATTGCATCCTAGTAATAGTGCAGGCCGGCCTTATTTGATTGCTTGTAAAATGCTAACAGCAGTAAATGGACAAACAATAACACAATTTGTACTGCAATGTCTAGAAAATTTATGGCAAAACACTTTTGAAGCGAAAGTTGACAATATTTTAATGCTTTGCACTGACAGTGTAGCGTACATGCTATCTGCAGGGCGAAATTTAAAACATTACTTACCTAAAATGAAGCATGTGACATGTTTGGCGCACGCTCTTCATCGTGTAAGTGAGCAGATAAGGTCAGAATACAACGATGTTGATATTCTTATATCAAATGTTAAAAAAGTATTTTTAAAGGCTCCTAGTAGGGTAAACATTTTAAAAGAAAAATATCCTGACTTACCGTTGCCTCCGCAACCAGTCATTACCAGATGGGGTACTTGGTTACAGGCAGCATCTTACTACGCTCAACATTTAGATAAAATAAAAGAAGTTTTATCCTGCTTGAGCAGTTCTGATGCTATAGCCATACGAAACGCAAAAAACATTTTGGAAAAACAAAATTTAGAAAATGATTTAAAATATATTGAAGAAAATTACTCTATTATACTACTAGCCCTAAAAGAGTTACAAAAACAAAATTTATCTCTAGCTGATTCACTTTTAGTATTTGATCAAGTAAGGGCTACGCTTAACGAGTGCAATAATGAGAATATAAAAAATAAAATAGAATCAGTTATGGAACGAAATCCAGATTTAGATACAATTAGAGAATACAGCGAGAGTATTGAAAAAAGCGTAGCAAATAATCAGAAACTTTATTTCAAATTCGCTCCATTGACATCTACAGATGTTGAACGATCATTTTCCACTTACAAATGGATCTTAGATGTTAAAAGAAATAGCTTAAAATTAGAAAATATTGAAAAAATTATAGTTATTTATTTTAATTGTATAGAGACAGAAAATCAAAATGTAGAACTTGTAACCGATGAGGATTAAAAATAATTATTTTTAATAAAACTGTAATAATGATTATTTGTATTAACAATAAACAATTTTGTTTGCTTACATATAGTTTTTTATTTTATTACTCTATTTACCAAATTTTTGGAAACTCCGGTACATTCCGGAAGAAATGCATGTCCATGTTATGATATCATGACGCAAGTATCTAAAATCAATATACCTACTCCGACCACTGGTAATTAGGTGATTTAAAATCTCGTTTCAATAATATAAACCAATGCCGCCCGCGCCTGGAAATTTTTGTGAAGTTGATGATTGTAAATCTAATAAAAGGAATTAAAACCTGTCATTATTTAGTTTGCCTGTTGATGAAGAAAGGTAAGTACCTACCTAATGAAACTCTTTTAAGTATATACATTATAGATACCTACTTATTTGGATGAATTTATAGAATAAAATAGGTTGGTTTTAATTACTTACTTTTAACATTAAAGGCGGATTTTGAGTCACAACATAAAAATATAAATCTAAAAATGTATGAAACAATGTACCTATGTATGAAATCGATTACGTTCCGACTCGCGTCGCGACACGACACGTCAGACAAATATAAATGACCTGTGACTATGTCTGCATTAAAGTTGTGACAACACGTTTGGTGTGGTGGTTAGTGACCCAGCCTGCCACGTCAGCGGTCGTGGGTTCGAATCCCGTTAGGGGCAAATGTTTGTATGATGAATGTGGATACCTATTTTATACTCGAGTTATGAGTGTTTATACTCGAGTTATAAGGAATATAATCCATCTCTATATCTAATCAGTTCTCTTTCATATCATAACACTTTCATACGAAGGAAAATCTATATTCCAGCAGTGGGATATAACTGATGGAATATAGGACTGATGATGATGAAGATTTATAACTAAGTAGGTAATTCATTTAATATCATAGGTAACATTATAATGTTCTCTCATGGAACTCGGATTCATACTGATCATAAACAATTGAGCTTTTCAATTTATCATTCATTTTTATTTAGATTACAAAGCTTAAACAAGTTATTTAGACACAGGTTAATTTAGGTACAAGTTATTGTGTGTGAACAATATTTTTATCGTAGCAACAGCCCTATCATTACTACGATGGCAGCAAGGCCGCGCGGCTGCCAATCGATAACAACTCTATAGTCGAGCCTATTAGGCATAATTTAGCACGCAGCGGTCGCCGACGCGTCGCGACGAAATGAAGTAGGCTATTAACGCGGTAGGTATACGAATTTTTGTAGGGAGTGATTTATCTGTTACGAAGTAACTATTACCTAATCTGTGCCTTGACCTGGCTCACGAGATGACCGCTATGTGGGATGTGGATTCGACGATCATTGTCCCCATAGTCGTATCTGCAAACGGCCTTATAGCGAAGCATCTCAAGAGACTTTCGCTGGATGGCTGGATTAAGGGTCAGATACAGAAGGCAACACTCCTGGACACGGCACGTATTGTCAGCAGGTTCCTCACTCTGCAGCCTTGACCACCGGTAGCTTGGGCCCTGCCCCGCTGCTGGTGGTACTCTAGGATTAGGTTTTTATAATGTTTTATTGTTTTTATATTAAAATATTGAAAAATCTAGTTTTAAGAAAGAAAATAAATAAAGGAAATAATAATAAATCATTTATTTCAGGTAACTGTTATAGAATTATTAGTATAGAAGTATAGATTAATTGCATTTAAAATGATATTTTTTTTAAACTGATTGAATTATCTATAATAATAATAATCCGACCGTATTTGGTCACAGCGATATGGGATCTAAGGAAGGCGACGATCATGGGCTCAGGTGACTGACATAGCCAATTTTTGCCTTGAATGTGCGACCACATTCTCTGCAAATCACCACCCCTCCGACATTTATATAGTGATAGGCGACAGATCATCATTATTATCATCAGCTCATTATATGTCCCCACTGCTGGGGCACAAGCCTTCCTATAGATGGATAGAAAGAACGGGCTATAAACCACCACGCGGACCCAGTGCGGATTGGTGGTTGTTAACGACTGCTAATGCAACCGGGGCCAACGGCTTTACGTGCCTTCCGAAGCACGGAGGAGCTAGAGATGATAAATTTTTGGTAACCCATCCGATGACCGGCCTTTGCGAAAGTTGCTTAACCTCAGCACTTGCAGACCGGGCGCATTAACTACTCCGTTACCGAGCTCCTCAAGGCGATATAGGGTCGGGCCCTAAGCTCGTCCCGCAAAGTATCGAGCTCATCTTTTCGCCTCCATTCATACTCAAACACCTTAGTAGCCGCCTTGTTTCCGCTTGCCACTTTGCAGGTCAGTATAAAAGATGCGCTTCGCTGTCATCGCTGTCATCAGGCATTCGGGACATATGGCTGCACGGATATGGTTGCGGTATAAAACCCATGTTTCAGAGGCATACATGAGATTTGGCAGAACAATCGCCATGTACGAGTATACAGCAACTTTAATAGGCTTGCCAATATACATATATTATATAAGCCTGCCAAGCCAGCAGCAGATGCTCTGATTCTGCTGTAGATCTCATCCTCAAGAAGGCACTTCGATGTTATGGTGCTGCCCAGATATTTAATTGTAACACTTATCATAAAAAGCATTTCAAAGTTTGTACATACTATTCACATACTGTATGTTTGGACATAGACGTTAGAAATGAAATTCATACTATGGTGGGGATGCACAAAAGTTCGCACCTAGCGATGACCTCATTGAGACGGAGACCAATCACAGACCAGTACAATATATTATAAGTATGTTTGTATTCCTTTAGCATGTAAGTTACTTCTCTGTTATCGCTGTTAGCATAGTAAGTTTTGTAAATAAATATTATTTTTCTCTACATTAACCACTTGTATCTTGTAACTTGTAACTTAAAAACAATGTGTTCAATCGTTGGTTGTTATTTACCACCGGTTTTCTTTTTCTAAGACCGTAATTTGTAGTTTGCCTTGACCTTCCATAAGACATGACATACCTACGTCTACAGTACTCACTGCAAATTGATTGTGCAATAATGCTGAATCACACAGTTTATAATTCAATGTGAATGTGTGTGTAAAAACTTCTTTAAGTATGTACTTAAAAAACCGAACCTAACAACATAATTTTGTTTCAAAGATTCTGTTACAAAGCGCAGGGTTATTCTTTAACATCTTGAATAATGAAAACTACTTTTACGGATCTACTCGCGTTTACACATTAGTTTTAATAAATGTTAATCCTGAAGTTTCGAACCCTTTGCAGGGTCCGTGGTCACAGGGAGACTGAGGTGTTGGTTGTCTCATAATTAGTTGGTAGCTTGTATACCCTCATTTTAATTTGATCACGTGTGTTTCGTTTTACGCAGAAAGAGCTTACAGTATCTTTTGGCCTGGTAGTATGTTGTTGGGACTGGGATTTAATATTTTGTGATGATGGAATCCCAGGCCGGTGGTAAATTAGGATGTTTTTTAATTTCAATATCCTTGCGTATTATCCTAAGGATGAATCGTTGTTCTCTAGCGAAGGCGTGTTCGTATACTGCAAACTTATTTTAGCATCTTAACATCTTATTAATTGAGATATCCGTTTAACGGTTTTGCAGGCGTGATATTTGGTCTGCTAGAAGATTCTATACAGCACACACCGGTGAACACTGTGGTAAACCGGGACCATGGACTAATAATACATATTATTATTAGTCATTGCCGGGTATATTAAAACTTATAAAAACTTATAACCTAAATTCCTTCAAGGCGAGAGTTAATAGGCATCTTCTGGGGCAGCTCGCTCCATCGTAGACCTCATTTACGATCACCATCAGGCGAGATCGAGGTCAAGAGCTGTCTTATAAGGCATTAAAAAAAAATAGTATAGACTCGTTACCTGTCTTGGTGATCCGTTGTTTCAATTACCGTAATGTAAGGACCAATAAACAAAACACACTTTTAAATATAAGAAAAATGTAAGTAAGTTGTCGTTAATTTTATATAGATACACTACAATTATCATTTTTTTAAATATTTGTATTGTTTAAATGTTATAAGGCCTGGTAAATGTCCAACAGTGGACTGATGTGGGCTGATTATGATGATGATGAAATGTTATAACTAAGAAGTTTATATATGTTATACATACTACAAGTAACAAGAAGAAATTAAAGATATAGTGCCGTACAAATAAACAAAAAATAAGGTCCGAATAGTTATTCTGTTAATTAATGGAATCAGGCGTTATTTTGCGGAAATCCATGTTACAAAAAAATTTATAATATAATATGCATATAGATATAGGTCACATTTCGCAAAACATTTAATCGATACCGGCCATTCCTTGTGCGACAATAACATTTATAATATTTTGCATGTTTGTAATAAAAAGCTTTCGGTTGCGTGAAAAAAAAAATATAGACAATGTACTAAACATTGTCTATATGTTTTTTTAAATCTTTATTTTCAATAAATGCGTTTAACAAAAAAAAATTTTTACTCATTTTTTTATTTCCAAGTTTTAGCTTTTTTCAAAGTGTAATTTATTCTACTAGTCAAGACCTTTTATTTGATTCCCATATTGAGGGGTTGTGAAAAGAAAAAAAATTAACCTGCCATTTTGTTGGCGGCCATATTGGATTTTTATTTAATTTTCATAAAGAACTTTTCTACTAATCAAGCCCTTTCATTTGATACCCATATTGAGGTAACAGTGATAAAATATATTATGTAACCCGCCATTATGTAGCGGCAGCCATCTTGAATTTACAATGATACCAAATGTATTGAATTATATTGTCATCAGAACTAAAGGTGTGTACGAAATTATAGATCAATCTGTCAACAGGACGGGGGTCAAATTTTAATTACTAGATTTGACCCAAACAAATAAATAAATAAACAGGGCAAACTAAATAAAACCGTTTAAAAAAGACTACTAGACGGACCTTATTCTTTGTTTATTTGTAAGGCACTCAAACAGTGTTATTTATGGTAGTTTTCTATCGTCACTTCCAATATTGTTTTACCATTTTAAAATTTACCGTATCATTACTGTATCGTAAGAGAAAGAAATTTGTATAGCCGTCCGCCATTTGCATTTAGAACATGGTATGTGGAGTGGCAACATTCCCAGGATTGCTAGAAGCAGCTGTACGAGGAAGGCTGATTTCGCGCTCAGTTGAGTGACATAGGAGAGGCCTACGTCTAGTACTGCGAAACTACGTGCGGATAAAATAACTTACGTATCAATTTAAGACTGAGAATTTATAACAGATCGCCTTTGGGGTCTAGTGGTGTAGACCACCGGTCTCAGACCTGGGTCTCTGGGATATCTGGATATCCTGGGTTCGATTCCCAGAAGGAGTTGCATGTTTGAGTACTCAGTTTGATTGGTGGTAGGGCTTGTTTGTCCGCCTAGCTTGCTACCACCATCTTATCTTAATATGTCGCCATAACATCAATGTTTGTAGCATTATGGTGTATAAGATAGCCAGTGCCTCGGTAATTAAGAATTCCGAGTGAAGTGCGCTTCCAAACTCGGCCTTATCATCACTTATCATCAGGTGAGATAAAGGCATGTACCTACATGAGGAGCTCGATGACGCAGTGTTAACGCGCCCGGTCTGCGAGTGCTGAGGTTAAGCAACTTTCGCAGAGGCCGGTCATCGGATGGGTGACCAAAAATTTATCATCTCGAGCTCCTCCGTGTTTCGGAAGGCACGTAAAGCCGTTGGTCCCAGCTGCATTAGCAGTCGTTAACAATCACCATTCCGCACTGGGCCCGCGTGGTGGTTTATGACCCGTTCTCCCTATCCATCCATAGGGAAGGCTCGTGCCCCAGCAGTGGGGACATTAAATGAGCTGATGATGATGATGATGATGACCTACTTACCCGTAACCAGAAAAAAACAGATGTTATATGGAATAACCTATCAATAGCATTTAGATTATTTTCCTCACTCATAGATGCAAGAGATATGTCAAAAATTGTATGCTTTGTTTAATTTACAGTATAGCGAATATGTAAAACACAATGCACCTGAAAACACTACACTTGTATTTCAAATTTCAAAGTACATATGTGCAATGTTCTTATGATAAATAAATTATTGAAACATGCAAGTGAATATTTCATTCAAAATAACTTATTGCATCAATTCAGTAAATAATAATGAGTATTATTTAAATGGTTAGCAAAGTATTCGTATTTTTGATAGCAAAGAAATGTAATCGGTTAGCTAAAACAACTTATGGTCGCAAATATTTCTAAATCAGTCTGCAACTTATATCATTCCGAACAGCAGTCTTATGCCGCTCCCCCCTTCCGTGACTGGAAAAAAATAATAATAACTTAACCTAACCTAAGGATTTCTTATGCTGACCGATTAATTGTATAATTCTGCTGACCAAATAATAATTTTGCGTTACATCTATTTATTTTGTAATACAAATAAATTGTTTGCCAATAATAATTTAAAAAAAAAACTAAACTAAACAACCACGCTCGCCATTTCAGGTTCAAAGGTGCCCGTTGCCGCGTTGCAAATTTCCTCCAGAAAAGAATAACCCAATAACAGACGATAGTTACGTGTACAAATCGTACGGTAGTCACGTTTCGACGGTCAGTGTGATTGTAAAACTCATCGTGACAGTCAGTACCTTATAAAGCCGACCACATAAGCGTGTTAGCATTCTCTTAGCAAAAATTCTGCTTGAGACAACAAAAAGGATTTAATTTTCGGATTGGTAAGTATGTGTTCAAAAATAGTCTATACTATTAATATTACAAAGCTGAAGAGTCTGTTTGTTTGTTTGGTTGAACGCGCTAATCTCAGTAACTACTGGTTCGAATTGAAAAATTATTCTTGTGTTGAATAGTTCATTTATTGATAAAGGCTTTAGGCTATATCATATCACGCTATGAATAGGAGTGGAGTGTAAAATGTTGCAAAAACGGGAAAATATTTTTTTTCAGAGCTTTCCTTGCGTGCGCTGCGTAAACGGTGAAAGTTACGCAAAAATCACGAATAACGAAATTGTTCCCCTTTAAATATTATAAATAAAAGTCTTTAACAGCATATGTCTAGCTTTTAAGGTTGACTCACTATAACCTTTTTTATGGTAATCAAATTAGTTCTAAAATAATACATTATTTGCGAAAGTGTTTTAATAAACATGATATTAATCCTTATCCAAATAAATGAGTTATTTATCACAGGCACTTAATTTTGAACAAAATTGCCCTTGACAGCATTTGATTTCAACGAATATGTAAAGATTTATCTATCATAGTTTTAAAATAACTATGCAACAAAATAATGGTCAAACACCACGCGTTCCGTTTCCCGTGTAATTTTTTACTATATTTACTCTTTGTGATCATAGATAGCGTGATGTTCTTTTAATAGTTTTTTAATAGATTGTTCGCTAATTAACGCGGGTAAATCCGCGGGGCACAGCTAGTATAAATATATTATGAGTAAGGTACAGACGCCTACACATCAACCTAACGAAAATTGACAAATTTCTTTATTAAATGTAAAACCATATGTCATAGGTATAAAGTTCAAAATCTATCGAGGAAATTTGACACTTTGTGGTAATCTGCAGGCGTATGTACAAAATATAGTTTAAATAATTAAAAGGCTGCTGGTGAAGTGGCACTTACGGGTTGCGATTTTGTTAGATAAACAACTTTTGCTTTGCTAAGTAACAGGATTGGTGACCGTTAAAAATATCTCGAGCTTCTCCATGCGTTGGAAGTAAAGCTCGTTAGATCTAGTTGTCATCGCAAGATGGCTGTAGTTGAACTCGCCACCTACATTGGAGAGTGGGGGGTTATGGCCTGATCTCACCATGCTGTTGTTATTGACGAGGGAGGGCCAGAAGCTTAGAAGTGGAACATTAAAATATTTTTAATATTTATAAGTAAGTACTGAATGCTATAGCTTTTTTTTCTTCTAGCAAGTGTTTATTAGGAAATCTTCTAAGGAAAATGGTTTCCGGGAATATTGAATTGTTTATTATTTGACTAAATTGTGGGTGTTATACAGTTTCCAAAACGAAGCCCAATTATAAGTCCACTACCAATCCTTCATTTGGAATTGGTGAGGGACTTATAATAAAATATGTATGCAGTGGGCACATGTTTATTTTTAAATAGAAGTGTCAAGGATATTAACAAAAAATAATCAGGAGTGCAAAAAGTAGCTTAAAACTTTTTATATCACAGAATTGTTTAACACTCACTCAAGCTTATGTCTGTAGTAAATAACATTTTCTTTACTTAAACATTCCTTAATTAAAAACACGTTACATTTTTTTCATTCAAATTTGAAAGTAATTACTGAATCGGATCCTTTAGGTATGCATGGTGTAATTTAAAATATGAATAGAATATTTAACATTGCAAATTCAAAAGCTAGTGGGGGAGTGATAAGCAGGGGAGTCACTTAATTTTTTTTAGTTAGTATAAGGTTTGTTTGACAGAAGGAGTAAGTACAGCGGGAGCCTAGCGAGCGAAGAGAGCCTGCTTAGATACATTTCACACAGTAGTATGCAAAAACTGTAGATCAGTAGTAACTGATCTTTTGATTATGTTACGCATGTATAAGTAAATGTGGTTAATTGAAAATTATTAATAATTTTACCGGTCATTATTAATAATCACACTCTTAAAGTAATTAACGCTAAGCGTCTGGTTTTAAGGGGTGTATAATGTCTGAAACAAATATTATTATTATTAAGTATATAAATTTATTTTCTACACTCATTTTATGTAATGATTATGTAAGTTTAAATCAAGTTTAAAATCATCAAAATCAACTCCTCATAGCAAAGTCTTGTAGTTATCAAACAATTAATAAAGAAATTTCAATACGTGCGCTTCGCCGGCCGCTGCCGCGGCACGCTCGCATTGCTCGCTCTGATCGCGCGGGGACACGCTCGGACAGCTCGGACAGCTCGCTATACATGCATATCTTTGTTAAATTAGATTACTTCTAAATACTGACCTAATAAAATCGTTTCTAATTTAGTAAAAAAAAAGTAATAAAACTATTTACCTCCGTGGTCACATTCCTGCCACTGTTGTCAGCTGCTCTCCGTCTCAGTACACATGTTCTATTGAATACATTTTTTTAGAAATTATTATTCACCACAAAAAGATTCTGTTGGGAGCTCTGTACAGCCCCAACGATCAAATTGACTATTTTAAGAACTTGGAGTACGCTCTTGAGAATCTTGTCCCACTCTTTGATCATGTTATTCTCATGGGAGATCTTAATACATGTTTATTGAAAAATGATACTAGAGCCCGTAATTTGACTAATCTAGTGTCTTCTCTTAACCTTCATGTACTTCAAATGTCATCCCCTACTCATTACTCACCAAATTGCAAGCCCTCTCTTCTCGACCTGATGATTGTTTCAAATCCTAACTCTGTTGTTTCTCATGGGCAAATGACTGCTCCATTTTCCTACCACGACCTTATCTTCTTAACTTTCAAAGTTCGTCCTCCCAAAATCAAATCAAAGGTACTTTTTCAGCGCAACTTTTGGCATATGGACTTGGACCGCTTGAGAGAGGATCTGAGATGTGTGGATTGGTCACCAATTTTTTTGTCGGATGATATCGACTTCATGACTAACTACCTTACTGTTAAATTGACCAACATTTTTGATATTCATGCGCCAGTACGACCTGTACGTATTAAGCACATTCCTGCACCTTGGCTTACACCGGTTATTAGGAGGATAATGGCAAAACGTGACAAAGCCAAAAGTCAAAATAAAAAAACTCCTACTCCTGATAACTTACAAGCCTACAAAAAACTTCGCAACATATGTAACAGAATGTGTAGGGACGCTAAACGGAAATATATCCATATGAAAATTGAAAGTGTTGGTCAGAAACATGTTTGGAGCTTCTTGAAAACCCTGGGCGTAGGCAAACCTACTGTCTCTTGCCAGAATTCAGTGGATCTTGATGCTTTGAACAGCTATTTTTCAACTCCTCCCTTAATTTTAGATGAAGCTACTAAGTCTGCTTCTCTTGCTTTCCTTTTAAGTCTTGTTCCACCTGATTGCCCCTCCTTTTCATTCAACATAGTCTCTGAGGACGACATCAAGAGGAGTATTTCCTCCATCACCACTAAGGCCGTGGGAAGTGATGGTCTCAGTATGGACATGATTCTTCCTGTACTGGAGGACATTGCGCCAGTAGTCACATTCATAATAAACTTTTCACTTACCCGCAATGTCTTTCCAGTGTCGTGGAAGAAAGCATATGTCATTCCCCTCCCTAAAAATCCAAACCCTTCTGCTTTTTCCCAATATCGTCCTATATCCATACTTCCCATCCTGTCTAAGGTTTTAGAATCCGTCACACACAAGCAATTATACTCCTTTCTTGCATCCAACTCCCTCTTATGTCCTTTCCAGTCCGGCTTTCGACCATCCCATAGCACTGTTGGAGCACTGTTGAATATAACGGAGGATATTCGGTGGGCTATGGATAGCACCAAGCTCACAGCAATGGTCTTGTTGGACTTCAGCAGTGCATTCAACTCTGTTGACTTCGACCTTCTTCTTGGCAATCTTCGCTCTGTCAACATTTCTGAACCGGTGTTAGAGTGGTTTCGCTCATACCTTTATGACCGTATGCAGTGTGTGAAGCATCATGATGTGTCTTCGGACTGGATTAGCTTGTCTGCTGGTGTGCCTCAGGGTGGTGTGCTGTCACCACTTCTTTTCTCTGTTTTTATTAATAAAATCTCATCTGTTAATTCTTCTCCTTTCCATCTTTACGCTGATGATCTCCAGATTTACAGGCATTTCATGCTTTCGGAAATCGTGGAAACGATTCAAGCCCTAAATCAGGACTTATCTGCTGTCCAAGCATGGGCTGAATCCTTCGGTCTTATTGTTAACCCTGCAAAATCACAAGCCATGATTGTGGGCAGCGGTAGGTTAAGAGGCATTAGATGGATTGTAGTTCTATACCTGCGCTTCTTTACGACAGCGTTCCCATCAAGTACGCCGACAAAGTAAAGAACCTTGGTTTGACGTTGGACTGTAACATGTCCTGGTCAGCTCACATCAGTGAAATTAGTAAACGCCTACATTTTAGTTTTCACTCCCTCAAGCGGCTTCAATACTTTCTTCCCTTTCAAACCAAAATTATGCTCGCGCAATCCCTTCTTCTTCCCATACTAGACTACGCCGACGTCTGTTACTTGGATGTGACTGAGGAGCAACTGCTAAAACTAGAACGTCTGCAAAATCTGGCCATACGTTTTATCTTTGGCCTACGAAAGTATGACCATGTTTCTCACTTTCGTACTGAATTAAAATGACTACCGATCAGACATCGCCGTAATGTGCACATCCTTTCCAATCTCTATAACATCCTTAATGACCCTAATTCTCCTTCTTACCTTCGTTCCCGTTTCCAACTCCTGCCCCCACCTTGCCGCTCAAGACGTGCCTGTATAACAAAGACGCTTGAGATTCCTATTGTCAATACTAACTTCCTCCTAAATTCATTTACGGTCAGAGCAGCGCAGCTATGGAACAGGCTTCCTACAGACATCCAGAATAGTTCGTCCATTACATCCTTTAAAAAGAAAGTCAAGGATCACTTTCTGTCACTTATGTCATCGCAATGAAGCAATGATAGACACTATGTTATATTTATATTTATTACTATTATTATTATATGTAGGTATATGTTCATATTTATGTAGTATTATTATGTATGTTTATGTAGTTTTAAGAATATCGTAGTATATGTGTTGTATGTATGTACATAATAATGTTATTCATAGTTGAGATATTTTTGTTTGCACTTTTGTCGCTTCCTCTTAAACATGATGCTCCCATTCCACCTTAGGTTGGCTGGAAGAGATCTCTTTTAGAGATAAGTCCACCTTTGCTCACCATTGTTTGTAAACTATTCTCTGTATTTGTGTTTATGTGCAATAAAGAATATATATAAATATATATACTTTTACCGAAGAGAGCAGTGAATTATAAATAATTACCGGTTATTAATACTAACCACATTTTTAACCTTTATCGTAACATATGTAATCAAATGGCAACTACAGAGACTCATAAGTAAAACAACGTGTAATTCAAAACAATAATAAAGGTATTTAGAATGGTAATGGTATGGCGGGTTAGGTACTTATTACGTCAGCAATAATGCAAACGTCTTCATTCAGAGACAGAAAGTTACACAACAAGAACAGCGCCATCTATTGAACGATCTTAGAACTATTACTTAATAAGTAAATATTACAAAATTTACTACACACACTTATTTCAAAAGTTCGAAACCTTGATTACAATTTCATGGCAGGATTCTAATTTTGGCCCCATTTAGCTAATCGGCATAATGCCATGTTTCCCTCAAAACTGTGTTATTTTCTTATTAGTGGTTGTCACAGCTCGTTAGGCGAGACACCATACTTATTCACGCTAGCTCATCATAACGAATAGTTGAATTCGTAAGCTAATGTCGAAATAATTCGATCACCTCTGTCACTTAAAACTGCTGTCGCTGCCAAAGCACCACCGGTAACAATCGTTGGACTTGATATATTTCATGGGTTATTTCGTTTGCATATTTTATAGTAAATATTTGTAGTTTGTTCAAACGTTCAACATGGATCAAGGTAAGAGCCCTCGCCCGCGTCCGATAATCGGTGACCGTATTTTTAGTCGGTGAAAATGAAGCGTATGGATTTCTATGTTGCGATGCACACGTCCTACAAAAGTTAGTTACAAAATCGGTACTAAAACCCTAGAGAATAAATCGGTCCGAATATCGTTCCTACAAAATTCAAAATTCAAAATCATTTATTAGTTTAGGCTACAAATAGCTCTTATGAACGTCATTATGCCATCGGTTCGTAAGTCTACTCTGGGCGGGAGACCTTGTACTGAGAAGAACCGGCAAGAAACTCAGCAAGTGTCAAGCTCTTTTCTCCCTTACAGCGTCAAAAATATTGGAAAATGCCCTATCATAAAAGGACACTTTCCATCACAAACAAACACAAAAAAAAAAGGAAAATCACAACACGCAAAAATACAACAAAATAAAATTAAATTAAAAGTCGGTCGTGGGTGGGAGCCGTTAATGACATTATCTTTATGGTACAGACGCCAGCACATAACCTTTCCAAAACTGTCAATGAAAAATCTTCAATAAATATTTAACCACATTCCACGTACACACGGCGACAGATCAACCTACCCAAAACCGTCAAATTTCTACAATCAATTTTGAACTTTATTGTTTGCTCATAAGGATCAATATTCATTGGAGAAATTTGATAGGTTTGTATAGGTTGATCTGCCGCCGTCTGTACATACATATAGTTCAAAATGTATTGAGAAAATTTTTCTCGGCCGTGACGTCGCGTCATTCAGCATAAGACGATTCGATCAGCCATAGAGAAATATAATTACACCATCAGCTCTCCGCTCAAGAACCTTCTAGAACTACTCGTAAATTGCCTACCGGCCGGTACACCCCTTCATAAAGTGCGCGTGCGCGTGTGTGTGAGTGTGTGCGAAATAAGCGACTTCTACCAGCTCAGCTCCATCTCCACGACAGCCGTGTCGTGGCTACGCCGTCAACGTCAGCCAAGTAAGTCCCAAATATCATCATTATTCATCATCCATCCCTCCTCAGCTCCTTAATCCTTCCACGTCCCACGTCGCTGTATCGGCATTGCCTTCCCGGCAGCCGATACGTTCTAGTTCCCTCGAGCCGTTGAACCGTCACATTTTGATCACTTCGAGCCGTTGAACCGAAACATTTTATCCCCTTCAAATAGAATGTTCCAGTCTTTTCTGTCATACCAAATTTTAGACGGGCGAAACTGCGGGCATAACTTAGTAAGAAACATTTTTCTAAAAAACAATATTATTAGTAAAGGCGCGATCGTGATGAGCCGTATCTCAATTCCCCATAAAAATACAATTAGAAAAAACATTGTACCGAAGATTATTTTAATTTTTTATGTTGTTGTTGATTATCACAAACACGTGCTCTTTGATATATTTTTAATTTTATTATAATAAAGCACAGAACAGAATTTTTTTCTAGAACATTGGGTAAAAAATTTAATTTTGTACCTACATATAACATTATTTGCAACATTAAAGACGCGCATAGCAAAAGCTAAATGGGTGAACCCATTGACAATAAAAAATACAATTCTAATTCAAAACTGAACAGAAAATAAAATTGATATAAAATGAAGATAAATGATAAGCATTGACAAAACTGACAGCAAAATAAATAAATTTGATAATTGAAAAAGAATAATACGAGTAAAGTAACTTACAATTTAGAAACGAGTGGAAAAAAATTACACCAGCGGGTTTGAACCCTCTAACAACCTTACAAAAATTTACGTAAAATTGTAATATACCATATACCTATCGAAATAGGAATTGAAAAAATTTATAACGATTCCACAAAATGTTCTCTCCAATACGTGAACATTCGTTTCAGCTAATGTTTTGTTTATACTATTAATAAAGAGGCAATAAATTATAAAAATGTCACTTTGGTCACCTAATCGGTGACCAGCTCCCCTAGACTAGTTGCAAAACGCTAATAGAATAGAAATCAAATAGAATGATTATTGTACCGGATTGACATTGTATAAATTATGTGAATGTCAATCCCATACAATAATCATTATATTTAATTTATATTCTATTAGCAACCCAAAAGACATAACCGCTACGCCTTCCAGTTCTTCTTGCCTTTATTATCGAATACACTCAATACATTTTTTTAATTATACTTTTTTTGTATGACTTTCAGACTTTTTACACCACCGCACCAAAATGTCGAAAATAATCTTCAAAATTAACGGAATACAACACGAAGGTAAAAACTTAATTTTTTTTTATCCTGCTGAGGAATCAGAAATTTGTCCCTGAACAGCTATTTTATAACATACAATTTCATTAACATTTTATTAGATGAAAGCTAGGAAGCAGGTGGTCTATATTCAGTTCAATTCAAATCTTGCTAAAGTCAAAAGAAATCAGTTGCTTACCCTTACTTTTTATAAAGATGAAAAAAGAATTAATTTTTTTATAAAGAAGAAAAAAGTGTCGATCACTGGAGCCGCTACCCTATAGACTTATTTTCATTTTCATTTTAGATATCAATATATCTAAAATTAAAATAACTCTATTTTTAAAACGACGACTGTTCTATTCTCATTTACAATAAAGGCTGTGACTATTTTTTTTTCATTAACTTAAATGTCAACTGCGTATGTTACAGCGGACGGTAGGTACGGGCCTAACGTGTCCCTGAACGAGTACATCCGCAGCGTGGCGGACCTGCGCGGCACGAAGGCGATGTGCCACGAGGGCGGGTGCGGCGCGTGCGTCGTTTCAGTGCGCGCCGCCATGCCGCCCGCGCACGATCTCAAGACCTTCTCCGTCAACTCGGTACGGTTCACTCTGAGCATTTAATAACGCTGCCAACTATGAAACAGCGCTCTCTGTCGCTCTGCATACAAGCAAAAAGGATGCAAATAGTGCGTGATCCACTTGGCTCAAGTCAGGAAATTCAACGCTATTTAATTAAATCTAGATGTTTTATTAAAAAATAAAACGACAGCTTTTTTAAATATTTATTATAAATAAGCATAGGTAATTATTTTCATCGACATACTTTAGTAGGTAAATGAAAAAGCTAATCATAATATACCTACATTGTTTAGAGATGGCTTTCATTTTTTTTTCTATTGAAGAAATTACCTAATTGTGCATTTTTATGTCATTAGTAAGTACTTATTTTGTGTTTTCAGTGTCTCGTCTCTGTACTATCGTGTCACGGTTGGGAGGTGATGACAGTTGAAGGTATTGGGAACAGAACCATAGGCTTCCACGAGATCCAGAATCGGCTTGCTAAGTTCAATGGCACCCAATGTGGCTACTGCACTCCAGGGTGGATCATGAACATGTATAGGTTAATATTAAAACTCTCAAATGCCCTTTAGCAAATTTTTATTTTAACTATATTACTTTCAAACTATATTATTGAAATATGAATTTGCATGAAAATTATTCTAATAAAACTAAATAAATAAATAAATAAATAATTTTTACTATAAAACTCTATTGCAGTGTCTATGAATCAAAAAATAAGAAAATGACAATGAGAGAAGTAGAAAACTCATTTGCAAGTAACTTATGTAGGTGCACTGGGTACAGACCGATCGCGGATGCTTTCAAATCCTTCGCCACTGACATTGATAATAAATTAAAGAAGAAACTTCACGACATTGAAGATATAGGGTTTTTTAAACCTTGTGGGGTTCATTGTAATAAGCAATGTCCACACAACAAAACTAATGAATGCGAGAAAACAAATAAAACCGCAGAAGATGATTGGTGTATTTTGGAAAAAGATAATAATAAAATGATTGTTGTCGATTGTGGCCGTCATAAATGGTACAAAACGTATAGTATAGATGACGTTTTTAAAGTTATGAGTCGTTCCAGTAACTACAAGTTTATAGCAGGGAATACCGGACAAGGTAAATAATTTAATCCAAAAATATGAAATTATAGTATATTTATTCAAAAACATCTATGATTTCAATATTTTTATTTTCAGGCGTATTTCACGTTACAGAATACCCACCGACTGTCATAGATATATTTAATGTGGCAGAATTGAAAGGACACGTTTTAGATGTCAATCTCATATTAGGAGCTGGAATGCCACTTTCGGAAATGATGGAACTCTTTATGGAACTGTCGTCCTCAAATGAGGACTTTTCATATTTGAAACAGTTTCATGAGCATATGGATCTCGTTGCTCATATACCTGTAAGAAATGTAAGTAGGTATTAATAAATTGTTTCCATCGAAACGGATAATAAAATATAAGAGATGATTTTTGCTTTCTTCAATAATGAATAGTATGGATTTTTTTAATTTGGAATAACTTTATATATATGTTATTTTTATTTGCAGATCGGAACAATAGGTGGTAACTTATTTATGAAATACACAAATAACGATTTCCAATCAGATGTTTTCCTACTTTTTGAATCTGTTGGCGCTATGCTTACTGTTGGTAAGAAAGTATTTTAGTAATATAATTGTGTTGTACTTTCTGCCACGACCTTGGATGTTTTTCTAATATCTTTAGACGGTAAAAATAGTCAGGATTTTATACTACTATTTACCACTGTTTTGAAAACTTCTACCAACTAGATCTAGGAGATACGATGGTCGTGCTGAGAAGAATATTTCCTAGCACGATCACACAGAAACCCGTGTCAAAATTTCCAGAACAACACTGAGTTTGGGTGTTTAAAGAGAGATTTCGAATAATTATTTCGTGTCATATACATTGTCCAATAATTTTTTTAGCTGAAGCTCCAACAAAGCAGTCTGTCGTTACCCTACCTGATTTTTTGAAATCGGATATGAAAGGTAAAATTATAATTAGCGTGCAGCTGCCTCCATTATCCCATTGTTGCTCTTTTAAATCTTATAAGGTAAGAGAAGACAATTAATCAAATCCATTAATATCATCAACAAAAAAATTACAAAGGGTTTTTTGCATTTTTTATTTTCGATAAAATAACAGTACATATTTATTAATCATGACCTAAACTTTCAGATTATGCCTCGTTCTCAAAACGCTCATGCAGTCGTTAATGCCGGATTTTTATTTAGGTTTAAAAAGAATTCCAAAGTACTAGACAAAGCTACTTTAGTTTTTGGTAGTATCAATAAAAATTTTATACATGCTAGCAAAACAGAAGCTATGCTAGAAGGGAAAGACCCATTTAGTGACAAAACATTAAAAGCAGCTCTAAAAATATTACATGAAGAGATTTGTCCTGACGAAATGCCGCCTGAACCATCAGCAGCTTATAGAAAAATGCTTGCTGTTGCTCTATTTTACAAAGTACGTTACATTATTGATTTGCAGATTTACAATCTGAAAGTACAAAATATATTAGTTAAAGGAATAATTGTATGATTTCAGGCTATAATTTATTTCTGCCCGAATGACAAGCTAGACAAAAGATTCCGTTCCGGAGGAGAGGCCATTAAAAGGCACACATCACATGGAACGCAAACTTTTGATACTGATCGCAGTATTTGGCCTCTTAATCAACCAATTCCAAAAATAGAGGCTCAAGCGCAATGCAGTGGCGAGGCTACTTTTGCCAACGACCTTCCGACACAAATTGGAGAAGTGTTTGGTTCTTTTGTGACTGCTGATGTTAGACCTGGTAGCATTATAAGTGGGTTTGATGCCGAAGAAGCTTTAGTAAGTATTAGTTATAAGTAACTAATGTGAAAGAAGTGAGTGACTGAATCATAATGCTATAGTAATTATATTATTCTGTTTTCAGAAAGTACCAGGAGTGACTGCTTTTTATACGCATAGAGATATACCAGGAGACAACTCTTTTACACCATTAAATGTTCCACTTATGCTAGCAGTTGAAGAAATTTTGTGTTCTCATACAGTTAAATATTATGGAGAACCGTGCGGAATAATTGTGGCAGATAGAGAAAAGACTGCAAACATGGCTGCGAAGTTAGTAAAAGTAAATTATTCGCACGTGAATAATAACCAACCAATTTTAACTGTTCAAGATGTTTTGAACTCTCCCGAAAGAGATAAGCGATTTACAAATAATGTAACAGTTGAGCCAACTGATACTGGTAGTGATGTAAAATGCATTGTGTATGGAGAATACCATTTAGAAACTCAACACCATTTTTATATGGAACCGCAGACGACAGTTGCAAAGCCAACCGAAGATGGAATGGAAGTTTATTCGGCTACGCAATGGTTGGATTTAGCAAATGTGGCTATAGCACAATGTTTAAAATTGACAGTAAATAAGTAAGTACCCGTTGAATTTCATTTAGAAAGTAATAAGTACAATTTTGTATTTTTTTATTACGTGAAACGGTTGGTCTTTGTAGCCAGCTTGTAAATAAGTGCCGATAAATGCCACACTTTGCTCGAATGTCAATAACTGAGAAACTACTGTACTTTACTGTAGAAACAAAACAATATTATCAATATTTAGAATTATTATTGCTATAAACTAAGATAGTGACAGCATCCAAGGCAGATTTCTAACACAAACCAAACCGAGTACAATAACATGTAGAACTCCCAGTGACGCAGAGGAGTCTGAGTCAACTCTGACTACTAGACCACAGAAAGTATAACGAGTAATGCTTATTTCATATTAACGTTTTGTTCTTGGATATGTTGCAGAATAAACGTTATTGTACGTCGGGTGGGCGGTGGATACGGGGGCAAAATCACCCGTTCTTGCCAAGTTGCATGCGCTGCTGCACTGGTAACCCATTTGCAAGGCAAAACATGCAGATTCATATTACCTTTGCAAACCAATATGAAGATCATTGGTAAACGTCTGCCGACCAGTTGTAACTTCGAGGTAAATATTGGAACAAGATATGTAAATTGCCCTAGATTGCCCTTTATGAATTATATAGCTTTTACCGTCTATATAGCCTATTTAGATATTTAATGACTGAACAATATGAGACACGGTGATTTAAATATCATGTGTACATATTTTGTGGATAGGGATGTGGATAGTTGTAACCTTAATAAAGCTTGTCAAAATTGGTACGATTCCTGTTTATCTTATGTTGTACCTATATACATTTCGCTAGGATTTTATTAGGCGTTGGATACAAAAAATAAAATTTCATTCAATTATTTCCATTTATATGTTGTCCTTTCTTACTTAGGTTGGTGTCAACAAAAAGGGTGAAATACAATATCTTAAAAACAAAATCTACCAAGACAACGGTTGTACTCCAAATGAGACAATAAGTCAAGGGACTGTATCTCACTTTGGCAACTGCTATGATACAAAGCGTTGGTATATTGAAGGCAATAGTGTAATCACAGACACACCCTCTAACACGTGGTGTAGAGCTCCTTGTACGTATTCGAAGAAGTAATTAATCTAGGCTTATTTTACTGACGGCGGACTTCGTACCGCATTATTTTTTCTTTCTTTTTTTAATATAACCTATGTTACTCAGCGCTAATGTAGCATTCTAATGGTGAAAGAATTTTTGAAATCGGTCCAGTAGTTTTTGAGTTTATTCTTTGCAAACATACAAACAAAAATACAAAGCTTTCCTCTTTATGATATTAGTATAGATTTTTTTACATAAAATATTTACATATATAACTACTATATTTGGATTTACAGCATCAACTGAAGGTATAGCTATGATTGAATATATTATGGACCGAATAGCATACAATACAGGCAACGATCCGCTCGAAGTTAGAAAGCTGAACATGGCTAAAGAAAACAATCCTATTCCTGAACTAATAGAACAAATAAAGAAAGATTCAAATTATGACGAACGACTTGCAGATGTATACCAATTTAACAATGACAACCGTTGGAGAAAACGTGCATTAAAGTTCATACCGATGACATACGATATATTTTATATCGGTCCATATAACTCTCTCATTTCAATTTACCATGCTGACGGTTCAGTTGCTATTACGCATGGTGGCATAGAAATGGGACAAGGAATTAATACAAAGGTAGCTCAGGTTTGTGCGTATAAACTAGGGGTATCTTTAGACAAGATAAGCGTCAAGCCAAGTGCTAGCTTTACTTCACCAAATGGAATGACTACTGGAGCTAGTATTGGCAGTGAATGTGTATCGTTTGCAACGATGAAAGCTTGTGAAATCCTATTAGAAAGACTTAAGCCAATAAGAGAAAAATTTGATGAGCCAGTTTGGGAGAAAGTTGTCAAGGAGGCGTACATCTCTGGAATAGATCTGCAAGCGTCGTATATGTTTACTAGCAAAGAAGGTTTTAAACCTTACGATATTTATGGAGTAGCCGTGATGGAGCTGGAAGTTGATATCTTGACTGGAAACCATGACATTCGGAGAGTGGATTTACTAGAAGATACTGGAAGAAGTTTGAGTCCTGAAATAGATGTAGCACAGGTATCGAGAAATTATAATGTAATATAATGTTTTTGTAGGAAAATATAATAAGCCTAATTGATTTGAACTAGTACGTTCATTATATATTCTAGATAGAGGGTGCCTTTGTAATGGGACTTGGTTACTGGACATCAGAGAAAACCATTTACGATGCCGACTCGGGAAAACTTCTTACTGATCGGACTTGGACCTACAAGCCTCCTGGAATAAAGGACATTCCAGCGGATTTTAGGGTATATTTCAGAAGAAACGGCAGTAACCCGTACGGAGTTTTACAATCAAAAGGTGAGCATAGTAAAATTTCAACAAACATTACGAATATTATTTATTTCTTTTACAAATATATTTCTAAGCTTTAATTTGCATGAGAGGGGTTGCATGAGTCATGATCACGGACAGACTGAATTTTATCATATATCAGTGATATTTATCAGCAGACAAAACGATCTATTTTGTCTCAGTCTTAGTATTTTCTCACGACACTTGTACCACTGTTTTCAACGTCACTATTCACACGAGCGTGCTCACGACATACTACACTCTTTAGTATCAAAATTGAATACAACCCAGTTATAATTTAGTAGGTGGCAATAGTTCCTTTATTTCTTTGTATTTGCTAAACCTTCAAGCGGTTTGCCTGTTAGATTACAATCACCGCACTCAAACCGTAATTATAATCGAAGTAGGGTGTCAGAAATGGTCCTTCGAGCCGGATAATACTATATTGTCAACAACTATCACGCACTGTTCCCGATTCACATAAAGTTAATGAGGTAATTTGTTCCAGCGACTGGCGAACCCGCCTTCTGTCTAGCGGTCGTGCTGACACATGCCTTGAGGGAGGCAGTGAGGGATGCGCGCCTTGAGGCAGGATACGATGACCAGTGGGTTGATATAAGTAAGTGAGCAGTAGTAGAAGGTACCAATTGAAGGGTTATTAACATTTATAGAAAATTGTCTTTAATGACAGGCTGTATATTAAACGTTTGACCCTATCAAGGGTGGTGGTAACATAGACGGCATTTAACTGGTGGTGGCACTATAGATGGCACCTTAATTTTAACCTTATGCTGTTGCAATATGATTGAAAAACAGATGGAAAGTACGAGTATATTACGCTGTACTAGTAAAAGGGTTAAAAGGCTTTTTTGAAAGAAATGTAGCAAGACTCTTATTGTTTAATATTTAAGGGGGTGCAGCGCGGACGCAAAACTGCCAGTTTCAAGATGATAGCGAGCGAGCGGCACGTGGCAGTGGTGTGACAACGGCGCACGACTACGAATACGCACGCACACTAATATCTGTACAGAGTAGGCTGGTGATTTAATTAGAGCAATGTTTACTTTCGTAAAATCATAGGCGTTTGGGTAAAAAATAAGAAAAGTCTTTATATTTTCATATTCATGTTTTTTTATTGAAAAATAAGACAACAGTGACCTGCGGAATATCAATACAAACATTTTGATGTCGGATCATTGTTTCATTTGTGCTATATTTATAAAGTTTCTGAAGAAATAAGTTTTTAGATATCATTATTTTACGTATTGTTTATGCAGTTTCTGGGTATTTGTTTCAAATTCCAAGACAACTACGACCTTGTGAAAGGATGAAGCTAACCTATACTAGTCCTTTTAATGTATAAGACCTATTCAGCGCCTAGAACCAGTGACTTAAAAACACGTAAATTTTCAAATTCCGCGCTGCACCCCCTTTACAGATTTACTAAAAGTTTTATCGTTTTTAAAGTTGCAACTTACAAACTCATGGCTTAATAATTTTAGAAACAGCCTCATTTTTATCTTCTTCTTGCTTGTGAAAGTGAATAGAAAGGCTAACTACAATGTTTTTTTTTATTATAAAAATTAAAAATTTTATTTTTTCAGATAACCCATGCACTGTTGAGAACATTTTCATGTCAGTAGGACATAAGCTGGAGCACTTCAAATTGAAATAAACGTGGCCCATGCAATATTTAGACGGGCTGACCATCGTCTAGCTTGAGATACGGAAAAAGCGAACTCCATGGATTATTCATAAGAAATACGATGACTTGATGCCTTAAGAGCCTTTAAACAGAGTAAAGATGTGGGACTCTATATATGAGATCTCTCTATGTATGAGGAGCTCGATGGCGCAGTGGTTAACGCGGCCCGTCTGCGAGTGCTGAGGTTAAGCAATTTCTCAAAGGCCAGTCACTAATGCAGCTGAACTAACGACATTAAATGCCTTCCAAACCACGGAGGAATTCGAGATGATGTTTTTAGTCACCCATCCGGTGACCGGCCTTCGCGAAAGTTGCTTAACCACATCAATCGCAGACCGGGTGCGAGTACCTACCATTGCGCGTACGAGCTCCCGAAATGATTGATGAATGAATGATTATGAAAGCAGTCATTGCATTAATAATTATTACATTGTTGAATATGGTAGTGTTTATAGTTAAAAGCAAAATATTACAATATTTATTTTAAAAAAATGTAATCCACTTTGCATGCCGTGGCAGCGATACGACATAATATGTTCTACCTAGTTATTAGCTGTATTTGTGTTTGTCTTATTGGATGTCTTTTAAATAAATAAATAAATTGCTGACTGACCGATAACAGCGCGGAACTCGCAGCGAGCGACTCGCCTCACAGTGACCGTGAGAATGCTCGCATCGAAAATGCTATGTTATGATGATACGGGCTGATAACAGGGCGGAGCTCGCAGCGAGCGACTCGCCTCACTGTGACCGTGATGCTCGCATCGAAAATATTACGTTACGATGATTCGGTTAGTCTCCACCATCATGTATATCCCATTTACGACACCCACGGAAGAAGAGGGATTGGCATTCTACAGGCCTAAATGAACGCTAAAATCAAGTCTGCGTGTATTACAAATATTTATCTGAAGTTCGCTTCTCCAAAGATAACAACAACATAACAGTACTTAACTAAAATAAACAAGTGTTAGCTAAGGTAATCCTCGAACAACAATATTATTGTACAATATTATTGTTGTATATCTTAAGTCTAAGAGCGTCTTGAATAGATTTAAATTAAATAAACATTGTTCGGCTTACGTTGTGGTTTTTTTAATAAACTTGAATTTACTGCGAAGTATCAAACGAGTCGTTACATTAAAACTGTGACCTTTTTCTATTAAACTAGTTTCTGTCCGCAGTTTCACATTTGTTTTTTTTAATTAGCATGGCAAATGACTCCATTCCACCTGATGTTAAGTGGAAATGGAGTCCAGACGCGAAGACAACTGGTGCAGTGGTGGTGTTTTTTACTACGTGAAAGCTTTTCGCTCCGGCTGCATTAGCAGTCGTTAACAACCACCAATCTACACTGGGCTCGCGTGGCGGTTTGTGGCCCGTTCTTCCTATCCATCCATAGGGAAGGCTCGTGTCCCATCAGTGGGGACATAAAATGATTTATATTAAAGTATTGTAAAAATCTAGTTTTAAGAAAATAAGTAAATAAAGAGAATAATAATAAATAATGCTACTAACACTTCCTAAATAAGAGCACCGACTAAACCATTATGGTTTCCACACGAAAGTCAATATAAAAACAACAGCTAATATTAGCTCACAGCAGTATTTATATAAATGCTCTGAATCGCACTCTCTGGGTCAGAGTCGATGATCTTACTACCAGACCATAAAGGCAGTTTGTGTTATGGTATGTCGCAAGTCTTAATAGCTTACACCTAAGTTCTTGGCTGACCTTTTGACAGCCACAGCCAAAATGCGTCACCCTGTTCTGTACGCCAAGCATTCAATTCAAAGTAAAAACTTGCAACAGGAACAAGAAATCCACATACATTTTCAAATATCTTTATTTTTGTGTTTTTTTAACTAAAGGTATTGTCGTTACCGTCGTTGGCGTACAGGGCACGCTATCACGTGTCGTTTAAAGCCGACTGTGGTGGTCAAAACGGTAAACGCAAACTGTAGCACTCAAACTATATCTGTGCAAAAATCACGTCGAACCGTTGCTCCATTGTAACACAAAGGAAGGACAAACTAACACACTGTCGCATTCCCAACATTACTTAGAACTTATTACAGATGGTCGTAAAGTATTCATCGGTTTTAACCCCTCTGTCCGTCCAAGAATTAAGTGTTTGAAAAGTTGAATTTAATATGCAAAGTAGATTAGTAGGTTCCCGCTGAAACATATAATTTCAAGCTACCTATTTGTTTCTTCAGTGGCAGCTACAAAATGTCAGAATGAAAGACATAAGTCCAATTTTTTCTATTTCAGTTATGATACTTGGAGTGCTTTAAACCATTATTTTCATCACCATTTTTATGTTCCCACTGCTGGGGCATGAGCCTTATCTGTGGATGGATAGGGAGAACAGGCCACCACGCGGGCCCATTGCGGATCGGTGGTTGTTAAGGACTGCTAATGCAGCCGGATCCAACGGCTTTACGTGCCTTCCGAAGCACGGAAAAACCGTAGTCAAAGACGATTAAAGAAAAGTTTTAACTTGCTGACCTAGCTGTATCAAGCACAAAAATTTAAGGCAAATGTCAAAAGAAATGTCTCTTGTAAAAAAGACCTATTAGAAAAGTACCCTTATATACGAGTATACGCTTTGTAACAACTTTCAAACGATTCAAAGCCTTGCAGAGCTTTTCTGAAAGCTTCACTCCTAAGAATGATGAAGAAATTACAATTTCATTCGTGTTTCTCATCCTGTTTAATACAAATTTTGCCAACAACAATTTTGCGAACAAATTTTAATTTTGAAGCTTCTCAGTACGGAATCTGATTCTGAAGGTTTGAATTTATACAAATGTTTACCTCTTATTTATTTAAAGCACTGGAGTTGTAAGCAGCATTTGGTTCTCAACACGTCGCTTCGCTAATCGTAGCGAAGCGACGTGTTGAGTTTACAGCCTAAAGGCAGGATTTGCATCGGCAACTCCTGCCTTTTGGCTGTAAAAGAATTTTGCAGAAAATGTTGCTTTTATTTATAGTAAAGCAGGGCACGGAAACCGGTTAAAAATTTTAACCGGTTTTGTTGGATGCACATAATCATGAACGGAATATTTCTTCTAAAGAAACTATATTTTGAACGTTCTTCAATATAGTTTATGTTGACGTTCGTTCTTACGGTTTTTATATCTAGTTTTACATTTATATATACGCACGCGAAAAAACCGGTTTATTTATTTCGTATTCGTCAAATCCCATTAAGATTAACCGGTTATTTCCAACCGATTCCGAGTTTTGCGTAACTAGACACGCAGCGCGACGTAGCACCACGTAGGGCGACACAGCGTCACGTAGCACCTCGTAATAAAACCTTTATTAACCGGGAGTTACCAAACTGGTTCCGAGTCTTGCGTAACAGGACATGCACCGCGACGCAGCATCACGTAATGCGACGTAGCATCACGTAGCACCTCGTAGCAAAACCTCTATAAACCGGTAATTTCCAAATCGGTTCTTAGCTTTGCGTAACTGGACACGCAGGGGGACGTAGCACCACGTAGTGCGACGTTACATCACGTAGCACCTCGGAGCATAACCTTTATAAGTCGGTAATTTCCGAACCGGTTCTGAGCCTTGTGTAGCTGGACGCAGCGCGTCGTAGCACCACGTAGCGCGACATAGCATCACGTAACATCTGCACCTGAGTTACATTACTCCGTAGCATTACGTGACAGGTATTACAAGTAACCTCAGTATGTATGCGGCAATATACTCATGCTGTGATATCTTATTCACTTTTTTTTAAAAATACTTGAACATGACGAAATTAAATCACATCTACATATCATCACTCAACTTTTTGACAAATTCACCTATTTAATGAACGATAAGAATTATAGTAAAGTATAAGTTACAGTTGTTTGCACAAGCTACGCGTTGTGTGTACTCCTACAATTAAAAAAAGAGCTTCACTTCAGGTAAGTTTGTTTAATTAAGTCATTATAAACTTATTTTTGTTACTTTTTCCACCAATCCGCACTGAACCCGCGTGGTGGTTTATGGCCCGTTCTCCCTATCCATAGGGAAGGCTCGTGCCCCAGCAGTGGGGAAAAATGAGCTGATGATGATGATGATGATGAAACTTATTTTTAGGTGTCTTATGACGTGAACATCGTATATTGTTGTTAAATTGTACGAGTATAATTGTGACAAGACAAAACAGTAATTTTTATTGGTTCGAATAACAGCTGAGCCAAAATGCTAAAAAGTTTTAATTAAGGAAAAAGGTACAGGGTCTCTGTAAAGGGGTTTTATTGAGACAGTAAAGTAATTAGCCTGCTGCTTGTAATACTTACTGCTGGGCAAAGGCTTTCATTAGTGAAATTAAGTCACCGCTGCATTTCGTGGGTGTTGGCTTATTCACTACGCTTGCAAATGCGCTTCGGTGGGTGATCACAATACTCTAAGGCTATTATTATGATAATATTATTATATCAGCCATAGCTGCCTCACTCCTGGGCCTTCCCACACTTTTTCCACACCTTCCGGTCCCCTGCAATATCATGCCATTCCTTCATAAACCCATCAAGGTCGCCATGCCATCTTCGTCTTGGTCTACCTGGTCGACTTTTATCATTATGTGGGGTCCACTTGGTTGGGATCCGCGCCCACCTTCGAGGAGGGACAGTGGCTTCCCACTCCTAGGCTATGCATCGAAAAAATCGAAACACATTTTTCCAGTTCTGGGCTTTGAAACCAGGGCCTCGGTTATCGTCTCAAGCGGCCATTAGTATATATATTAAGAACGCGAGGACCTTCAGTGTGTTTAAATCTAAGCTACATATACACTACTCTGTGCTAATACATAAATCACGCACTACTACTTTAACATACTCGATTTCAGCTAAATTGCAGTATCTTTCATTTATTATTTTTTGATGTCAGGTTCCGTAAAATATAAGGGATTTATTGAGGGTTCTGCAGCCTAATAGTCACCCCTGCGGTCTTAAGAACCTGACCTGGATTGTCATACCCGTTCATGGATATATTTTTATTTCAAACTAATATTTGTTTGCAAAAAAATACGTAAAACATAGCTTACCAAAAAACGCGCTTCAATATTTGAGATTTAACTATAAATATTAACAATGCATTTACCCCCATTATACATAGAAACTATTTAAGCATAATTTAGTTAAACATTGTTTTGTCTCTTGTTCTCAGATTCATAATGACGTTTGTGTGTGTTTGAAAAACAATATTTAACTAAATATTGCTTAAATAGTTTTTATGAATAAGGGGGCTAGTGTTTTGAAACGTGTGTGAAAAAGAAATGCACCTTTGTTGCATACTGCGGTTAGGTCTTGTTCTATTTTTTCACCATGACACGAGCAGTATCTACTTACGTATGAAAATAATAAGCGTGAGGCACCGGGCGTTTTGATTTGTGACGTTTCTTTGACTATTCTGGTGTACCACAAAGGGTGGTGTGGTAAATCATATCAAAGGCGGAACAGTACAGACGGGCGAGGGGTTGGATCTACCTTAATCAAGGTTTTTTTAAGGCTTACTTTCACTTCCCTTTAGTAGTAGTAAATAGCCTATATAAGGTCACATTTTATCAACTGCAAGTATTTTGACAAACCATCTAATTCTATCAGAGAAACAAGGCCCTAGCATTTAAAAAATAAATTCAAGCTAGTTTTTTTTTTCACTTTTCCTGACACAAAAATTGTAATCTCTGTCGGCTCTTTTGAATGAAACTACGGTCACGTGTAAGCGGTGAACGCATTGCGGCCTCTCTGTTTCGGCTCCTTTGAATTGAAACCACCGAAAGTGCTTTATTTTACTTTTTAATCGAAATGTCTTTTGGCGTTTTTCTTGAAAACTAGCGTATAAAAATTTGAGATTTATTCATAAAAATAGTTTAATTATGTGTTGTTGAATTTATCCTCAAAATATTTGCAGTTTATAAAATGTGACCTTATATACTGCCCACTGCTGGGCACAGGCCTCCATCATTGAATTCAAATCATCACTACAATTGATGGGTATTGGCTTACTCATCACGCTTGCCAAGTGCGGGTTGATGATCAAAAACCCGGGATATGCATCGAAAAATTAAAAACACACTTTGCCCGACCTGGGAATTAAACCCGGGGCCTTCGGTTACTCGACCGAGCGCTTTGCCACTCGGCCGCCGAAGCGTTCCCTTTACTATCGCAAGGATATGTAACCGGATGTGTGAAGTATAAAAAAACAAAATGCGATTCTACGTGCTTCTGAAGGCAACTGAAGCCGTTATTTTCAATTTAATTTTATTTGCATCTAAAATTATTGACACAATTTAGGATCCTGTTGGGCACAGCAATTTAGAAGAGAGGATGACGCCATTTATGCATAAAATATAAGAAATAGCTTATTAGATTCAATCTATTGTACAGTATTGTTACAAATATATTATGCAATTGTAAATAGACTATTGTATTATAAATTATTTTATTATTATTGTCTAATTTTATAAATATTATAATTACATTTTTATATTGTATTCATTAACTGTGTAGTATTTTTTATTTAATAATAGTATTTTTAAATAAATTTTAAACTTTGTAAATTTGCAGATTGTTTGTGTAGATCAGAAACAGCAAGCATCCCAGAACGCTATCATGTGAGATAGATGCATTAACAATCACACCATCGGATCTTATATTTTTTATTTCACAAGTTTCAATAATATAAAACACTCTAATTCAACAAACTGTTCCCTTTGGCTGAGGTATGGTGTGAACCAATGCGCTTGGCCGCGGATCCCTATTCCGTGTAGCTTTATTATTCATCATTCATTATTCATTGTTGGTTAAAGTTCATCAATCCGCATTGGGTCAGAGTGGTGGGTTATGATCCCATTTCCCATATGCTATTGTTTCGCCTCACCGAGTGGCAAAGGTGGCAAGATCTCGGGTTAAATTCCAGGATCGGGTAAAGTGTGTTTCAGATTTTTTTAGGCATAGCCCGGGTTTGTGATCACCAACCCACATTTGGGATTAGTTCCTGATTCGCCGGATTCTTGATTCGCCGGATTCTTGTTTCGCCGGATTCTTGTTTCGTCGGATTCTTGTTTCGTCGGAAACATTAATATACAATAAAATCACTTAAGTAAAGAAAACATGTAGTTATATTTATCATTGTATCAATTAGTATTTTGTTGCCACTATCGGACATAACTTAAATTACCTACTTAGAAATGGGTTCGATTCATATTTTCAAAGAAATGACGATTTTCCTTTTAATACTATCCATATTATAATAATATTCACTCACTACAAAACAATTCATCTACGCACAATTAAAAATATAATAAATCCTCGAACAAAATTTCTGTTCAATATTATGTACGTTATTCTTTCTATATATAGTACTTGAATATGTTCAGAAAATAATTATAGTGTTTAAGCACTCTTTATCTGTTACGTTATTGAATTAAGAACAAATAAATATTTTATTAATGTACCGAAATGTCTGCTTTTTATTTAATAGATAGGTAAAGCAGCGATATTTCTATAGTTTCCCTTCAAAAAAAAAAATCAAAAAAAAATCAAGAAACGAAACAAGAATCCGGCGAAACAAGAATCCGGTGAATCAGGAATCCGGCGAATCAGGAACTATCCACATTTGGCAAGCGTGGTGATTAAGCCTTTACCCATCAATTGTAGTGATGACTTGATTTCAATGATGGAAGCCTTTGCCCACCGTATAAGGTATACTTTTATTGCTCCCGAAAATGTATATTTAAACTTACATTGCCCGGCCGCTGCTCGCATGTATTCGAGCAGGAGGTACAGAATTTTCCAATTATCTCAAAGAAGGGTGTCAAAATAAGTTACCTTATTTCCAGGCATATATGACAAAAAACATTTTTTTACAATTAGGTATACGCGTACCATTTTTCCACAATTTTTCACTTTCATTTTCACTTTTTTTTTTCCACAATTTAGAAATACCTGTTTTTCTAAATTGTTTCGGGTCTAGGTGTTTCCTATCTATACTTAACTATACTAATATTATAAAGAGGAAACTTTTGTATTTTTGTATGCATGTATGTTTGTAACGAATAAACTCAAAAACTACCAAACCGATTATAAAAATTCTTTCACCATTAGAATGCTACACTAGCGTTGAGTAACATAGGCTATATTTAAAAAAATATTAAATAAAATACTAAAAACGACAATTTAATTTTCCAATACAAAATAATTTGTTTGTTTTGTTGTCATGGAAACCATTGATATATATTTAACTCAATGATGGAAACTGTCAAAGCGGTACGAAGTCCGCCGGCGCCGGGTCAGCCAATGTGTAATTATATAAGTATGTATTTAAGTATATTAAGTATATTTATCCGTTGTCTAGTTAACCATTTACCGAAGCTTTTCTTGGGGCTAAATAATTGGTGTGAGTGAGGGAAACATTTTTTTTTAACTTATTATAGTTAGATCATGTAAATGTTAGGGGATGTCAGCCGGGAAGCAGATGGTCTGTCTGTATTCAATTGTTGCTAAAGACTAATATCAGTTGCTGACCCCTATTCCATATGTTCCTGGTTGATGGATAATGGATTATGGTTACTGATGCCACTACATCATCATCATCAGCTCATTTTTATGTCCCCATTGCTGGGGCACGAGCCTTCCCTATGAATGGACAGGGAGAACAGGCCATAAACCACCACGTAGGCCCAGTGCGGATTGGTGGTTATTAACGACTGCTAATGCAGCCGGGACCAACGGCTTTACGTACCTTCCGAAGCAAGGAGGAGCTCGAAATGATACATTTTTGGCGACCCATCCGATGACCGACCTTTGCTAAAGTTGCTCAACCTCAGCACTCGCAGACCGGGCGCGTTAACCACTGTGCCGTCGAGCTCCTCTGCGCCATCGAAATACCACTACCCTATCTATGAAAACAATAAACTAAATTGTCCGGAACACTTTTCCTTTCGCCTGTACACCGCCACGCCCCCAGCTCGAAACGTTGCAGCCAACTGGCTAATACTCCTACAGCTGTCTTGAAAGGTGGACTTCTTTAGCGCTGTATGTATTAATTTATTTTTTTACTATTTCCTAATATATTTTTTTCTTAACACCACAAAAACACAGAACATGTCTTTGTTAGGAACGTATCTAAGCACCTAATAATAATATAAGTAGTTTAGCAACGTTAATAATCTTTTTTGAGTGACTTTTGGGCGCTTTAATCGAAAAGGGAACGTATTGATCGCGACCCGTTAACGTTAAAGGAAAACTATTTTTATTAGAGATCAAACGAACGAACGAACGAACGAACGAAACAATGCAAAAGAATTGTTTCTGTATGTGCATAAGTATTTTTAATAAATTGCCTGAAACAATTAGAAAACTTATTGTAAAACAATTTCTAGCAGAGTTACATAAATGGCTTATGGCACACCTATTTTATTCAGTGCAAGATTTTCTTACACATTCACCTAATAAATGTAAGACGTGTACCTAGATGTGTGCAAACAAATATTTTACTTTTATGTTAACGACATATTATTTTCTTTTGATGTCTGCAAAATACTATTCTGCAAAATACTATTCAAATAACTTTATTTTTTTAATATTAGCATTATTCTTGTAGTATCCCTTAAGTTAAATTTTTATTCTCTAGCGTGTGGAAGATTATTTAGTTAAAAAAATATTTATAGTCAAATTAAGAATTCCTCGATCTTTACATTTTTAATTGACCCATGCTCAAAGTTGACAGTCGATAAGGTATAATAAATATAAGGAATAGTGTTTTTAATGCAATTTCAGTTTTTGTTAAAACCTCTTTGAATTAAAAAATATATAAGTTAGTGCACCAGTGTTCAATTAATTTTTCGTCACATAGTATAACATAAATTTTCATTGAAATTTAAGACATGTTGCTAAAGTCTTAAGCCAGTTGCTGACCCCTATGTTTAATGATTAAGGGAAAAAATGTCTATCAGTGGTTTATGTCTATTCTCTTGTGCCACTGGCCTATTAAACCGTTTATGCTGCGCGATTATTTTTCGAAGACAAGTAATTTTACAAAAATAATTGTTATAAATAAAAAGTCATTTTTCATCCTTGTTCATTCACCATTCTCATTAACAGCTGCAAGTTTTCTGTGTATACACACAGAAAACTATGTATACACATATACAATAATTTTCCTATAATTATCAATTTGTTGTCATTTTAGAAATTGAAATAAGTTAAAGTTTTGTAATTGCCAACATGTCAACAGCAAGCACTTACTAAAATTCCTTTAGTAATAAAATATAAACAATAATTTATGTATTTAAACACCTAGTCATAATATATCGGCCTGCTTACTTAACTGGTGGCTAACTAAAAATATAACATATAACCAGTCGTCTTAATATAACTTATTAAACTATCATGGTCACTTGCATTAGATTAATTATTAACGGGATTCTTACCATATTTATTATATGTGAGTATCCGATATTACGACAGTAATTTCGTGATCACGGCGCTTGCAACTGTGCCGAAATATCGGGTACTCACATATATATAAACATTGTAAGAATCCCGTTAATAATTACTCAGTCTTCATAAGCTTTAAAGCATTTAAAGCA
>OY720036.1:2913917-2967270 GCA_963082485.1 Eudonia mercurella | reverse complement strand
TTCTGGCTTCATGACGCATTTTTCTTAAATTGGGTAATTTAGGGAAAGTTGTTGGCTTTTTTGGATTATCTATAGTCATTACCTCGTTTGCCATCGTGTGTTGAACTTTTAAAGCTTTTTCGTATATTAACTTTTCTTTGATTCGGTTTACTCTATCAGAAGTAAGTCTGTTTTTAATTAGTGGGTCATGAGGATAATTTTTGTTGTAATTATTTAATTTACAAGTAACCTTTACGTAAGTTTTAGATGGGGGGGAGATATTCAATGACAGTAGCGCGTCACATTGGGTACACCTGCCAGTACATTTGATTTCATTAAAGTTAAGATCAGCAGGTACATAACTATTACTGAAAGCAAATGTACACTCTATATTAGTTCTAAAAAAGATTTGGTCTTGAATTTCGTTAGTCCACTTTTTTGGTAGGAGACGGTAAATTGAATTTTGGGGTACGATGTTCGAATATTCTGCAAGGCTCATTTGAAATGTTATAATGTCGGAGTCAGTATCTTTTTTTTCTTCAAATAGGTTTATACAATCATCGAAATCAAAAAAATATGTTTTATTTCTTCTAATACATATTTGTATGGCTTTAATGGCCATATTGTGGTTAAATTTTTCACGCAATTCCTGCTGTATGCAAATATAAACATTATTGCTTTTAGGAGGAATTGCTGCTTGGAATTTGTCTTTATATTTACTAATCACTCTCTTTAAATATTCTTTAGAAAAATTTCCTTTTCGAGTTGACATTATTGTATAGTAAAATTGTCAAAATTGTACGTATGTGAATGAAAGAACGGGTGTGTTAAAAAAAAAAAGAAGAAAATAAAAGTAACTTAAAAATAACTCTTGAGAGACTTGTGAAGCGGCTTACATTTCTCTACCGTATCTTTTTTGGGGCAGACTACCCGCCCGTTGGTGGGACGACATTGTGAAGGAGGGCCTGTATCATATTGGGTGAGGTTGGTGCAGGACCGTAGTATGCTGAGAAGAGGCATATACCATATGAACTTTCTTGAAGGTGGGTATTACACTGAAAAATAATGGAAATATTTCTATTTGACTTTTTTTTCTTCAGACAATTTAATTCGGCAGTTTATATTTCTTGAAGGAACCACGAGCAAAAAAATACTCGTACCTACTAAGGGACCAGGACCACGGGCAATAAACGAGAAACTTGATTTATGTAGGTACGTCTCAGGTCTGAGATGTACATTCAGCCTTCAGCGTTTAAAATGACGACATAGGTTTTGTACTTGGCCCAAACCAAGTATTGTAATTGGCCCAAAACTCCTGAATCTATTTACCCATTTCCTGACTCTACACTATTTTTATAGGTTGTAAGTTTGTGTATATCCAAAGACTAATAAATTCTCTATGTGTATATCCGTGGATATAAGATGTTGTGCTCAATTTTTTCCAGAAGTACTCCAGCAATTAAGTTTATAATACAGTTCTGATAAAATTTAACCCTGAATAACATACATTTAGCCTGATCGGTCCGCCAGAACTTTTTGAAATATATATATTCTATAGATCAACAAAATTATTACTTACATCATCTAGATAAACAATGGGAACCCCTCCCTGCTTGGTTTATATTATTGTTGTTATGGCTGCCATAGAACATTCTGTAAAAATCAAATCAATTATTTAGTTATTTCGGCTAAAAAGATACAGCCCTGTGACTGTGACATGTTGAGTGTTGACGGATTGTGGTCGAGTCTTAGTTTTGGAGACATGAATTCTTGTCATGAATTATTTTTTTACATAGTAACTAGAAGTTATTAAGGGATTATATGTCATCAACCTACCACAAGAAGAGAATTAAATACGTATTATACAAAAAAGTAAACAAATTACTGAATCGCTTTTGACGAAATTTCTATTGGACCAATCGGAAAGTATGTATATCCTTTCAGATGAAAACAAAACAAACATGATTTAGAACATATTAGTTAAAAAATAAATAAATAGGTACAGTAATGAAAAAAAAATCCAAAGTGCTTGATAAGGTACAAGTATTTTTAAATAAGTCAAAACAATGCCATTAAATACTTACCACTGCAGATCGTGCCATAAAATTCACCACCCCTACAACCACATAATTGTTATAAAATGCTTATACGCCACTTTCAACCAACTTAAAAAAACGTAAACAAACAGTATCAGTGCAACTGCATGACTCAACGTAACAGTGTCCTTGGCGTCATAACATAACTGCAACTGTTTACCAATACCAAGTAATAATCCAAACGCACTTCCTAGTCAATAAACACTTTGTATCCATTATTCATAATAGAGCGACGTTACACGTAACTGTCTCTGTCACACTAACACCGTACGCGTACTAGCTGTCTCACTTTCTCTAAGCTACACAAAGCGATTCCTTGCGTGACGACGTCAGCGGACGCCGCGGGGCCAGAGATGTATGTAGCGGTGTGGGGAGGCGAAAAAAGGGAATCTTCTGGTAAATGCTCCAACCAGCCTGCGAAATTCGAATTTTCCTACGTTTTTTTGCAATTTGCAGGCCAGTGCTTGGTTGTATGCTTAGATTAATAACGCCTAGATAGATAGACGTCATACAAACGCATCGCCTAAAGTGATGCAAAAAGCAGATTAATGTAGGCGTGAGCATTACGTGCTTACGGTCGCCTACACGCACACAAACAAAACTTTAATGTGTACAGTGAACGAGCAATTTCCCCGAAAGTGGGGAAATGTTATACTTCCGTGAAATAATAGTATAAGTAGTACAGTAGTTCATGATAATGTCGTTAAAAGATAAGTAAGAAAATAAATGTCTAACATCTTATATACTTTTTGTTGATAATTTAGTTTAATACGATAATGTTTATATGACATTAATCAATAATAATCAAAAGGACCTCGAAAACAAATATTTAGCTTTTCTCTTTACTAAAATTTGTAATAAAAATCAGGAGTGGTGGTAGTTCAATAATCGGAGTCACGCGCCTCATATCCGTCGTTGGGAGTTTGAATCCATGAAAGGAACGAACTGCTAGGAGGATGATATATAAAAGTCATAATATGTCACGACGAGGTCCTTTTTTATTATATTATTTATACACCTACGCAATAAAAACACTTTGCGTTTTACAAATAAACAAAAAATAAGCTTCGAATAGTTATTCCGTGTTTTGTCTCTTTTACTCTAATTTTAAATGACGTTTGCATGACGGGAACAAAACACGGAATAACTATTCGGACCTTATCTTTGCTTATTTGTAAGGAACTTTAGGTATGACTAATAAATGAAAATAAATATAATTTGAAAAAAACTATTTATTTTAAACCAATGGGGTAAGTATTCAAAGATCGATATAGATGGCATCATCGCCGACCGTTCTCAACATTCGCCATTTTGTGAATTTGTTGTTTTTCGCTCTAAAGTTATTTGCTAAAAAATCACTTATCATGTATTCGACGTGGAGTGTAACCCAATTAACAAAGGCTAATAAAGAGGTGTCGACGAGCGGAAAGAAAACAGCTTTAATTGAACGGTAAACAAATTATCGGCATTTTAATTTTATGCTGGTTATGTTTCGTTGATTTAAAATACTACAATACAAGTAATTTCATGTGTACTAAGAAGAAAAACTACTTAGAAATAAAAGTATTTCCAAGATCTGGGATTCAATAAAAATAAATAAACAACATTTTGGTGAAAATGAACAAACCACTTTTAGTGTTGTCTTGTCGGCAACTTTAGTAAAATTCCGATCACTGCTCATCATTATACCATTACACTAAATAGGGAAAGATATTATCTTACTTAAGGGCAACACTTAAAATATATTATGGTTTCAATAAATATTTTCAATAAGATTTAATTTTATAACTAACATACACCAATGAAAAATGGGAAAATAATTTCTTCTTACTAGTAACACTTTCATAAAATCGCGGCTTGTAATTTTATTTTTAAAAGTAGTAAATATTTAGCTCAATACAAGTTAATTTGTAATACTTACGTATGAAATGTTATGTTAAAAGCTTTTTTGTCCTTATGCGATGCGTTGTGACACCCATTAATTGCAGAAACCGTCATAATGTAATTAATTGTCGGAGATGTTTGCACTAGCGCTTGATCTTGACAACTGACGTGACGTTCGGGCGGACTGAGCCATAATGGCTTGGTTTGAATTGCTTCACTTTTCTTGCGTCTACTCGGTTTCTATGCGTTATTATTCTAAGGTTGTATGTTGATTAAAATATTATTCGCGGCTGTAAGACATATGTAGATACAAAATTATAATCATCAATATCATCAATACAATGCTCTAAGTTCATAAAGATGTAGGAATGAGTTTTCCTGTTTTATCTTTTTTCCTACGCCTTTATTTAGTACGAAAATATTTAGTGTCAGTTTATTTGTTGTCACGAAACGTCGCTGCAATTTGTACAAAAAAAATACGTGTGAATAACAGTGCATTTCCAAATAAAGAAGCGAGTATTATTTTCATAGCATTAGCCTATTAATACAATTCATGTATGTATCGTCTTTATCTGTTTATTACAAGTTATTCTGATATTGTGGCTAATTGAGGTTGTTTCTCACGAAAATGCTACACATATGAGTCACATTTCGTCACTCATATGACGTAACTCACATCTACGTGTAAAGTTAAAACATGTTTACACTGCGGCTGAAAATTTTAACAAATTATATGCCGGCGGCGTTCGGTGTTATCTCCATACAAAACGTTTCACTAATAAATAAATCCGACATTTACGGAAAATAGATATAAAAGAGTTTTAGTGTAATTTTTTAAAATAATAATTTGGAGGTTTCGAATAAATGCTAAATTTGATCATTAAACCTGCATTTTAGCTCCCTGCCGGACCCTGCTCAATTTGAGCAGTAGGACATAGTTTTAACTCTGCTTTACAATAAATGTGACTTACATTAGTATAAAAATACAGGTATGTCACAAAACAGTTTGGTCACGATTTTGAGCATGTTAGTCACATGTACATTTTATTTGAAAATGGCTCTTATAAATGTACTTAATCATGTGTAAGGTCATAGAAACAGCTATTAAAATATAATCCAATAACAACTTTATTTTATTAGTTATTACTTTTCTACTTCAGTGTACTCAGGCACAACACGTGTGAACCGGTTAGTGAGTAAAGTAAAGAAGGTCATCGATATGTATGAATCCGTCGCTTTTTAGTAGTCATTCAGATTTGGTCGGATAACCAGCCGTTGTTTACATATTTTGGTTTTTTGTTTATATTTACTTAATGCGTAACATTTGAAGCTCAATATTTTCACCATATATTTTTGACTAAAGGCACAAGATTTTGGTTTACACCTACACATCTGGGATTGTGCCAGTTCCTTGTATTTTGCCGTCAAAGTTATGACACCATCGTTTTTACATTTAGCAAGATTATTCAAAAACGCATGCATGAACATTTTTGAAACTTTGTATGGTTATTATTAGCGTCAAGAAAGACCGAATACAGTTTTCAGCGAAGTTATGCCTTGTCTCATTTAGGCGCTGCGATGTTTTTTCGGGTTTTCATAAAACCGCGATAACTTGAAAACTATAAATATTTTCTAAAATCTAATTGGGGCACAAAGGGGCACACATTAAGAGCTACTCGCGTATGTTTATTCTACAGGGGCACATGCAATGGTTTTAGAGATATACTATTCATCAAAACGTTACTCCAGCAGGAAATGCAATATCTCGAAAATCTGAAGGGGCACAGATTTTATTTTTGGGGGCACATTTTGGCACACATATAAGCTATCTGGCCATGCACAGTTTTTCTCTCTCCGATCATTCGTTTAGAATTTTCCTGCTAGAAAAACGTTACCCCAGCAAGAATCGTTTTTTCGATTTTTTTTCGAAACGACAGGGGGCACACATTTTTTATGTGGGGGCACATTTACAGCAGATAAGGCACCAACTATACGTTCTACTCATATAACTCTAGGAGATACTTTCTTGTTGGGGTAACGCACACAGGTTTTTAGTGAGTAAGTTTCAGGGCAATCCTATAATTTTACTCATTGTCATCTCTAAATAAGTGTCCATCACGCTGGAATAATGTGGCATTAAGCAATTTTGACAATGTTAAAAAATTGGGCCAAGTTGAATGGAGTAAGTGCACAGATTATAAAATGAGTTTGGAAACGGAAGTCGTCACACGCACCTGTGGGGATCTGCTTGGGCGAGCGCGAGCAGTGGGGGGCCCAGCGCCCCAATCATCAATCAAAAATCAAGCGCGTACCTAGGTTTTTTTGTCGGGGGGAGTCCGTTTGGGTAAATGATTAAAGTATCTAAACGACACGTGTACACAATAGTGTGTGTATATGTATGTTTGAGTGTCTGTATGTGTATATATTGTAGGTATAACATATAATCACTTTTGACTAGTTTTGACTCTTACTCCATTGTATTAAGAGTTACATTGTTTACATGTTAATCTTTTATCTCCCAGTGACTCCATATGGGGACATAGAACAATTATAGGTACATATATGACAACATCATATACATTGTTCTGATCCCAAGGTAAGTAGCTAAAGCACTCGTTTCATGGAAATCAGAAACAACGACGGTACCACAACCAACCAGACCCGACACAATATAGAAAAGTTCGTTTTGGACATTGACCCGACCGAGAATCGAACCCGGGACCTCAGAGTTAGCGCCGCCCAAAGTCCGGCGTGCAAGCCACTCGGCTACGGAGGTCGTCGAATTAATTTTCTATTGTGTCTGGTTTTATGGATAACGAGAGGTTAATGCTCGTGACTGTACATCAAAAAATGAGTCCAAATAATACATACAACATAAATCATCATCATCATCAGTTCATTTACGTCCCCACTGCTGGAGCACCAGCCTTCCCTATGGATGGATAGGGAGAACGGGCCATAAACCACCACGCGGGCCCAGTGCGGATTGGTGGTTGTTATCGACTGCTGATGCAGCTGGGACCAACGGCTTAACGTGCCTTGCAAAACACGGAGGAGCTCGAGATGATAAATTTTTGGTCACCCATCCGATGACCGGCCTTTGCGAAAGTTGCTTAACCTCAGCACTCGCAGACCGGGCGCGTTAACCACTGCGCCATCGAGCTCCTCGTACTCTCAAGCTCAACATAACATACCAAATCTCAATCAAAGGTTGGTACGTACCTCAAACTGATTGACAACAGGTTTAATGTTCACGTTCTGTAGCAACCTGCCCAGTTGTTCTTTGTTGAAGTTGGATACGCCTATGGACTTGGCTAGGCCTTGCTTGACGGCCTCTTCCATGCCACGCCATGTCTCGACGAAATCCACTCCTGTGTCCTCTCCATTGCCCTACGAATGAATATGCGAAGATATTATTATTACTATTATTATTTTGACAACAATTAATAGCAGGGCTTTGAATACCGTAAAAAAATTGGTATCGATACTTTTGTCAAACGAAGATACCGGTAAAAAAAATTACCGGTACGCTTGGTATCGTTACTTGAGTGACATTTTTACCGGTAAATTAGCTAACCGTTCTACGGGGATTCGCTGCTGCACTGAAGCTCAATAAAATATTTATAAAATACAGTGAAAAAATGTAGTTGGGTGGGCGTTTAATTTTTTCACTGTACTTTATAAAATATTTTATAAATTTATATTTATTGGTTTATACCAAATTATTAAAATAAAACAAAAAACCCGACTGCTAAAACAACTATATAAAAACATTTATATACTGGTAAAAACCGGACAAACATAAAAAATAACTGCAAAGAGAAAAAACTGAAAAGAAAAAAAACAAGCTCTTTTTTTATTTTATTGTACGATGGGCTTGCTCTTGGCCTCATTCTAATTCCTAGGGCTAAGAAGAGGCCGACGATGGAACGAGCTTGCCCAGAAACAGCCTATTCACTCGGGCTTTAAAAACTTTAGGTTTGTATGCACTCGGGAATACAGACGCCGGTAGGGAATTCCACTCTTCGGCTGTACGCATTATAAATGTAGAAGCAAAACGCTTGGTGTGCGTGTGGAAGTGGAAGTGGAATGTCAACCAGGTAAGGGTGGTAGCCAGCCGTACGTCTGGATTCCCGATGGTAGAATGGGGAAGGTGGAATGAGCTCATGCAGCTCAACAGCACACTCTCCGAAGTATAGCCTGTAAAAGACCGATAAGCAGGCAACTGTGCGGCGGTGAGCGAGTCTGTGAAGCTTGGTTTTTACAAGCTTATCGTCTACCTATAATTTTCCTGGCTCTGCGTTCCACCGAATCAAGCGCGGCGAGCTGGTATTTTGCTGAACCGTCCCAAAGGTGACAGCAATACTCCTTGCACGATCGGACTTGCGCTTTATATAAGGTTAGAAGCTGTCCCGGCGTGAAGTATCGCTTAACCCTATTTAGGATACCCAGTTTTTTGGCCGCAGTTTGAGCTTTAATTTCGATGGTGTCACCGAAGTTCAGACTGGAAGTCAGCTTCATGCCAAGGAGATTTAGGTTGTCAGTAATCGGTACAGTCATACCTCGGAAAGCAGGAGTTAGGTTAAAAGGACTCCTTTTGGCGGTGAACAGACATGCCTGCGTTTTGGTGGCGTTAAAACTGACCAAATTGTTGTCACCCCATTGGGAGACAAGACTTAGAATCAAGTTTGTCCGTTCTACCATGGCCTCTCTCAAGGAACACAATTCTTTCATGCTAATTCTTCCGCTGGACAGATATCTTTCTGTGACCGTGCTGTCGTCTGCATAACCAATAATTCCGGGCATGAGCAGATCATTAATGTGCAGCAAAAAGAGGGTCGCAGAAAGAACGGATCCCTGAGGAACCCCGGCATCGATAGCCATGAGGTCAGAAGAGCAGCCATCAATGACCACTCTAATTGACCGTTCACTCAGGAAGTCTAATATCCAGGCATAAAAGTCAGCAGAGATGCCATACGCTGGAAGTTTCTTAAGCAGGTTAGCGTGCCAGACCCGGTCAAAGGCCTTCGAGATGTCTAGTGAAACAGCAAGCGCTTCGCCATGCTTCTCGATTGCCTCGCCCCAGCAATGTGTGACGTAAACTAGAAGGTCCCCCGTGGAACGGCCTCTACGAAAGCCATATTGACAGTCGCTAAGGAGGTCATGGGATTCTAGGTACGACAGCAGCTTGTTATTTAGTACCCTTTCCATAACTTTGCAGAGTATGGAGGTGATGGCGATTGGTCTGTAATTAGCAGGGTCGGCACGATCACCCTTCTTGGGCACAGGTTGCACATTCGCAAACTTCCAGGACTTAGGGACCGTTCTAATTTTAAGAGAGAGGCGGTACAGACGCGTTAAAACAGGAGCCAATTCGGGCGCACAGAGTTTAAGCACTCTAGCTGGAATTCCGTCCGGGCCGCTGGCTTCATTCACGTCAAGATTTTGCAAAGATTTTCGTACCTCTCTGGTGTGAATGGTGATACTTGGCATGGAAGCACCACAATGAGGTATCGTAGCACCACAATGAGGTATCGTAGGTGGATTTGCGTGTTTTGTTGCAAGCTCTACGATACCCAGAGAATTTAAATGAGTATTTATAAATACATTGAATATTGATTGTTGTCGCAGACGGGGACAATCATCAACCAAGCGGCCGTGGCTAGCTCAATTAAATCCAAACTCTCTTTGGTTGGTGATTGTTCCCGCCTGTGACAACTATCAATATTCAATGTATTTATGTATAAATACTCATTTAAATACTCTGGTATCGTAGAGCTTTTTTTTCTGTTACAGTTTTTTCTCTTTGCAGTTATTTTTTATGTTAGTCCGGTTTTTACGAGTATATAATTGTTTTTTATATAATATGTAGTCCAGGGTTTTTTAAACTTTTTGCAGTCACGGACCACTTTCACAATTTAAACAATCCTGCTCCTTACTTATATTAAAAACCACTTTCATTACCCTTGAGACCTACTGCGGACCCCTGATACCATTACCCCACCCCACTTTAAGAACCCCTGCCCCCCAATTCTGCTATTTATTTTGATCTGAAACGAATCTGGAACGCTATAGTTTCAACGTTTATTATTCTGCTAACTACGAAACTATAGAGTTAATTTTGTAGTTAGCAGAATACGAGTACGCTATAGTTTCAACATTTTCGTATTCAGCTAACTACTAAACTATAGAGTTGATTTCGATGTTAGCAGAATAGCAAAAACGTTGAAACTATAGCGTTTCAGATCCGTTTCAGATCAAAATAAATAGCAGAATTGGGGGACTGATCTAGTCTATTTTTAAATTAATTGATGTTGGAGGCTGGCTGACAACATCATCTGGGAGCTTATTCTACTATTTTACCACTCTGTTGCATATAAAATGTTTCTGTTAAAACGTAATCGAAATTTTGTAAGCAGCGAGAAACTTCTTTTTTTTATAGATAGCTCGGCAAATGACTCCATCTCACCTGATGTTAAGTGGAAATGTAGTCCAGACGCGAAGATAACTGGTGCAGCGTGATAGCAAACGTAGCATCAGTTAACCTCATTCTGCCGGTCCACAAGGTGCTTCTTCACGCCTCTTTTGAAGGACCCCATATCATAGGAAGGAGGGAAAACGTATGCTGGTAGACTATTCCATCTTTTGGAGGTGCGACAAGGAAACGAGTCAACAAATTTCTTTGTGCGCGATGGGATATTTGAGACAGTGAAGCGGTGACTCCGAAGAGCACGTGTACTCCTATGAAGGAAGGGAGAAGGTGGGATGAGGTCAAAGAGCTCTTCAGAGCACTCGCTATGGTATAAACGGTAAAACACGCTGAGTGACGCAACATCTCTACGCAATTGCAGGGATTCGAGAGTATTTACGACTTCTACATTGCCGATAATGCGTTCAGCGCGACGCTGCAATCTGTCCAAGGCATCGAGAAGGTACTTTGCGGAACCGTCCCAGATGTGCGAGCAATACTCCACGCAAGACCGTACCTGTGTCTTGTACAAAAGGCACAACTGATCCGGCTTAAAGAATCACCTCACTCTGTTCAGAATACCGAGTTTTCGTGAGGCTGTTTTGATCACGGCTTCGATGTAGTAGTACCTTTGGTTCAGATCGCAGCGAATCGTCATACCGAGCATGTTGATACCGCTCTGCAGGCTTAGAGATTTACCCTAAAGAGTTGGAAGGGGAAGGAATGGTGACTTTTTTGCCGTGAACGCACATACCTGTTTTCTTGGCATTGAACTCAACCAGATTATTGGGGTCCCAATTAGATATGAGGTCCAATACCCGATTGAGCTCAATGACAAGATTCACTCGATTATATCCCCCATGCACCGTGCTACTTATCATCTGCATAGCGATGAATCTTTCTAAGTGGAAGTCAAGTCATCATTATTAGTATTGGCTTAAACCAAGGCAAGCGTAAGCCCACGTAATTAAGTAAGGTGGTTGTTGGTGATCACAATCCTGCAGGCTTATTACCGATCTTTTTTGCAATTTATCGCTACCAAAACACATATTTCGTATAACGTAGAACGCTGCGATAGCGCCACAAGCGAGCGATTGACGAACTAAAAAAGCATGAAGGCGCCGGGGCGCTCTAAAATATACCGACCGATTGTAGTAACCGTAAGTAGTAGCAGTCGCGTTGCCATTGTGCAATTAGCAAGTGGTTGCTTTTATTCGGTAATAAGCCTGTTGGGCTATGCACCGAATAAATCCGAAACACACGCCCGACCTGGGAATTAAACCCCGACCTTTGGGTATCGGCACCGAGGCGTTATAGAAAAGGCATTTCGTGATATTGTTGAAAATTGACTATTAACTATTCAAAACTATTAATTAAATTACTTACATTAATTGAAACAGGCCAGTGTATTAAGTACAAATCAACATAGTCTAGTTTCAGTCTGTTCAGTGATGCCTTTAATGCCGGTATAACATCAGCTTCTGCATGGCAATCATTCCATAACTGTCAAAAAATAATAAAACACATTAAGTTTATTGTAAATGTGTCAAGTGGATACCAATAAATGTTTAACCTCTTGAGCGTCGAGCAACCAGCAGGTGGCCGATAACAATTAAAATACTATTGTGTCTGGGTATTCGACACTTGAGCTCTTAATGAATATTACCTTTAAAATTAAGGTGAAAAATATTAAAATGAAACATGTTTAGTTACCAAAATTAATAGTAAGCCGTGTTACAGGAATGTACAATGACTCCCACACTATGCTAGGCCTGGCTTGTGGGGTAATATAATATTTTTATTTTGCATGACAAGCTCGATGGTGGAGTGGTTAACTTGGTCTGCGATTGCTAAAATCGCAGCCTGGTCAACAGCTGCACTAGCAGTTAACAACCAACAAACCGCACTGAGCATGGGTGCTGGCTTATGACCCGTTCTATCTGTGGTGTTTACATCAATAAGGAAGGCACAGCCCCAGCAGTGAGAGACTTAAAATGAGCTGGTGATATGGTGGACGTACTTATATTAACACCATACACGGAATCAACATAGGGTTGTGGAAGTGTCAGACAGGATCAGTCATCAACATTTTTTCCTTTGATCATTTAAAGCAATTTATTTTTTTAGTGCAGCAATTGAATACAGACCACCTGCTTCTTAGCTGTCATTCTGTCAATTCTTAATATAATCTGTTAGTATTCGGCAACAAAAACTATGTCGAACACTGTGCTTAAAATGTCAAACTCTGGTGCCAGTACCCTAATAAGATATCTGTGGACATAAAACTGAGAGTTACCTTAGTTGTGACAAACAGATCCTGTCGGCTTACTAATCCTTGCTTGATCTTGCTGGCTATACCTTCCCCTACCTCTTCCTCATTTTTATAACAAGATGCGGTATCAATGTGTCTATAACCAGCTTCAATACCCCATTCTACTGCTTGACGAAACTGGCCAGGGGCTGCTTTACGCTACAAACAAGTGTTTACTTGTTTTTTTTATTGTGAATTAAATTTATGTGTCAATAAGTAAGTAAGTCAATAAGTCAATAAGTAAACAATAAGGGCATGCAGTTTTTACAGTTCTTACTATATGCTAAAAGAAAGACATTGTATAACATACTAAGTAGGTACATCCGTATTATTATGTACATTTCATCATCATGAACTATAACATTTTATTATCGAATTATCATCACTAGCTATTATTAGTATTTAAACATTGAACTTACTGCATATGTACCTAGTCCTAACATCGGCATCGTATAGCCATTGGAAAGTTTAACGTTTAGAACTTTTTCAGCCATTCTAAAGTAAACAAAAACTTTTTGGGAAAAAAAAACTTTAAAAAACGCCGTGCGGTAATACAGGATAAACAATATTTTTATTGTTGATCAGTAATTTTCGGCAATTCGACTTTCAAACTAATTCAAGGTCTTTCTGAACAGATAACATCACAGAACCACTGAGCAAATAATCACTACGTTTTCACAGAACGTCTAGTCCCAGAACGATAATATAGAAATATAATAAATAATGAATGAAGAAAAATCGAATCGTGTGTAAACTAGAGATGGGTAGGTCCGGTAAAGCTATATGGTCTGTGGGCAAAGCAAAGAGTAACGGACTAACGGTAAAGTCCGGTTGGGTTGGTTACGAATCTGCAGACCCGGAATGCTGATTTGCCTACCTGGAGCTATTGTGGTGACGGAGATATGAAACCTTATTTTAGCCTTAAAATTCATTGTAGGTACCGGATTCCTGGAAGAAAGATGGATCAATTTCGGTAGGCCCTCAGTATACATGGATTTTGAGGTTAAAATGTCAAAAATCGTCTTTTCTGCGTAATCGCATGAATGTGCCGAAAAGATGACCATTCCATACCAATAAGACAACATATGTGACAGCTACAAATACATAAAACAACTATAAAAAATAATTGGGACGAAGATATAAGCAATTATTTATTTGACAATGGGTGAACTAAGGGACCACAATCTAAACTTCTAAAATCATCGCGAATCTTGCATGAAAATATAAATTAAACAGAGATTAGTCATGCCAAATGCCTCATTTACCAATTATTACCAGTACTTCAATAGTTTTAGAGAAAAATTAAGATTTTTTTACAATGGACAACGACTGTAAAGGCTGAACATAATTTTAATAATTTAAGGATATGTCCCTCCTTTAAAAATATATGCGGGAGAAAATACACTTTTTATCATGATCCCGAAATTAGGCCTTTTCATCTTAGCGTTACATGGTATAGATCTTTCTTTTTTTTTTGAGAAAGAGTTTGCTGATTGCCTCAGACGGCATTTTCAACTTCACCGGGCTTTTTTGGGGGCGGCGAGGAACGTAAAGGGTCCCTCAAGCCGTGTGAAACGAATCACCTTCGGAGGTTTTCTAGAGGGAACGGCATCGCGCACTAGTGCGCGTCCCCGTGCCCTACTAGATTCTCCCAAGGGTTCGGATCGGATCGGGGGGCGGAACCACCCGAGGGCGCCTCTAAAGGCTCGGACCTCGGCTTGGGTAGACCGGGCCGTGGAGGAGGAGAGAAGCGCCCAGGTACATGTCTGTACCTGTAATAGAGTGCGTGTGAATCGGTTCTTCGTACCCTTGTTCTACAAGTACGGTGTCTTGGACCTAAGCTAGTGTGCATGTTTAATAGTGTATTCTGTAAATGTGTAGTGACATTAAGAGGATCGGGCGGGGGGGCGTTCGCAACTGTTATGGGATCGTCGGGGTCATCTAAGACGTGTTTAGGACGCCAAGATGAGTACCGTCTTGTTGGTGGAAGGCCTCCAAAGTTATAGTTGGCGGCCGCCACAACAAGCGGGTTGGGGTGGTGGGGGCGTTATCAAAGTAACGTCTGGAAACGTCTTTGATGAAATGTTTAATAGTGGGAAGATCGAGATCACGGTGGAGATCTACATTGCGATAGTACCACGGGCAACCCGTGGCACCACGCATGAAACGGTTTTGGAGGGTTTGTAAGGGATACAGATAGGAGGGCGCGGTATGCGCGAAAACTACGCTAGCGTAAGTCATGACCAGGCGAATGCAGGCTTTGTAAATTGTCGTCTTTTGTCTAAGAGACATTTTACTTCGTCTGCCTATAAGGTGGAATAGCCGGCCTAATATAAACGCGGCCCTGTTTAGAGATTAGGCGCATACGTCAATCTTCTATCGAGGGTGACACCGAGATACTTTACTTGCTTTTCCCAAGGGATAGCACGGTCAAATAAACGGATGGGATGGTATAGATCGCGCCAAACTTCTAGTCCCCTCTGAAGTTGCTTCGTTGCGCAGCTGTACAGTCAGGTGGGTTACTCTTGAAACACAATTGCAATAATCAATTTCCAATCCCAAATCTAAAAAATTCAAATGGCACTCTTAAAAGCGATAATAGCGCTCATTGAAATTAAATTGCGTGGAAATTGAGTGAACAAATTATTATCGAGATGGGGCGTTCCGAAATTGCGAAACTTATACTAATATCGATACATAATAATCGCATTGGAATTGTATTGAGATTGAGTTTGCGTCAAGAGTAGCCTACCAAGCCCTACCGCATACAGTTTCACACTGATGCATTTTTCAATGACGTCGCTACGCACGCAAACGACAAAATTATTAAACACTAGCATAAACTAGACGCACACTAATAAATTCACAACAGAGATAACCTGTCCGTGCACGAGTCTGACGGCAACTTTATGTAAACTTCGATAGTGCTTGACACTATCGATTTAATTTGTCGATGCCAATAATAATGACATAGCCCGAAAAGTTGCTAAGCTCAAATGCCCCACATCGCTCGCAGGACTGATGGCCGCTGGGGCGGAACAGTCCTCGAGTGGTGACCGCGTACCGGAAAGCGCAGAGTCAGCAGGCCTCCAACAAGGTAGACCGACGATCTGGTAAAGGTCGCGGGAAGTCGCTGGATGCGGGCTGCACAAAACCGGTCGTATTGGAGATCCTTGGGAGAGGCCTTCGTCCAGCAGTGGACGCCTTTTGGCTGAGATGATGATGATGATGAATATTAATGAGAATTTTTTTTTATTTAAATCTGGCTCTTCAGTATGGTTAATTAAGGTAGACACTTTGCTTTTCTTTATCGTTAAAATCAACAGTTATAAATTAGGATAAGTCAAAATCTGCAAAATATACCTAGGTATATAATTTTATTCCATTCCAAGGAGAATTGTTATTTTTAAGAAAAGCTGCAATCTTATTCTTTCATTATGGAAAAATAGTTTGCTACTCATCTAACCGAGACTCTCAAACAGGAGGAACCGAAAAACTGAACAACATGTATAGTACTTCATAGTTCCATAACGCAGATCAATTCTTTTTTGTAGGTAACGTAGGGTCTTAATTTTTCAGATTTCCAAATGCAATTATTCGAGAGATTTTTTCAATTTCTATATAAGTTTCCAAATAAGGCTGAATTTAAAAGCAACAGACTTAAATTAAAACAAACATATCAATATACAGGTATGTATCGATCTCCAGAATAATATCATACAAACGAACAGCGAAATATACCTAATGCTGTCAAGGTAATAAACTGCCTTCTGAGGTTAAATCTTTGAATGATGCAATAGTTATTTGTTATACAAGAGTGCAAAGTTGCTTTTTAACCGCGTGCTCAATTTTGATGACAGAGCAAGCGAAGGATTCTAAAATTGAATCACGAGCGCAGCGAGTGATTCAAAAATTAGAATCCTGAGCGTCAGCGAGGGAATCAAAAGAGCACAAGGTGAAAAATCTTTGCACTCGAGTGCAACACGTAACTTTTCATCCCACCTCAGCAAGGAAATGACTAAATGCAAAAAAAAACATTTACAATCACAATACTTTTATTTCAGTTTAGGTATTAACTACTACATTACGATAGGTAAGTATTACAGAATAATCTTTAAATTATAACAAATAATACTTAGGTATAATTAAGAAAAATTTAAAGTAACGTTGCTACAGTTACCTAAGTTGAGTGTAATATTTTTGTTAGGTACTGTAATGTTGGTGTTAGTGACTTGTGTACTGATAAATTCGGCACCATGGAGGTAGAAGTAAATAGGTTTAATGATGTTTTGAATTCACAAACTTAGTGCACACGATGTTTTTTTTTTTTTTTTTTAATAATGGCTTTGCACAAGCATTTAGCCAATGAAAAAGTCTTACAATACTTAAATAATAATAATTTCTTTCATGTATGATGATGATGATGAATTAATAGAAATGAGAAGTGAGAAATGATATACCCCCCAACCCCTCGAGTATCTCAGTAAAGATGTGGGGCTTTATTAAGTCCTCGGGTGGACTTCTTGAGAGAATTTGAAAAGTGACGTTGCACTGTTTTGTTTCATTTGCAACACTCATGCACACTCACGAACACTTAACGGTTAATAATCCACCATTATTTCACATTAATATTCGACATAACACAAATTTTAGAAAATAAAACAAAACCGCAGACATGACTCTTCACTTTCCCGCCAAGAAGTCTCACACACGATGTTCTAAATTAAATTTACTTTATCCTCTAGCGGATAAAAACGGCTTTTGCACTCAGATATCGAAGAGCAAAAATACTCTTTCCGAGATGGGGGGATGAAAAGTTCTTTAATGCATTAAAGCTACTCGAAGTGTCCATATAGTTTAAAAATGTTTTGGAATAAAAAACGTAATGTTATAGTTTTAAGTAAATAGTTTTAAATAAAGTAGGTGTTGTTATTTCTGTCAGAAGTTTACTATTATTTTGCTGTTTATAATGTTGTATTAATTTAATAGGTTTTTTATTTACATTTTTTATTTTTTTGTCATCACATCAGTTAAGTGTTTGCGGATCTTTTATTCACAAAGGCTACATAAATCAATAACATCTTTTGATGCATACAATAGGCCACCATGACTTTTTGGTATGTTAAACTTTGTCATTTGGCTCCCCACATAAACTCTTTATTTTAACTGCATTTAATTTTTTAGTAGAAAATACTACGAAGCCCGCTTTATATTCCATTACCTTTTTTTCAAATGGAGATAAGTATGTTTCAATCTCTAATAATTTGTTTTTTATTATTTATTTATCTATATTATTATTTTCCTTTAATTGCCAGAATAAACATTATGATGAAATCGATATCAATATTTTGTTTTTGTACTGTCGCAGCTCTAACTTTGTTGCAGTGTGGCCAATGTAATTAAATTAAAATTTCCTATTTTTGGGATAAGTGACGGGACGTAAATTATACGTAAATATAAATGAAGTAGACCGATCATAAACATACAGTTTCATAGTATTGAGAATTTTTAATGCAATTAAGTTGAAAAAAAATCTGGAAAAACAAAATAAGTTACAATTTATAAGTAGTGATCTATCATTAATTAAATAAGCATTTATAGTAAAAATACAGTTTTAACTTTATAGAACGTGAAATATAAATTGTAATTCACTATTGGCTCATTCAACTTTAAAAGTTACGCAAAGTTGCAACTTGACGTTTTAGTGGCAATACTTTTTGATTAACAACATTTTTTCAGTTTTTTGCTAATTTTGTGCATTATTCAATAATATTGAGACAAAATAATAGTTACAGATGAAAAGTAACGTTATCCTTTTGTACATTCTACTTTTGGCAGAGGGGTACGCCTGACCACGGTAATAGTATCTACAGTATTGTAACTCGGCCCTATCTTTGAAATAAATGCAAACAGCCGCGCGGTACGTAAACACGCGATAGGGCTGCCCACCTACAGTATTCTAAAATTACATCTGCCTACTTTGAGTTTCTATTAAGTTTTGTGAAATTTAAACAAATAAAATACGTTGTGAAAGAAATAGGAAGTGTTCAATAAAATGCATGTTGTTTTTTGATTAGTTCAAAAAATTAAATCAATAAATCATTAAATTCCATAATGTTTTCAAAAAACCTACAACCGGGAGGTTTTAACACGAGCGTACCCTACCGTATCATGAACCGCCTATAACAACCTAGTTCACTCATGTATAACTTTGGATTAATAAATAAAGTAAATATTTTATTTATTAATCCAGGCGTTTTTTCGGAGGAAAAAACAAAATACCTATCCATTCAAAAATACACAAATTAGGTACCTACTAATAAGTACATAAATAAAATTATTTTATAGTCTTACCTTTCGGAGTTTCCAGGTAATCTAAAAAATGTTATATCTGAGTGCGTTATTGAGGAATTCATGCAACCAAAAACAGCACAATATAGGTATTCTACAATTGCTCCATGCCATATTAAGTAAGTACTTGAACTTATTTTAGTAAAAAAATCGCAAGCTTACTGTTTAAAAAACAACCGTTCGACACAGAGCTGCGGCACATTCGCGACTTGTTGCATGCCGAGCGCATGCCGAGATCCGAGCGCGTAGGTATAGCTCGCGCTTCGTCCGTTTATATGAAGTTACAATACTCTAGATACTATTACCGTGACCTGACAGTGGCGTCTCCGGAACTTAAATTTAACCCTGTATTTTTTTTATTTGATGTTATATGATAAATATATCTAATTTTAATAAATCAACATTTAATATGAAATTAATGGATTTATATTATCTGAAATAATTACTTATTTATATTAAAATAAACCTTTACAGGCCGAGGATCAAAAGCATGTAGAAAACAAGTTTTTTTTGTGAATTCTTTATGTTGTCTCAATCACAAAAAAACTAAATAAACACAAACAAACAAAACATAATAAAATAAAAACATAATAACATAATCAAACCACAATAATTAATTGTTCATACTTAGGTTTTTAAAATTTTTTAATTATTATTGTAATAATATTATCATTATATTATATCAAACATAAGAAAACTTTAAAATATGGCTGTAGGGACTAGATCGTGTTGCCATTTTTAATAGGAGTTTACAAGACATTTAATTTGACAATTCGAAATTTTTGAAAAGTTTACGTTTGAAAGACGTTAGGCCTAAACGATAACGATAATTTTATAATTTTCTGCATCAAATGGTGTATTAAATAAATCATAATTTATTGTCTATTTTCTATTTCAAATCGCGTAGATTATAGGAATTCATGCAATAACAATTTCTATTGACACTTCCACGCGGTTGTCGCCCAGAGTTGAAAGTTCGCTTTACGCGCGTTTTGTAGTAAAACTAACAAAATTCCGTTCTACAAGATGGATGATTTTCTCAAAATTGAGAAAATCGGTGAAGGCACCTACGGTGTTGTATACAAAGGAAAAAATAAGATAACAGGCCAGTTTGTGGCTATGAAGAAAATCCGCTTGGAGTCGGAAGACGAAGGCATTCCTTCGACGGCTATAAGGTTTGAACGATCTATGTTTCTACTGAATTCCCTGCCATATAGCTTTATGTACACATAAATGTATAATTTTGTTATAATACCTATTTGTGGCGAAAGTTCAAAATACAAATAAAGAAATTTTATTCAGTCATAACCTAACCAGTTGGTCTGTATTTGGAAAACTATAAGTCGGTGTGTTTTCTAGAGAGATCTCGCTGCTGAAGGAGCTAAATCACTCTAATATTGTGAAACTGGAAGATGTTCTCATGGAAGAGTGTCGCCTATACCTAATTTTCGAGTTCCTATCTATGGACCTGAAGAAATACATGGACTCTCTTGGGAGTGGAAAAGTAAGACTACAGATTTTTACTATTATACTTAATTTTTCATTACTAAAAAACCTCAGTACATCATTAGTCCAGCCATTGTATTGTTAGACATGTAAATTTACTAAAATAATCTTGTACTTTTAAGCATCTGCAACATGTAAACAATACATATTACTGTTTGTTGATTTTAGTTCTTAAAATCTGCAAAATTAAATATCACAACTTAGTCTGACAATTTATGTACAGCATGAATCAGTATGTATCCATGATAGTTATTAACTTTACACCCTTGAAGTATTCGTACCTGCTACTGAATATTTCACTATCAGAATGCCACTTGATATTGTTATCCACCTGCTTACTGGCCTAATCTAGTGGGTTATGATTTGATCTCCCTGTTTATAGATTCCAACATTTACAACAGAAATTTTTGTTGCAACAGAATTACAAAGCCAAAAGTGGAACTTTTATAAAACCATCATGCTGGGCTTTGTATGTTATTGAATTTTATTCTACCCATACTCTTCCAACTCAATCTTGCATGTGAATTGAAAGATAGTATGTACTTATTGATTTCTATAGTTTACTATACTTAAATTGACGGCATGATTATGGCATAATTATGTTCATAAGAGCTATTTGACCTGTTTGTATTTTGAGTAATTAATTATTCACGCATCAATTGTAGCGATGACTTGATTTCCAATGATGGAGGCTTTTAATCAGCAGTGGGACAGTTATAGGCTATTAACAAAAGTATTTGACCAGTATGTGTTGCCAGTGATGACATACAGGACTGAGATGTGGTCGCTCACTATGGGCCTCATAATAGGCTCAAGGTCTCAAAGAGCAATGAAGAGGGCTATGCTCGGGGTTTCTCTGTGTGATTGAATCAGAAATGAAGAGATCAGCAGAACAACAAAGGTAACCGACATAGCCCTAAAAGTTGCTAAGCTCAAGTGGCAGTGGGCAGGGCACATTGATCGCAGGACTGATGGCCGCTGGGGCGGAATAGTCCTTGCGCAGGAAGCGCAGTGTGGGCAGGCTTCCAACCCCTTATTCGAATACTTATTTGCTACTGCACTTTTATTATTTTTCTATTGAGTCCATAGACTCCGTGTTATAGAGCCATAGCTCCAGTCCTAAATGTGGGTGCTGAAGGGCTCTTTCAAGCTAGACTTGACTGCTGGTTGCACAGCATTCCATATCAAAACATAGGACCTCGGCTGCATTTGACTATTGCCGTGTGTCTCACGGCAGCAGTTAGATACCAAACTGGCTAAATTGAAAGAACCCTATGGCTATGACTCCAAAATTGCCTTAGGCTGGCTGCAAAAATATTGTTTCCTGATTAAGTCTTATGATCAGGAATGCCAATTCAGAAATCTGTAAGCTTATCGCAAACATTCGGTTTTTTGTATCAAGAATTTTTAACTCCAGTTTGATCAAACATCAGATTTTTTCTATTTGGAAAATAGGAACGTGTGTGCCTTGTCTCACATTTTGTAAGTAAGGCAATTCGGTTTTCGAACCAGAATTCCTGACCGGAAACTGTATTTGTGCAGCAGGCTTAAGGTTCCGATCATTAGTTTTTACCATTCGTTTCCAGTTTATGGACCCGGCGGTGGTGAAGAGCTACTTGTACCAGATCAACAGCGCCATCTTGTACTGCCACCAGCGCCGTATACTGCACCGGGACCTCAAGCCGCAGAACCTGCTCATCGACAAGACTGGCATCATCAAGGTAACAATTGAAAATTTTAAAAATTTAAAATCACCTAACCATCCCAGAATAAAAGTTACTTATAGTGTGTATAGAACTAAAAATACCCAATAGGGCATTGGAGAATTTCAACCTGAGGACGGGGACGGGTCCAATGGTTTAATCACAAAAGCTTCTGAAAGGCTTACCTACAGACTTAGATTTGTGTAACCCATTCAATGGGTAACCCCTTCAACTTGATATTCTTTTCAGAAGGGTGACCAAAGGGTATAATCTCTCACTTTCTTATCACTAGCCAAAGTTATATGGAATATATGTTCATAACATTAAGCACCATAACACTGTAAAACTGTCCGGTGGGTTCGCGGCAATTCGGAAAATACTTGTTTTAACACGCAGTGCACCGCTGCCGCCCGCCGCAGCGATCGACCTAACGTCAAACAGAAATAGCTCTTATATACTGAGCATAAATATCATCTGCACTGAAGCTGCATTCAGCCTTTGAAAGGGTTACCCGTTCAATGCTATCGAATTGAATGTGTTTGGAAAGCAAACTCCTTCTCAACACCCCTTAAAAACCCCTGAATGTGTTACGAGACTTGTCCCTGTCTATGATTTAACTACAACTGGTTATACACCTGTGCAAATTAAAGCTCTTGGCTCAACTAACCGCCCACGAGAAGTGTCTGACAGTATTGATTATTAATTTTTAACAATATTCTCTTAATCATACATGAAAATCAGCGGTAAGACTATAAGAAAAGTTAGTGATGATTTTGCGTAACGTACGTACACCTATTTTTGTTATTTAAAAAATCTTTCTTCTGCTGACAGGTTGCCGATTTCGGCTTAGGCCGTGCATTCGGTGTGCCAGTGAGAGTGTACACACACGAAGTTGTCACTTTGTGGTACAGAGCACCGGAAGTTCTGCTGGGCAGTCAGAGGTAAGCACGTTTTTTAATAAAATTGTTTAAATAAGAAAAAATACAAATAAACCAAGATGTGTTGAGCATAAAGTAAAAGGTGGCTAAATACCCCTCATCTTATCTTAGCTGGTCACCAAAACGGGAATGTAGCATTAATGTGTTCCGAGAGTTAGAGATAAGTTATTAAGGATTCTGGGTGAAGTGACCTTCCGTCTTTGTCCTTATCGTCACTTACAATTCGGGGGGATGAAGGTCAAGCACTTCCCTGTTGTGTAAAGTTATTATTGGACTAGGTTAGAAGAATGATGATGTACAGTATGTGGAGAGTAATCGGAGACAAAAGGAAAAGAATGAGACAACGGGATCAACCTATCAGGAACCAGAAAACTTTGGGCCTTTGGTCTGAGAGATTTTGCCTAACTTGTGGCTTGGTTGCATATTAGATTGAATTGCTGCTAGTAGAGGGAAACCTTGGCAGGCCCCATTAAATATGATAAGAAATGGATAATGACGATCTACAGACATACAGAGTTTCAATGAACTATCCTGAACGATCTGATCCTATCCTGTTAAATAGTCAACATTTATTTGAAGGGACGTCTCAAACTTGGGAAACATCTCTCTCACAATAACCCACATAAGAACTTTTTTAGCAACATGGTGGTTTATGCTTAGAATAGACTACCTGAGTGTGTTATATAGTAAGATTAGATGAATATAATAATTTTATTAAATAAAATGTAAAATGAGGATTTGTTGAGTACAGACAAACATCAGTTGCTTCAACTGTTTGCCTGTGTGACATACAGTTACAGGCCTGTATCCCATTGTTGGGCAAATGCTTCCCCCCGTTCCCGCCACTCCTGAAGATTTTGCGCCTCCATTTGACAGTCCCTCAAAGGCGTCTAATTCGTTCAGCCACCGCCTGCGTGGTCTACCTTGACTGTGTGGTCGCCTCACTGTCTCAGAGCTCCACAGTGGTAAGATTTTGGCCCACAGCGCGTCAGGCATACGACAGACGTGGCCGGCCCAGTTTCTAGTTTCAGCTTTACGGCTTATAATAATAATATCTAATTACGCAAGCAGTCCTGCGAGCGATGTGCCCTGCCCACTGCCAATTGAACCTAGTAACTTGGTTTGGTGACCTTTATCCTGCTTTATTCTGGATTTCTGCTTCGATCACTCGGAGAAACCTCAAGCATAGTTCTTTCCATCGAGTGGCGACCGCGCACCGGAAAACGCAATGTGGGCAGGCCTCCAACAAGTTTGACCGACGATCTGGTGAAGGTCGCGGGAAGCCGCTGGATGGGAGCAACACAAAACCAGTTGTTGTGGTGATCCTTGGAGTGGCCTTTGTCCAGCAGTGGATGTCTTTTAACTGAGGTGATGATGGCGATGACGCAAGTGTTAACTCATCGGTTGCAGGTACTCATGCCCGATAGACATCTGGTCTGTAGGCTGCATATTCTCGGAGATGTCGTCCAAGAAGCCCCTGTTCCAGGGAGACTCGGAGATTGATCAACTCTTCCGCATCTTCAGGTAACTTTATTCAACAATATGTCACTTCATGAAATGTGTATTTACAAAATATATTGAATAGAGAAATTAGAATTTAGAATTACAAGACAACGCCTCGCGGCGGATCATATCCATGCAGCATAATAACTAGTAAACGGCTCAACATTTACTCCCTTAATTATATTGTACATTTTGTGTCACAAAACAACACAGCAAAATATGAAAACAGTTTTTCGATACAGTAGTTCGGTAGTCGTCATTGTCACAGTCATAATTATTTATTGCATCATGTTTGTATAGTAAGATCTGTATCTTACAATATTATAAATAGTAATAAGTAATAATAACCCCTTGGGCGTCGATCGACCACCAGGTGGCCGATAACAATTAAAATTCTATTGTGTCTGGTATTCGCGCGCTCGAGCTCTTAAGTTAGCAGCATTTTTAAGTATATTTTTTGACCTTTGCCCATTTTAAAATCCGTTTTGGTTCACAAATTAAATGTAACTTAGCCTAATTAACAAATTACATACTGAGAAAAAATATTAATAACGTCCATTCTTATTAAAGTGAACACAACATGCGTTGTGTGGACATGTTCAATAATTATATTAACAAAATTTTAATGTAGGTAAAAATATTAAATTACTAAACAAATGTTATTATTAATTGTTTAATATAAAATTATAATAATTTAATGTAAGTTATTTAATTGCCAGTCTGATGCTGGCTTTAGCTGAGGGCAAAGAACCATGGAATATGTCAAAACAGGCTCTGATGCTATTATAAGTTGTTGCCAATCTGTACAGGGGTGAATGCTGTCCTGCTACTATCTTGCGGTGCGGCGTTACCAATGTTTTCCTGTTATAGAATGGACTGCTAGACCTGGGGATCGCGAACCCGATCTCTTTTTGGAATTGGGACATTATAGGTTAATATTTTTGTTTTTGTGTATTTTAAACAAAAATTTATATATTTTTATGTTTATTTCCAGAATGCTACGTACACCAACAGAAGAGATATGGCCGGGAGTGTCATCTCTTCCAGATTACAAACCCACCTTCCCAAACTGGAATACATTTAACCTACACAACCACGTAAGTTCTTTGTGTTTAATGCTGTTATTGTGATGTTAATAATTTTTTTTATAGATAGCTCGGCAAATGACTCCGTCACACCAGATGTTAAGTGGAAATGGAGTCCAGACGCGAAGATAACTGTCTGAATCGTCATACCGAGCATGTTAATACTGCTCTGCAGCTTAGAGATGTACCCTGAAAAGTTGGAAGGGGAAGGAATGGTGACTTTTTTGCCGTAAATGCACCTGTGTTGTTTTCTTTGTATTGAACTCAACCAGATTATTGAAGCCCCAATTAGATATGAGGTCCAATACCCGGTTGAGCTCAATTACAAGATTCACTCGATTCACTTCGGTTTCGACCCGTCCTGCCGCTGGGTGACCGTTATATCTCCCATGCACCGTGCTATCATCTGCATAGCAATGAATATTTCCAAGTGGAAGCATATCATTGATATGCAGAAGGAACACCGTGGGGGACAGAACGGAGCCTTGAGGGACCCCAGCGTTCACTGACATGAGCCGCGAAGCGCCTCTTTCAGATAGAACACGGATTCTGCGTTCATGCAGGAAGCCAGCGACCCAGTTACAGAATTGAGCAGGCAGACCGTATGCCGGGAGCTTGGAGAGAAGAGCTTTGTGCCAGACCCGATCAAAAGCCTTGGCTATGTCAAGGCTAAAAGCCACCAACTCACCACGCTTGTCAATAGCCTTACCTCAGAGATGTGCAATGTACGCTAGAAGATCACCCGTTGACCGTTTCGGCCGAAACCCGTATTGGCGATCATGAATTATGGAGTGTTCTTCTAGGTAGTGGACAAGTTGTTTATTTATAAAGTGCGCTCCATTACTTTGCACAAAACTGAAGGCTAAGGGGCGTTAATTCGATGGATCTGACCGATCTCCTTTTTTGGGAACCGGTTGCACATTAGCCTCTCTTCAAGATTCCGGCACACAACCTGAAGAGAGCGAGAGACGGTAAAGGCGCGTTAACACGGGGGACAACTCCGCTGCAAACATTTTTAGGACTATTGGAGGGATGCCATCAGGGCCATTAGCTTTCCGGACATCGATTGAATGCAGCTCCGCACGGACATCGCAATGCCTGATTTTAAAATCTGGCATTGTGTGGCCACAGTGAGATATTACAATATGTGGCATTGCAGTCATCGATTCGGGAGTTAGCCGCAAAGAGTTTGCCCAGGAGATCGACCTTCTCCTGCGGCTTGTGAGCTAAAGTTCCGTCAGGATATCTCAATGGTGGCAGCGAGAGTTGGCAGAAGTTCGATTGCACGGCTTTGGCCAGATCCCAGTAGCTACGGCTGCCCGTAGGATGCGTCAGTAGTTCTTGACGGACCCGTGCAACGCGCTGGGCATCCGCTCTAATGTAGGCTCTTTTGCAGGACTTGGTGGCATTATTATAGGCTGCTTTCAGCGAGCGGGTTTCGGGATCCCCATTAGCTTTACCCCCTGATCCGAACGCGGTATGCCGCCTGCTTCTTATCGACAGCGTTGGCATACTCGCGGTTGAACCATCGGTTGCGCCGGCCTTTGTTGATGAGGTAGGAGTGCGGAATATAGTATTCAATTCCTAAGACTATCTCATCAGCAACTGCAGTCGCACTAGCTGTCGGGACCTTCCCACTGAAGCAGCGCTGCCCCCAAGGAACGGATGTGAAATAGTCCCGCATACCAACCCAATCTGCAGACGAGTAATGCCAAATCTGGCATTTCGATACCGCTGAAGGCGGTAGCGGTGCCAGAGGCACTTTGCTGGATACCAAGCAGTGATCCGAAGATCGTAAAGGAGCTCGAACTTCCACTCTGTAACCAGCTGGGCGACTCGTCAGCAGAAGGTCCAGCAAAAAGGGCGCGTGACCGACTATATCTGGGATCCTGGTGGTTTGGTTCACCATTTGAGTCAGGTCGTGCATGAGAGCGAATGCGTGGGCAGTTCTACCAGCATGGTCAGTTTTGGAGGAACTTAACAACAATTCGTGGTGAGTAGTGAAGTCCTCCAAAAACACCAATTCCGCCGATGGAAACCGCTCCTGCGCATCATCTGCTACCCGACTAAGATGTTCCATAAGTCGAGTTGTCTCCATATCGCCATTATGGGATCAGTAAACGCAGATGTAGACACGGCTATGAGAGCCCAAGTCGACGTGTACCACAAGGAGGGAAAAGAAAGGGTTCTCCAGACAGCGTAAACAGCGACAGCAAACATCTGTGTGAATAAGCAAACTCCGGCTTTGGCTTTGAAGGATTCTTCAAGCCCAAGGCCCGGATAGTGCAGGTAGCTGGTGTCGGCCGGACATATTATTTGCGTCTGCGTCAAAAACTACATTGCTGGCCGTGCAGTCTCAAGATGGTGGTAGACTGCATTGAGGTTGGCATGGAGTCCGCGGATGATGGCGAACTCGACCTCAAACGGTATGGTTGTGGTGGGGGTGCACCGCTGTAGGACCAGTATTAATGTTAGGCGCTGTCATGGTGGAGAAAAGGAGGGAGCCGTGTATCGAGGAAATGCTACCGCGATGCAAATGGTTAAAGTGCAGCGGCCTGTTTCACCAGGGATCTGCCTACAGAGGAGTATCATTAACCCGCCGAACGGAAGGGCCCCCGAACCACCCCGGTCACCAACCGGCACGACGAACCACCCCGAGATTATGCGTGGCATGGTGAGGCAGCCTCACGAGCTGGTTAAGCTCGCTTGGGCCCCTGTACTATGTCACGGGCGGCCAGCGAGACAGCCGTTTCTGCGGGTCTCCCTGGTCGGCGGGTTAACAAGGTCCTCCTGGCACTGGTTCGACGGAAGCCTCCACACTCGAGCTCTGGTTATACACTGGCTGATCCCGAAAGGCGACCGCCAGGCGGTCACTTGACGGGTCTTACACCATGCGTACAGTGGTCACTAACCAGTCGGGCAAGCCCTACCACGGAGTGGGGCATATTAACGCAATAAACTGCCTTTCAATGAAACCAAATGTAGTTTAATTACCTTTACTCGTAAACGTTTGCCTGTGGCTGTTAATTATGTAATATCTGACACTCCTTTGGAAAGATCGTTTGACATTCGTGACCTAGGGTTAGTTTTAGACAGTAAATTAGATTATCATAAACACATGACAACAATCTGTAAGACTGCTAATAAGTTATTGGGTTTTATTTTAAGAACTGCAGCTAACTTTGACAATGTAAAGGTTGCTAAGGTTTTGTATAATGCATATGTTCGTAGTAGGTTAGAATATGGAGCGATTGTTTGGGATCCATATGAAGACAAGTACAGACTTATGATAGAAAGAGTGCAACGGAAGTTTGCCAGGTGGTTGTATAGGAGAACTTATGGCTACTACCCTTATCTGTATCCATCACTTTTCGTTTCTGCCATGGTCGACTTAGAAACCTTATCCTTTAGACGTATAATGTCTACTATTGTACACTATCTGTCAGTAATAAATCAAAGGATTGATGGTCAATTGGTGTGGCAGAGTTTGAGCCTTAGGGTTCCTGTACGTTTAGCATGTGATGGTTCTGGTATGGTGGCGCCGCGCCGCCGCCCGCGCCTGCTCGCGCGGCCGGTGGCGCGCACCAGGAGTGCCGCGCATGCTCCTACTGCACGAGCTCTGTGTCTCATAGGAGATATACTCGCTCGGCACGAGGATCTTGACCTGTTTGCAGATAGCTTTACGTGCTTATGTAACAAGATCCATATGTATCTTAGTATGACATGATAATTTATTTAACTTTAATGTTTATTGTAACAGTATTATTTTTGGCTTGACTATTCCCTTTTTTTTATATAATATTGACATTTTATTTGCAAATTTATTATTTTGATTTCAAATGACTTTTGTTTTGTATTTTTCTATGTCTATTATTTTGTTATAGTATAGTATAGTATAGTTTTGATTTCAAATGACTTTTGTTTTGTATTGTTCTATGTCTATTATTGTTATTATTAGTACTTATCTATTATTTTGAAATGTGTTTGTAAGATTTTAATTGTAATTTTTAATTAATGCATGTAAAAAAGTTTTGCTTGTTGGCGCTTTGGTGTAATTATACTGTAAGCCAGTGAGTTTTTTGAATAAATAAAATAAATAAATGGAAGCTCTAAAATCCGTTAGTCGCCTCTTACGACACCCACCAAAGGAAAGGGGCGAAGAATAGTAAAATTGCATTGCGAATTTTGCCTTGACTTCATACATTGCCTTTTGCAGTTAGACTTAGTTGTGGTAGACATACAAAAGTCATTATAACCATTTAGAAACATATAGTTTATTTATTTTCCCTAACTCCTACATCAAATATTTATTCATCGCTTTATGTCGAAATCTTTCAAAGGCCCGGCTTATGTGAAAATTTTACGTTGCCCTACTTAGCGCCCAGACAGATGTCTGTACGTGGTATAGCGTTGGACCTAGGCAAGAGTGCATGTAATATACACTACAAAGAAAACCTTGATGCAACACGCCGCTTGTGCGGCTACACTACCTTGAACAAGCGTGTGAGTGACACGCCTTAGGCCAACCGCACTTTGCACGATTAGCTCGTACCCATTAAGGTACCATAGTAGTCGGGAGGCTCGAGACGTATCGTGTCTATTTGTACGTGTTCGTATTCAAAGTGCGGCTGGCCTTATTCTTGAACATTCGAAACAGCATAACACCAATCCTCTGTCCCCAGGTGCAGAACCTCGACGAGGTCGGCATGGATCTCCTCCAGAAGATGTTAGTCTATGACCCTGTGAAGCGCATCTCGGCGAAGGACGTGCGCCGCCACCGCTACTTCCGCGACGTGCAGCTGCCGCCCGGACTCCAACACACGCATGCGTACGTGCGACGTGCACGAGATGTGGATACGAGCGTGCAGAGTGTGTAGTGAATGTGTAGAGTGCGGTGTATAGTGATGTTCATTGTCGAAACAGTGTCAGTGAGCTCCAGAAAAACGTTAACATTCATCAATGTGGTTACAAACTGGAGGGCAGAGATGCGAATATTACCGTCGCGCGACTTTAAATTGCTTAAGGCCCCAATTCACGGTCACTCCATTCGCGCCACTCTATCACTCCAAATTAGAGATAGATTTTTAAATTTTGGAAATTTATTGCTCGGAGCGATAAGACGCAATCAAAGTAGTCATATGACTAAATTTGGAGTGATAGAGTGGAGTGTCTGTAAATTGGGTTCCCTTATAATAGTCTCGACAACAGTAGCGCGTAGATTTTTGTGACCAATATATTTTCGTTGCTGCTGCCTGCTGTCGTCCAGTTTGTGGCCTAAAAACATTTACAGATGGTGCCTTAGGGTTTCCAGTAAAACGTGTGCGGTGGCATGTTGCTGCTGTTTAAAAAATAGTATGAGCAGCGCTTCGTACAAGTTGACAATTACAACTCAGGTTAGCTAACACCCTTAGTGGTAACAGATAGAAGCTATGGTCCCAGAATGAATAGCTATCGAATTGGGGTCGTAAAATTGATTTGCTTCAAAGATTTTGATAAATGAATCTAACCATTCACAAACATTATTTACTAAACTTTATCAGGGGTCAAAAGGGCCACATTTAGCAATACCTTTCTTTAATTAATTGCAGATCCTTAGTAGTAGATCTTTTATTAATCCTGCATTTTTTTGTGTATCAAATTCAATTCATACACCGTGACTGGCTAGACGACGGACGCGTTAAAGGAGGTGTATAAGAAGCCAAAATCTGTTCCATTAAAAATGAAAAAACACAACCTTAATTTTTTACTATTTTCCTAACTGAAATGGTTTTTCTGCTTATTTACAATTTACTACGCGGGCGAGCGAACCGACTAGCGAGGCGTTGTCCGCGCCGCGTGCGGTTGACCTTACTCGTGCGTGTAGTACATGCGAAATGCCGATAGTTCACTTTTTTAAAAACGCGTAATAACTCGCGTTTTAAAATTTGCTATAACCTTTTTTAACTGAAAGGGATGTAGATAAGCTAGTTTACCTCCTTAACCGTCTAACCTGTCACCGTGTATGTTTAAAAAATATATATTGATATTGTCACATGTCTAAATGCCAAACCAGAGTGCACTTTAATTGTTTTTATGGTTCTGCCTATATATTTGTCATCATAAAATTAACTTTTTTTTCTTAACATAAGGTTTAATTAAAACCTATTGAAATATCCAAAATGTTGTGCTTGTTAAATGAAAGGTTGCTACTATGTTCATTGCAGCATTACCTCCATTTGAATACGAAACCCGATGCTGCCACTTAATTTCGATAACTGTGTTCCTTATATAATTTGTTTGAACAGAATATACAATGTAAGTGATTTAATTTTACCAACAATAACAATGTGCATTTAAAATTAATTCTATTTGCACCTGTATGCTGCAAGTGGCTGCAGAGAACAATAAAAAGTTATGTTCAAACTATCATCATTTGTATAAAATGTTCAAATAATTTTTAATGCAAATTTTGTTGCGAACAAATTACAAAAACACAGATGTTGAAAAAATTTCCACAAGCAGGATTTGAACCTGCACCCATCTGACATACCGGGTCAGGTGCTCTTCCAATTGAGCTATCGTGGTTCTATTGGTTGTGGTGGGAAAAGTAAAAAGTATTGAGTAATTTAGGCGGGCTGGTTAGAACCACAACTATTTTTTCAACATTTGTGTTTATCATTTGTATACGTGGACAATGAATAGAATAGAAAACATTTATTTGCCTTAAAACACGGTATTTAAGTTATTATAATATTTAAAACGGTACGTAGCGTTATTTGCCATTAAGATAGCATTCAAATACATAATAATTATTTAAATAAATTCTTAAAACATTATTAAAAATTACAAAAAAAATATTATAAAAACATCCGAATAGTTCGTGGATATAACTCAATTGCTTTAACAAAATATTGAGGATTTTGTTTCACAAAGACAAGCTTCATATATATATAAACATGGTTCTTTAAATAATGGTTTACATGAGTCACGTGGCATATTGCTTGTTATTACTCTTATGCACTTCATTTGTGCAATAAACACTCTCTGTATCCCAGAACCGTTGCCCCATACTATGAGACCATAACGAAGTACAGATACTATGTATGCGTGATAAGTCAACAACACCGTGTTCATATCGGTAATTTTTCGGACGCTTTAACAATGAATGATGAATGAATGATAGAACAACATTAAAAGACTCGAATAATTGTATTGAAAGAATAATTTGATTTTCTTTATGACTTAATTAGCTAATAACTTCTCGTTTTACTAGGTACCTACATATCTATTGATTAGTATTTAAATTACTCTTTAGTGAAACTATAAAGTGACGCAAATGTGTCACATATTTTTGGACAAGTGCCTAAAGAAGATATTGTATTAAGAGTTTTTAATATCCGGTTTATGCAGCCTCATATATATTTAACTATTTATGAAGATCCCTGTTACATAATATACAAATAACAGCATATTATAATAGAAAAGGGCTCTAATGTGCTATATTATTTATTGGATGTCCTAATTTAGGTGCTGAAATACAGGTTATGAATAAAATATTGCAGTCATGTTATAGCAAATATTATTGTAACTTATGGGTGTAGGGAATCTTGTTTTAGGATCATATTTTATACTACACCGACACAGTATTAAGCAGTTGACTAAATATCGTCAAGTGCCTTTGTGGCTCAGGCACATAGATTCAAAATTTAAAATCTTTATTTAGTTTAGGCTACAAGTAGCTCTTTTGAATGTCACTATGCCATCGGTTCGTAAGTATACTTTGGGCGGGAGATCTTGTACTGAGAAGAACCGGCAAGAAAGTGCCCAGCTCCTTTCTTCCTTACAGCGTCAAAAATATTGGAAAATGCCCTATCATAGCAGGACACTTTCCATTACAATAAACACAAAAAATATATGTTAACAAATTTACATCAGGTAAAAGTTACAATTTCCACAATGTCATACATAAAGATAACTAGCCACATAAATCAGCACTCGACCAATGCAAGTTGGTGGACTCTTAGAGCAAGAGATTGTACAATACATGTATTTTTCAAAGTATTTACAGTTTCTGCTGCATATAAGCTTGTTATCCATTACACATTACACATACAAATAATTAAAATTCTATTGTGTGTAACTGTTTGCAGCTGTTTGTTTGAAATGAATTTGCACTCTGAAATTGCTCTTTACTATAAAAAAACCAGGTTTAATCAAATTAAAAGTCAAATACATTCATACATGTGTGAATAATTATTTTTATCCATGCTTGGCTGGTGCGGTGTAGAATAAATAGATCCTTTTGAAGATGAGTGTGCACTTGATGATGTAACTCGTGGCCTTTCTGAATGTTTGTACTGTAAATATTATTGTTTTTTAAATGCTGGTAAAATTTTGTTTGAATTTGAATGATAGAACAACAATGATTAAAAAGTATTTAATACTTTCCAATTGAAGTTTCAAGTAACGAAAATTGAAAATGCTACTAATTTGGTTTAATGCTCTAAGGCTACTAACCAAACCTAATTACTATTTTTTATAGTGATGTCATTGTTTTATTTCAATTCAAACTAAATGTTACATTCAGCTTAGTTAGGGTTAATTGTCTGACCATGGATGGTGTCATAGTTTTAGCTTTTTTATGAGTATGTCTTATTTAATAGGTAGGGTGGTTTTACAGAGTGCTGTTTACTTTTACGTCTGAGTCTGTCGCGTGTCTGGAATGCGAGACCTATTTAGTTTACACAGTGATCACAATCCCAATTGTAAATTTACTTTTATATGTGCCAAATTTGGTGTCTGACTTTGCATAACATTGCATGTGAAAACCAGGCCATACTAATTGTGTCTCCTGTAAATTACGTAATTTATTTGTCATTATGTATGTGCATTACAATTTGCAATGTCAGTCAATAAAGAAATTGCGAATTATTATATCCTGATGTCTGAAAATAGATAATGTTTTGGATCACTGTGTTTTTTTTACATTTTATTGCTACAATGAATTCATTTAAATTAATCTAAGATTACGATTAACTGTTTTAGGCATTAGTTTAATTTGTAAAATATAATGATGATTATTTTAGTAACATGTTGTTTTATTTAATTCAGTTTAATAAATTATAAGTTTTTTCAATGAAAGACTGGTGGTTAAATATAATAATTTATTATTGCTTTGTATAAAGTACAACTTTAGCAACTAGATGGACTTTACATAACTTAAAATAAATATTCTAACAAAATCTACATTGCATCACAATGAGTGATCTAAGTTCTAAACCGGGTTTGTATACAGTAAATTGTGGTTTCTCTAATAATAAAAATATCACTGACTTATCTAGACAAGTATAAATATAGCAGGTGTAAGGCAGTTCTGCTGTATACAGGGTGTAAAAAGACCATTAACAAAGTTCAAATGTATGCATAATGTACATCAAAACAAGTAATAAAGTTAAGACTAAGTGATTTTTTTTAATACTGTTTTTGCAAAAAACTTTTGAGCAAAATTGTGACTTTGACATTCAATATTTCCAGAATGAGACGGTTCCCAGGTCACGGATTTTTTTGTACTTGTTAAGGGTCTTTTTACATTATGTATATTGTGCTATGGCATTGCTTCATTTCTAATTGTAACTTGTAAATGATCACGATAATGCAGTCTGCTGTAATCAGCATATATATCAGTAGCTATATTTAATGGTGGCAGTATTTTATTACAGTAGTAATGTATCTATTTGCATCTCGACCGCGGGTCCTGTGAAGGTAAGTAAACTGTTACATTTTAATGTGTATTGTATGCGAAAACTTTAGTTACCGGGTTAACGGGGTGAATAGTTAAAAAATAATCTGGTCAAAACATTGTAAAATCTCTTAAATGTTTTGTGTCGATTCGTTCCTGCTTGTATACCAGTTCTTTTTTATCCAATCCATTAGTCAGTATTGTTGTATAAGTGTATACCCCAAAGTAGGTGTGGAAGTGGCTGATTCTTTTTTGGAAGCTCTTGTTATCAGTTTTTTTTATTTCATATAATATTACACCCAAAAGTAGGTATTTATCTTGCATTTTTTTGGATGCTGTGAAGTGACTAATTATGCATCTGTGTATTTTTCTTGGTGCTATCCCACTTGAGTGAGATATCGGTGTATACCCTTCGTGCGGCTAGTGGCGTATGGTAGTCAGTTTTGTTGTGTCCGTCTATATTCAGTACTAGTTGTCGCCCGCGACTTCGTTCGCGAAGACTACACTATCCCACAGGAACCAGTTACCGGGATAAAAAGTATACTATATCCTAGTCCGGGTCATGGTCTGTCTATGTACAAAGTTTCATCCAAATCCGTTCAGCCATTTTCACGTGATGCGCGGTCAAATAAACACAAACAGATAAACAGACAAAAATTCTAAAAACTGTTGGAACGTGTTCTGTTATCGATTCTAAGTATCCCCGCCAATATTTTTTCGAATAGCAATCCCTCTCTAGTGAGTACTGTTACTGTGACATCGGTGTAACCCCCTCTTGCGGCTAGTGGTTTATAGTGGTCAGTTTTGTTGTGCCCGTGTATAATCAGTATTGTTCTGGTGCAATCCCTCTCTTAAGTGTGTACTGTGACATCGGTGTGGCAGGCTGGCTAGTGGTGTATGGTGTAGACGGCGGGGTGCGTAGCGGGCTGCGGCTGCAGTATGATGCGGTGCGCCACGCCGCCCAACTCCTGCTGCGTCAGGCCCGACACCGCCACCGCCGGCTGCAGCTGCAAAAGCGTGACCATGTCTAGATTTTTTTTTCTAAATTAGTGGCTATGTGCGGTGACACATTTAGCTATTGACAAAGTTATGAAGATATTCAAATATTTTCTTTTAATAGGAAGGTAGGAAGATATTCCCTATAAACACCCCCTTTAGTCAGTAGATGTAGGAGTTTTATTTTTATTTTTTATTTATCTTACTGAGACCTTGAAAAAAATTGAGAAAAATATTATAGGACTACCAGCAACAGTAAGCAACAACTGGTGCAACCGCCTCTGTGGTCCAGCGGTTAAGACCACCGGTCTCGAAGCCAGAGATCCCGGGTTCGATTCCCAGTACATGTTTATGTACTCGGTTTGGTTGGCTTGTTTGTCCGCCTGGCTAGCTACCACCATCTTATCTACATATTTATGTCGCAATAACATCAATGTTTGTAGTATTGTTGGTTTCGACAGCTAGAGATAAGATAGTCAGTGGCTCAGTAGTTGAAGGTTCCGGGTGAAGTGCGCTTCCATCTTCGGCCTTATCGCCACCTACCATCAGGTGTGATGAACCATCAGCGCTTACCCGTATGTAACAAAAAAACCGGGCAAGTGCGTGTTGGGCCACGCGCAGTGTAGTTTTAATTTTTTTTAAATAAAATTTTACTTCACCACTTTGTCGGCGTAATTAATATCTATATCCATGCCAAATTACAGCTTTCTAGTACTAAGATCCTATGAGCTAGGCTGGGGACAGACAGACAGACGGACATGCCGAAAATATAAGGGTTCCTTGTTGACTACGGCAACCTAAAAAACACGAAATAAATAAATATTATAGCTTTTGAGCATAACTATATTATTATGAAACTTGAAAGACATTATTACTCACTTGTAGAATATTGGGTATCATAGTCTGGCAGGAAGACGTGGCCACGTGCAGTTGCTGCTGCTGCACTTGCTGAACGCCCACAGTCTGATAAAAAGAAATAGTAATATAAATCATCAGAAAATCAATCGCGAAAACTAAGCAACTTTCACAATGGCCAGCCCCCGGGTGGGTGTCCAAATTTGTTTCGAGCTCACTCCCCTTTTGGGAGATACGTGAAGCTGTCTTGGTTTCTTAATAAACTAGCACTGAAAGAGGCTAAAAGATAGATAGATAGATAGATAAATTCTTTATTGCTCACACACAAATGAATTGGAATTAATTAAACAAAAAAAGGCGGTCTTATCGCTACAAGCGATCTCTTCCAGACAACCAAGTACAAATAATACCATTCACACACATACATACATACATACATACATACATACATACATACATACATACTAAAAGCTTCTAATATTATCTTGAATATTACAAAAAATTTAAACAGCATAAGTTTAAATAATGAATTAAGCAATTCAAATATGAATCCGTGGTGGTTCATGGCCCGTTCTCCCTATCTATCATAGGGAAGGCTCGCAGCCCAGCAGTGGGAACATAAAATGAGCTGATGATGAATCCACAAAATAACTCACGTGTATCTGTATCGGCTGGTGCTGCGGGTGTATCTGTATGGTTTGCAGCTGCAACTGTTGCGGCTGTTGGTAGAACAAATACAGTTATTATTTATCTGTCGGCGCTGCCGTGACCAGCTAATACTAACAACAATCTAATCAATATTTAGGTCACTGTATGAAGTTTATTAATGGAATCAAGCTTTACTTTGCGGAAATCCATGACACAAAAATGCAATAAAAATAATTATTATTTTTTATTTCTTTGTATGTAAGTTTCAAACAATTATGTTCAAACAAATACATGTTTTATTTAAACAAAAATCATGGCGGATGTAGGAACGTTTAATTACATAAATTCCTAACTTTATATCATACTAGCTGACACAGCGGACTTCGTACCGCATTTTTTTAATATAGCCTATGTTACTCAGCGCTAATGTAGCATTCTAATGCTGAAAGAATTTTTTAAATCGGTCCAGTAGTTTTTGAGTTTATTCGTTGCAAACATACATACATACAAAAACACAAAGATTACCTCTTTATAAAATTAGTATAGATATGTGTGTTTGTTTGTCCTAAATAAACAGCCAGATATTTTGCAAAGCGATATTTAAATAGTTTTTGTAATGAAGTTTTGGCTTCCGACTCTTGCAAGAGGCCGAAATAAATAAAATGTCCACTTCTTCAAAATGAACTAAGAAATGAACTGAATTGATATTTGAGAAAAATAATGTAATGTTTGTATTAATATTACCGCGTTGACTTGCTGTGTCTGCTGCAGCTGTAATGACTGCACTGATGATATCACTGGATAAGGATGATTGCCATTCTAAAAAAAAAAACGCAAAAATAATCACTCATTTTGTTGTTCAATTCAGTTCAACATAAATAAGCTATCTGTATTTAAAAAAATCACCCAATCAGAGGTGAGGCAAGGGATCGAAAAAAGTTGAGATAAATTATTCTAAGGGCTAATAGTTTTAAATATAAATAAATTATCAAATAAACTTTAACTCAGTTATAACTTTGTGTGATGTGGTGGGTCTTACTAAATATTACTGCAGTGCTTATCACATTGTTTGTTACGTTATACCTAAGATTTGTACCTAGAATGATTGATGACGGATTTTTGGCTTTAATCTAAGGGTGTTTGTTATCTTCATATATATATATATATTTTAAATTTCATATCTTGAACGGTTGAACCATTTTAATATGTTTCCAATTAGTGATAGACTAGATTTTATTGACTTTAAACTGATTTATAATATAGTTAACAGCAAAATAGACTGTCCTGATTTACTAAGCAAATTAAGTTTTAGAGTTCCACGCTGCATCCCTAGAAAATCTATAACACCTCTCTGCCCCCCATTTCGTCGGTCCGTTCTTGGGATTAACTCTGCCATACCTAGACTTTGCAGACTAGCAAACAATCACAGTAACAGTATAGACATATTTAATGACTCCATACGAAGCATTAAGCGTACATTTTATGTGGCCAAGAAAAACTTTTTTTATTAAGTTAAGAAAAGAAAAAAAGATAGAAATAAGTAGTTTCATTTTATTATTTAGTAAGTAGATAAATTACTACTCTTTTTTTGTCATGTGGTGTCTACCTTTAATTAGTTTTTTGTATTTACCTGTTGTCACTTTTATGTATCATATTTAATGTATTAGTACAAAAACTGTTGGTAGACCATTTAAAATAAATAAAAAAATAAAATAAAGTGTTTATGTCACTGAATTTCTTAAAGGCTGGAACTATTTTGATGAATTTTTTGTGTCTCAGAGTCGGTCTCTGGATGTCACAATTGGACCCGGTAGGTGGTACTGCAATAGGGGTTTTTAGGTTTTTTTAAACCATCATGGTATACGGCTTTTCACTAAAGCGGACTAAGTCACGAGCGGCCACTAGTATACTGTATAATATTATAGTTTTACCTGTACAATGCCCTGTTGCATCTGCTGCGCGTGTATGGGCACTGCCAGTTGCTGCACGCTGCCCACCTGCAGCACGGCCTGCTGCTGCATTTGCTGTTGCTGCTGCTGATGTTGGTTTTGTTGCTGCTGTAACTGTTGTTGTTGCTGCTGTTGCTGTTGTTGTTGCTGCTGCTGCTGTTGTTGTTCTTGTTGTTGTTGTTGCTGCTGCTGTTGTTGTTGGACTTGCTGCTGTTTTAATAAGTGTTTTTGCATTTTTACTAAGTTCTCATTTATAGTAGGTACTTACTAAATTAATTAAGATTATTTTATCGATACATTAATTTCTTTTTTTGTCTTTATTGTTATGTGTACCGTCATCTGAGGTAGCAAAGTGTAGTACAAATGTTGCGGCTATAATAATTTTCTTCATTATATTTTATTGCTCGCCTAATATTTAGGTTACAATAAAAAGTAAAGAAGCACTTAACAAACGTTGACATTTGCTGTAAATTGAGATTTTTTATGGGTAACTATAAATATAAATTTCATTGTTGGGAAGTCACGATCGTGCATACCTGTATGTGGATAATCATGTGCTTCTTCATGCTGTGCAGATACATGTAAGTCTTCGGACAGAGGCCGCACTTGTATCTCTTCTGCGGTGGCGCCACCGTCTCTTGCTGCGACGGCTCTTCAGTGTGCACCTGGGTAAAATAAAATAAAATAAAAGGACGTCGAGTGTAGGACAAATTATCTGAAGCATTTTTGTGTTCCCGCAGTTAGATATAAGATAGCAAGTTTGGTATTCCGATTGGTGTGCGCTTCAATTTTGGACCTTATCGTCATTAACCGACCAAAAAATGACAAAAATGCAGTCACGGTTACTTAACCGTTACCGTCACGAAACGGTCGAATGAATATTGATGTTTTGTATGGAACAGCTGAATTTTATTTTCGAGTTAGGGAGTTGGTCCAATAGTAAGAGTTGTTCGTTTGTATCACGGGACTTACTTACACTTAGATGACCTAAGGAGGTTTGGACGGTGATAAAAAAGTCAACCTGTATATTTAAATTTCGAATAACAAAATCTGAAAAAACATTGGATAGCATCAACAACTTCAGCTTACTATAAACCTTAAGTCAATAAAATTAAGGTTGCAAAATATTTGTATTTAATATTTACAGTCATCGCCACAAACGTCATTGGGGCTCCGTGGCCTCAAAGTCGCCTACCGTTTTTTAAGCGCTCATCGGAAATCTGGTACATAATTGATCATTGATCGAAGGCCTAGTGTGACTTTTGTTTACTATCCGTATTCATTCGAAACGATACGTTTACGAAAACCGAAAATTTGTATGGCAAAATGTTAACTCTTCTCGTATCTCGTATTTTCGTTTTCGTAAACGCGATCGAATGTTAAGGGGGTGCAGCGCGGAATTTGAAAATTTACGTGTTTTTAAGTCACTGGTGCTAGGCGCTGAATAGGTCTTATACATTAAAAGGACTAGTGTAGGTTAGCTTGATCCTTTCACAAGGTCATGGTTGTCTTGGAATTTGAAACAAATACCCAGAAACTGCATAAACATTACGTAAAATAATGATATCTAAAAACTTATTTCTTCAGAAACTTTGTAAATATAGCCCAAATGAAACAATGATCCGACATCAAAATGTTTGTATTGATATTCTGCAGGTCACTGTGGTCTTATTTTTCCATTAAAAAACATGAATATGAAGATATTAAGACTTTTCTTATTTTTTACCCAAACGCCTATGATTTTACGAAAGTAAACATTGCTCTAATTAAATCACCAGCCTACTCTGTACAGATATTAGTGTGCGTGCGTATTCGTAGTCGTGCGCCGTTGTCACACCACTGCCACGCGACGCTCGCTCGCTATCATAAAGAAACTTGAAACTCGCAGTTTTGCGTCCGCGCTGCACCCCTTAAATGAAGTTCATTGTAGGCACCCTGAGTCGTAGTTGCTTACCTCCTGCTCCTCCACGGGGCTGGGTGCTTCCGCTATGTCGCCGGGCTTCATGTTGTTGGCTCCGCGCGACTCAGAACCGTTCTCCGAACTGGACGACTCAGCGTCATTCTTCACTTCGTGCGTTTTCATATGCTTCTTCAGGTAATTCAATTCCATGTAAGCTGGAAATGGAAAATTGGTTGTAATACCTATTTTTTTTGATATTACCAACAAACCTTTGTTGGTAATATTAAAAAAATTAAAAGAAACATTACATCATCAGCTAATTTTTATGGCCACGCTGGGGCACAAGCTTTCCCTATGGATGGATGAGGAGAACGGACCATAAACCACCACGCGGGCCCAGTGCGGATTGGTGGTTGTTAACGACTGCTAATGCAGCCGGGACCAACGGTTTTACGTGCCTTTCAAAGCACGGAGGAGGGTAAAGGCAATCGGCAGCAACAGCAATCACTTTCCCCAAAAAAAACAGGACAAACCAACCTATATACTACAATAAGTGAGGTATCTTACTCTTTCTCGCACTCCTTGCACTAGTAATTCTGCTCGCCGGTGTGGCAGCTGGTCTGACTGAGCCTGGTGGTCTTAACCACTGTACTATCAACAAATTTTCTGGATATCCACCATTAGGGCGATTTTTCTGTGCAGGGGTCAGTGGCTATACCCGCCCCTTTTGTTTTTGACAAAGTTTCTGCATATCCACCATTAGGAATCTTAAGAAAGAAATGATTTTCTATTTAAGCTTTAACAATGAACTAAAACAAATGGCTTTGACAAAAAAAAGGTCGGAAGGTTTACTATTGGTCATTCTATGGTCATCTTCATGGTAGGAGGAGTTAACTACGATCGTCACGTTAAGGCAAAAATGTTTGTAACTGGATATCCTTAAAATTTGTCGATCTGACACCCCAAAGATAGAAGAGAGATTGTTTAAGTAGTAACAATGATGAAGTAAGTACCTTTGCTAGTGAGGTTACTTACTCTTTCCGCATACGTTTTGCCGCGAACTAGTAGTGTTCGCAGCCGAACAGCTGCTCGCCCGGCTCTCGATCTGATCCGAACGCTTTGGAGCAAAGGATGGGGAACACGCTTGCGTGATGCTACCCTCTCTAGAAACCCTCTGATCTTTGATCACATTACTTGAGGAACCGTTAATTTTTTTTTATACATATACGTAGCACGGCAAATGACTCCATTTCACCTGATGTTAAGTGAATATGGAATCCAGATGCGACGACAACTGGTGCAGCGTGAAAACAACGCAGCATCAGTTACCCTCACTCTGCCGGCCCACAAGGTGCCTCTTCACGCCTCGTTTGAAGGACCCCATATCATAGGAGGGAACACGTGTGCTGGCAAACTATTCCATGTTTTGGAGGTGCGACAAAAAAACGAGTCACCAAATTTCTTAGTGCGCGATGGAATATTTGAGACGTGAAGCGGTGACTCCGGAGAGCAGCACGTATACTCCTATGGAGAAAGGGAGAAGGTGGGATGAGGTCAAAGAGCTCTTCAGAGCACTCGCCTAGGTATAAGCGCATAATTTCTCGCCACTCCTAAAAGTCCGAGAAAGTTCGAAGTGAAAAGCAATCTCTTTCTTATAAAACAAGGGACGAACCAACCTAGGTATGTACTACTAAAGTGATGTTACTTACTCTTCCCGCAGACGTTGCACTGGTGTTTTCGTTCGCCGGTGTGACAGCGACGGTGCACCGCGAGGTACGACGCCGAGCTAAACCGCTGCGAGCAATGTTCGCAGCCGAACAACTTCTCGCCAGTGTGCTTGGTAGAGTGCACGCGTAACTCCGTGCGCGACGTGCAGCCTTTGTAGCACACGGGGCAGACGAACCTATATACAAAACAAATAAGTTGTAGTATAAGTCAATGTAATTATTTATATTAATTGTATAGATAAGGACCAAGTGTGCTGCATGCCAATATCTTTAATTTAAAAAAGGTTTTTGAGTGGATGAGGTAATATATGTAAATAGTACATAGTTCGACGTTGCCCTGAAGCCTTACCCCCCGTTTCTGTCAAGTAGGAGTAAAGCTACCTCTTGTTGGTTGTTCCTGGCCGAAGAGGTGGTGAAGCGCGCGTTGCATATCTTGCATGTAAGGCTTCTCACCGGTGAAGGATGTCCACAAATCACGCCATAAACGCCATGGGTATCCAACCTCAAATGCTATCCTAAATACCAGTAAAAGCTTTGTACCTCTTGTTCCCCGTGTGGGTGACGAGGTGGTTGTTCCTGGCCGAGGTGGTGGTGAATCGTGCGCTGCATATCTTGCAGCAGTACGGCTTCTCGCCGGTGTGCGTGCGCCGGTGGTAGATCAGCGCCGACTGCTGCGCGAACTTGCGCTCGCAGAACTGGCATTCGAACGGACGCTCGCCTGCATGTATAGATTGTTATTGTAAATATTGTTGTTATATACAGACAACAACAGAAAATAGTTTAAAATGTTTGTTGTTGAATGCAATAGCTTTTTATATACTTAGGTAGAACGCGAAACTGTAATGAAGACATATACGTAAATAAAAAAATCCTGTATTTTTCTTTATAAGAGCATTTTTGTACCATATTTAAGCAAATAAATATTTGATTGATTGATTGATTACGCAACAGTAAGGAAGCACCTTAACTCAGTTTTCAATTCAAAAGTATTACGTAATTTATTATGATGTATGTAAGTGTTGTTAGAAGGCTCGAGACTCTCGAGTTCAATACTTATTGAAGGGCCGAGTTTCATTATATTTTATCTAGTCGCAACTCACTCCTTGGGCTCTATGCAAGGAACGAGTCGGGTCTCGAGCCTTCTAATGAGACTCGAGCCTTTTAACAACACTAACAGCCTAATAAATTGATAAGAGTCCCAGAGACACAACTCTGCTCAAATCTAAATAGCTTATTAGCATCGAGTAAGCCCGTAAGACTATTATATTATATATTTACTAGCATCATTAAGTAGCTACTAAAAAGGGTGCCCCAAGCGTTCGGCATCTCTAAATTCTAGTGTAACGACACGACAAATAACTACACCTAAATACAAACTACATACAATAAACAAAGATTAAGCTACGAATAGCTATTCCGTGTTTTGTCTCTTTTACTCTAATTTGAAATGATGTTTACACGACAGGAACAAAACACGGAATAACTATTCGGAGTTTATTCTCTGTTTATTTGTAAGGGGGTATAGTATTTGTAACCTCCAGAATCGTATCGCCGATTTAAATATAGGAGACAACTTCAAAAAACAGCAGCTGTATTGTTGCTATGTTTCTCTTTCTTTCTCTCTTATTACCAACCTGTGTGCACTCTCATGTGCGCGTTCAGCTTAGAGATCTCGTAGAAGCCCTTGCCGCAGATGGCGCACACGTGGTTGCGGATTCCGCGGTGCTTCTTCATGTGCTGGCAGAGCGTGGAGTGGCGGCGGAACGTCTTGTTGCACTCGGAGCACTTGAGCGGCTTCTCGCCGGTGTGCAGGCGGAAGTGGACCTTGATTGTAACAAGATAAATTATTGACGCCCTCTTTCTGATCTTTTGAACGCTTTGGACCGGACACGTGTTTTGTGCAATGCTCCTTTGAGAATGTTCGATCATCACGGCTGAAGGAACCTTTAGTTTCTAGCCGCCCACAAAATATCTGGTTATGATAAAGGCCAATAAAAATATCATTCGTTCCAAAAACAAATGTATTGATACTATAATACTTTGTCTCTTTTATTTTTATCGAGTTATATTGTGTAAACAATTCTGAATTATATTTTATTTCCTCTCATAGTTTAGTAAGTAATAAACAATGTTGATTTTAAATATTCATATTATTAGTTATTATTAGATATGAAAGCAATTTTGTGATTAATCAATCAGCTGTTTTGTTTAAAATAATATTTTCTTATTGAAGTTTAGATCTTCATCATCAGCTCATTATTATGTTTAGATCTTATTATATTCTATTCTAGTTTTATTAGTTAAAAAACACTTAGGTACCTACCAATATAGTGGTAGGTTAGTGTTTTTTAACTAATAAAACTAGAACCTACATAAAGCTTGGGTATAAAATCTACCGAGGTCTGTACAGTGTAAATAAAAATGACAAGACAAATTGTCAAAACAGTAAAATCAATTTGACTTATTGTGCTATTTTTCTACATATTTTTGTAAATATTTCCAATAACCTTATAAAATGGGTTTCGATTACTATGGAATTTTAGGTGAGAAACGCTCCTGCAGCCAATACAGAATAAAGAAAGCGTATCGCCGCCTCGCGCTCAAATACAACCCGGAACGCCACGACAACGACGAAAACATGAAAAGGATATTCGCACTCATCGGTGAAGCCTACGAAGTGCTGGTGGATCACAAACGGAGAGCAGTATACGACCAGTACGGGGAAGAAGGCCTGAAGAAAGGGATCCCTGGTCCCACGCAATACATACAACCATACTCTTACCACGGAGAGCCTTTAAGGACTTTCCACGAATTCTTCGGCACGACCAACCCGTACGCCGACTTGCTCGATTACTATGAGAATCCACCCCCTATGTTCGATTCCCCTCTCGGAAAAGGATATAAAGAAAAGGATGCAACGATAATACGGCCTTTATCGTTATCCCTCGAGGAGGTATACAAAGGTGGGCTGAAGAAAATGAAGATACAAAGATTGGTGTTTACTGATGAAACCTGTTCAGAACTAAAGCTACGGGAGAAGGTGCTATCTATTCCTATAAGACCTGGTATATACCCGAACACAGAGGTGAGGTTCAAGGAGGAAGGGGATCAGGGCCCGACCAGGATTCCCGCTGACGTCATTTTCATAACTGAAGATCGCCCTCACGAGACTTACATCAGATCTGGGTTGAGTGATCTGGTGACTGTTCACAATGTTACTTTGGAAGAAGCTCTATGCGGCCTCACTATCACGTTGAGAACTTTGGACGATCGCGTTTTAAGAGTCAAAGTGACTGATGTTATAACGCCAACGTACGAGAAGATTATAGAAGACGAGGGTTTGCCGGTGCCCGCTTGCCCCAACAAGGCGAAAGGCAACCTGATTATGCGTTTCAAAGTCGACTTCCCAGAGTATTTGTCTAAGCGCGCCAAGAAATCGTTTGCGGAGGCGTTCAGAATTAAAGAGCAAGAAGAAGACAAATTCGAGAGGTTGGACTGTGGAACGCTTTCTGTCCCAACGATTTACAAATAACTAGTTTAATTAATTAAACCCTTTATCTATACAATTTTATGCATTGTTTTGAAAAGTAATAAACTGTTTAGTCGGTAATCGGTACCGGTAACCGGTTACTCGTTTTCTAAAGTAACTACACATTGAAATGAAGCACTTTAAACGGATCCATTTGCGTTTACTTTACCTACATAATTATTATTTTATCCTTACGTTTCGAAACCTTCGAAGAATTACAGGAAAACAAGTAATGGTCGTCTCAAAGAAACTTTACGTTTTAAATTGTTGTAGTCAAAACTATGTATTTGCTATGTTAACAGCATGGATTTGCATAACAGGTAGTGCATGTCGCTAACTTCGCTCGCTGAAGGTTTCTCTAACAACTCTCTACACTATATAATCTGGGGCGGTAACAGAGCGCGTCAGTCTCGCTGCGGCCGGCTCGCCTTGAGGTCGGGGTTGTAGAAGCTTTTGCTGCATAACCAGCAGCTGTAGGGTAGCGTATACCCTCTGAAGAAGCGCTTCTCACACGGTACACTATATATAAGCTGGAGCGGTAACAAACCGTGTTAGTGTGCAACTTACCTTGAGGTCGGTGTGGTTGTAGAAGCTCTTGCTGCGCAGCCAGCACAGCAGTAGCGCGTGCACGCGAAAAAGCCGAGCTCTCACACGGTGCACTATCTACAGGTCGGAGCGGCAAGAAGGCGCGTCAGTCTGGCTGCAGCCGGCTCACCTTGAGGTTGGTGGGGTTGTAAAAGCTCTTGCTGCATAACCAGTAGCTGTAGGGTAGCACGTGCCCGCTAAAGAAGCCTGCTTTATATATAAGCTGGAGCGGCAAGAAGGCGCGTCAGTCTCGCTGCGGCCGGCTCACCTTGAGGTCGGTGGGGTTGTAGAAGCTCTTGCTGCATAACGAACAGCTGTAGGGTCGCTCGCCACGGTGACGCGCCATGTGCGAGCGTAGCGCGTACCCGCTGAAGAAACGCTTCTCGCAAACGGTGCACTGGTGGGTCTTCTGCTCGAAGTGGGTTTGTCTATGCCTATGTAATTATAACACGATTATTAAACAGCGAACGGTTGTTAGACAGACCCAAGAAACAATACGACAGTGAAATGTATACATATAATTTTATTTGACTACCAGTACACAGTTAAGTATAGAAAAATTTCAGGTATTACAGTTGACCACTCAAGATGGGTTTGATCATGGTCCTTCGAACCGGATTGAATTGTTATTTTTGTGATACTAACAAATTTGGCAAGCTGGCTGCGGTTATGAACTTATCAACACATGGTTACAGACAGACGATAACGCGACACAATTCTAATGCATAGTTACTTAGTTCACATGTGGTTTATAATAGACGGACTATTAAGTTATAGGTTGACGTTAATGATGATGATGTGCAATCTAACAGATTTTAAAAATCAGCTCCAAATCGAGTTGGATGTAGGACAAACTGTGTTGTGTATGATATGTAGTTAATAGGCTGACGATGCGTCATTGCAAAATGTACCTGTAGAGTAGAGTCTTAGTGGCGAAGGTGCGCTGGCACACGGAGCAAGTCGGCTGCTTGGGTGGGCGCTGCTCGTGAGTGCGCATGTGCATTTTCAGCATCCCTGGGCCCTAAGACAATAACATCTCGTTAGGACAATGTGAACAATAATATCTCCTAGGACAATAATTTCTCGTAACCAATGTAAGTCAGTGTTGTTGGTAGAGACACCTGGCCATCATCAAACATTTTATCAAGGAACAGTATTAATTAATTATGAACATCCAGTAGCCAGTAGTTGTTATATTATCTTATCTTATCTTAGTGGGGCCTGCCTAGTTTTCCCTCTCGCAGTAACACTTCGACCCATCGGGATTTTTGTGCAACCCCATCCTTTCACTCTTCTTCCTCTGTAAAGATAGATGCCATAAGTTTGGCAACGTCCTTAAGAGCGAAGAGCCTGAAGTCCTCCGGTTTCAGATAGGTTGACCCCAGGAGTCCCATTTTTTCTAGTCATAGAGTCGCAGTCACACAGTAGGTGCTGCATTGACTCCGTTTCCTCTCCACATGTTCTACACAGACTATTTGTTTATAGATGCATTCTGTGGAACATTTGTTTTATGGAATAGTGCCCTGTTAAAAAACTTATGGTTAATCGGGCCTGCCTTCTACTGCCTCCGCATATGAACTTACTCCGTCCTAAGGCATTTTTGCCTAGGAAGGATTTGGAGTGTTCCATACCCGGCTGCTCTGTCCATTCGATGCCGTGCCTGTTTTTGATGTAATCTTTTAAGGCCTTGTTAATGGTACTTAGTGCAAGTGCCACGAACGGCTCAGGACCAATAAGCTGGGTCTCTGAGGCCTCCCTGGCAAGTGCATCCGCCATCTCGTTGCCGTGGATTCCCATATGGCCTGGAACCTAGATCAATCGCACTTTGTTATATCCACCTAGCTTGTTTAGAGCTTTGGTGGTTTCTAGAATAAGGGCACGTTGCATTAACCCCAATACCGTAGAGAGAAATTTCCCACTGACTGAGATGACCCAGATCATCCGCATAACCAACCGTATAGAATGGTCCTTTATTCAGCCTTACTACAATTGAGTCAATCACAAGGCTCCACAGAAGAGGCGAGAAAACCCTTCCTTGCGGGCATCCTCTGGTTGTTCGTGCAACTAGGCTGTCATAGTAAGACCTCGGTTCGAGTACTGTTGGGATGTTTCGTAAGCTCACCTTAAACGTCCTCTCGCAGATGGGGCACATGGGCGGCTTCTTGCAGTTGGCCTTGATCCAGTTGGTGTGAGAGCGCATGTGCTGCTTTAGCCAGCGCGCGTGTTTGAACTCCTTGTGGCAGAGATTGCACACGTGCCGGCCTGGCGCCACGGAGGAAGTGGCTTGGAACACGACCATTTGTAGGTAGCTCTCCTCGTCTGAGTTTAAGGCGTCCTCGTCTTTGTTGGCGTTCGGTGTCGTTTGCTCTACCTGTTGAGGAATGCATGGTTGATACAACGAAGAATTTTAATCTAAGTAAGAACTAATGTGAGATAAAGTTTACAGATTAAAAGTAAATAGATACGCAAATAATTTTTTACTCAGCCTACATGACACTAGACGGTAAGTGGCGATAAGGGCAAGTGGGAGCACGCACAGAAAACCATACCGTGAACCAGGACAACTAAGTATACTATTAAATCTGAACTGGTGGTAGATTCAGGTAGTTTAGTCCAAACTATTTTTTTAGTTTTTTATTATCTGTTCTGTTTACACAATTTTACTGGAAGACAAAAAATGTGGATATTATTATCTTGACCAACAAATATATTTTTCAGACTGAACTTCTTTGCTACATCTTTGAGTCGTTGAGAGCAGAGCTTGCTTAGATTCCACCGACTATAATGTGATTCATAGGACAGGGAAGGGTAAACTTGCAAGATCGCCACCTAAAGAGCTACACAAGCTACTACGAACTACACTAAAATAACTCACAATAAATACTTTTTCGATATCGAAGTCTTCTTTAGGCGGTTCCTGCGCCTGCGGCTCGCTGAAGAAGTTGTCAAGGATCTGGCTCGGGGTTGATGTGAGGGGGATCTCCACGTACTGCATGTAAGGCTCCGTACAGTTCTGGAGAGACATCATTTTCTTCTGTAAAGAAAGTGACATGTCAGAGATAGAAAATGAAATTGGTGATTTTGATGCTGTCTACCCCTTTTTTTAAGAAAAAGGCGTGAGAGTACCTACGTACTATGTACCACAATACCCACTTGCTATTGGCTGTTGCTATAGGAAACAACAAGATGGACTGACAACATGATTGTTCCGTCAGTGAGAGGCTCCGGCCCCAGACTCCACGCCACGTGAGTTATGTAAGTCCAAATGGCTTTCAAGCATGCAAAGGTTAACAGTCTGTTTACAGCAGTAAAGTTATCATACTAACATCCTGCCGCTGCCTCTTCGCCTCCTCAGCCAAGTAGACGGCCTGCGCGCGCAGAGCCGCGTCGTTCCTCTCCACCAGCTCCTTGAACGCGTGGCACCGGGAGATCTGGTGCACGCACTGCAGGCACAGCAGGGATGGTAGACCGTCGCCAACTGCTACCTACAATATACACGTGTATCAACATCTCAGCCAAAAGACGTCCACTGCTGAATAAAAGCCTACCACAAGGATCTCCATAACGACCAGTTTTGTGCTGCTTCCCGCGACCTTCGCAAGGTCGTCAGTCCATCTTGTTGGAGGCCGGTCCACACTGCGTTTTCCGGTACGCGGTCGCCACTCGAGAACTGTTCCACCAGCGGCCATCAGTCTTGCGAGCGATGTGCCCTGCCCACTGCTACTTGAGCTTAGAGTGGCACCGGGAGATCTGGTGCACGCACTGCAGGCACAGCTGGGATGGTAGACCATCGCCTTCCGTTACCTACAGTATCCACGTATAATAGCGGAATACAGACATAACCTAAATATGTTGCCATAACATCAATCTTTGTAGCATTGTTTTGTTCCAGCAGCTAGAGAAAGGTAGCCAGTTAAAGAAGGAAGATGGAGTACGTACAGAAACAGGGAGTGAAACGTTGAAGGTTATGTTCGACACGCATTTCCCTGGATCAGAAGTCATCCAAGACGATCATGATCCAATCAGCTGGAGGGAACAGCAGGGAAGAACCTCCAAATATGACTGGATAATAGCGAAAAGGGTAGTAGATGAATGTAAAGTTAAATGGGCGCTGGGGAGTTTCCAACCGTTTAAGGCACCAGGGCCTGACAACATTTATCCTATTCTACTACAACAGGGCGCCTCCATTTTGGGACCCCATCTCTGCAGGCTGTATAAAGCATGTATAGCCTTTGGACACATTCCCAGAACGTGGAGGCGTGTTAAGGTAATCTTTATACCCAAAACGGGAAAACCAGATTACGAAGAACCCAAAGCCTTTAGGCCTATAAGTCTACAATCCTTTCTCCTGAAGACCCTGGAGAAAATGGTAGACAAATATATCAGAGCGGGACCACTGAAAAGATTCCCACTTCATGGACTTCAATGTGCATATCAGGCAGGGAAGTCAACGGAAACTGCTCTTCATCATGTGGTGAGTCGAGCGGAATCTGCGCTGGAAAACAAAGAGATTTGCGTCTGCACATTTGTAGATATTGAAGGTGCATTTGATCGCACTACCTTTGAATCCATTAAGGTTGCAGCCAAGAACCATGGTGTGCCACAACCGATCTGTAATTTGATCGAATGCATGTTAAAGGGTAGAATTATCAACTCTGAACTGCTAGGTGACAGTCTACTTGCACGAACAACCAGAGGATGCCCGCAAGGAGGGGTTCTCTCACCTCTTCTGTGGAGCCTTGTGGTTGATTCAGTAGTAGTAAGTCTGAATAAAGGACCATTCTATACGGTTGGTTATGCGGATGACCTGGTTATCTCAGTCAGTGGGGAGTTTCCCTCTACGGTATCGGGGTTAATGCAACGTGCCTTGGGTATGCTGGAGGAATGATGCAATGCCCATCATCTCTCTGTAAACCCGGGGAAAACCACAGCCATCCCCTTTACAAGAATGAGAAACACTACGGGACTGGGTAACCTAACACTCTATGGTACCCAGCTCTCTTGGTCCAAGGAAGTGAAATATCTAGGCTTAACAGTGTCGCAGTATGCGCCGTTCTATGCAGACGCGCCGATTGCAATTTTAAAAGTGTATATCGGACACGTATCGCGGCGTGAGTCGCCGCTAGAACAATCGCCATGAGCGACAAACTCGTGGTTAACGAGCTCCTCGCCTTCCTGCAGCAGAAGCTGGACGTGATGGACGAAGTGAGTGCGGTGCAGATATGCAAGTCCAGCTTCAGCGAGGACGACATATCTGCTGCCAAGAAACTTTTGTTTGTGTCGCTAAACAAAAGCGACCGGATGGTGTCTCATCGACGCGACGGAACACCGAAGAGCCTGCAGGAGATAATAACGCTTCTGAAGGAGACCGACCCTGACGACGTGCCGACGTTTGTGGCGAGGGACCTAAACAAGCTCCCCCCCGTCACGTTCGACCATGTCGACGTAACCTGCTTGCTGAAAGACATTGTGACCCTGAAGGCGGGCTTGGCGGACGTGATGCTTAAATATGAAGCATCACAGAATACTGTGAGTGAGTTGCGCAAAGACGTAGATAGTTTACGTGCATCACTCGCAGTAACTAGGTCAGTCGTACTCGTCAACGACTCAAACGTCAACAC
>OY720036.1:2710341-2913717 GCA_963082485.1 Eudonia mercurella | reverse complement strand
TTGGCGGGGTCAAGCTGCAGGTCGCGCAGGCTGCCCTGCTCGCTGGAGAGGCGGGGTACCTTGGCGGGGTCGAGCTGCAGGTCGCGCAGGCTGCCCTGCTCGCTGGAGGCGCGGGGTACCTTGGCGGGGTCGAGCTGCAGGTCGCGCAGGCTGCCCTGCTCGCTGGAGGCGCGGGGTACCTTGGCGGGGTCGAGCTGCAGGTCGCGCAGGCTGCCCTGCTCGCTGGAGGGGCGGGGTACCTTGGCGGGGTCGAGCTGCAGGTCGCGCAGGCTGCCCTGCTCGCTGGAGGCGCGGGGTACCTTGGCGGGGTCGAGCTGCAGGTCGCGCAGGCTGCCCTGCTCGCTGGAGAGGCGGGGTACCTTGGCGGGGTCGAGCTGCAGGTCGCGCAGGCTGCCCTGCTCGCTGGAGGGGCGGGGTACCTTGGCGGGGTCGAGCTGCAGGTCGCGCAGGCTGCCCTGCTCGCTGGAGGGGCGGGGTACCTTGGTGGGGTCGAGCTGCAGGTCGCGCAGGCTGCCCTGCTCGCTGGAGGGGCGGGGTACCTTGGCGGGGTCGAGCTGCAGGTCGCGCAGGCTGCCCTGCTCGCTGGAGGGGCGGGGTACCTTGGCGGGGTCGAGCTGCAGGTCGCGCAGGCTGCCCTGCTCGCTGGAGGGGCGGGGTACCTTGGTGGGGTCGAGCTGCAGGTCGCGCAGGCTGCCCTGCTCGCTGGAGGGGCGGGGTACCTTGGCGGGGTCGAGCTGCAGGTCGCGCAGGCTGCCCTGCTCGCTGGAGGGGCGGGGTACCTTGGTGGGGTCGAGCTGCAGGTCGCGCAGGCTGCCCTGCTCGCTGGAGGCGCGGCTGCCGGCGCCGGCCTGCAGCACCAGCTGTTGGACCACCCGGTCCAGCAGCAGGAAGTGTTGCGAGTGCGGGTTGTACTCCACTGGTGACAACAATAACTTATAGTTTATGATCATGGTTATGAATTCCGATACTTAGAACGCCAACTTTTATTTATTATCTAGAAAAAATACAAAAAGTACAAACATGTAAAATTTTAAATAAATAACAATATAACTTTTCAAACTATCATGGTCATTTGTCACTGCAGCAGCGACAGCAGGTACGGGTGAGCGGTGGTGTGACTGTGCTTGGAACAAGCCGGTGGAACTCTTCGTTTTTTCGTTGCATACTATCCCAAAAAACCATCCAGAACATAAATATTCCCAAGTGATACTCACATGGCAGCAGCAGCAGCAGATGCTGCAGCAGCGACAGCAGGTGCAGGCGGGTAGGCGGCAGTGTAACTAAGCTTGCGCCGCAGCAGCTCGAACATGCCGGTGGCACTCTTAGTTTCTTCTTTGCATACTATCCCAAAGAACCACCTAACAATAACCATATCCTCAAGTGATACTCACATGGCAGCAGCAGCAAATGCTGCAGCAGCGACAGCAGGTGCGGATAGGCAGCGGAGTGGCTGAGCTTGCGCCGCAGCAGCTCGAACATGCCGGTGGCACTCTTCGTATCAACGTGCTCCTTGTCGAATCGTCTAGCCAGCTCCTTTTCGTCCTCGTTGCGTACCATCTCGAAGAACTCGATATGGCGGTCAAGGGTCTCGTTCTCGTACTTTCGCAGTTTCTCGATTACTGCGAAGAAAATATATAAATGTTAGTAATTTATAGGTAAGGAACAGGTTATGCAGCATTAGTGACACTAGATCACTGGATGATGACCAAATTTAAATATCTGCTTTGGAAGGAACGTTAAACCGTAAATTTGCATTTAAAAAGTTGAAGCTCTAAACTATTTTTCTTGCTGCATAAACACTCTCTGGGCGTCGTCGTTAAAACAGACAATTATCTGGTTGCACTCATATGCACAGCAATTTTCTCTTGGGAATTATACTAACCTTGATTTTAGTATTTAAAAAGTTCTATCATACGACATCACATCACAGAAGCATACTCCTCGTTCGTCGTAGAAGTGAATCGAGATTGGAACAACCCCAGGTGGGTTACTCTTGAAACACAATTGCAATGATCAATTTCCAATCCCAAATCTAAAAAAATCAAATGGCACTCTTAAAAGCGATAGTAGCGCTACATTGGAATTAAATTGCTGAGAAATTGAGTGAACAAATTATTATCGAGATGGGGCGTTCCGAAATTGCGAAACTTATCTTAATATCAATACATATTAATCGCACTGGAATTGTATTGAGATTGAGTTTGCGTCAAGAGTAGCCTACCAGGGCGCCTCTAAAGGCTAGGCTTGTGCAACCCAACAAAAGTGTCCTCGCCCGCGCCGTAGTTGAGCACGGCGTTGACGAACGACATGACGGCGGTCTTGACGCCGAGGTCGTCGCAGTGCACTCATATGGACTACAATTCTCCCATGGGGATTATACTTACTGATCTTGATTTTAGCTCCGTTCATCATCATCATTATCATCATCAGCTCATTTTATGTCCCCACTGCTGGGCAGGAGCCTTCCCTATGGATGGATAGGGAGAACGGGCCGTAAACCACCACGCGGGCCCAGTGCGGATTGGTGGTTGTTAACGACTGCTAATGCTGCCGGGACCAACGACTTTACGTGCCTTCCAAAGCACGGAGGAGCTCGAGATGATAAATTTTTGGTCACCCGCCATCCGATGATCGGCCTTTGCGAAAATTGCTTAACTTCAGTAATCGCACACCGAGAGCATTAACCACTGCGCCATCGAGCTCCTTCAAAGCTAGCTCCGTTCAAATTCCGTCAAATGACCACAGCAGATGCTCAAGTGACTCGACTTATTCATTATTTGAACAAGCTTTCGCCTCGTTCGCTGTAGAAGTGAGGCGCTTCTAAAGACGAGGACGTCGAATTGGGTTGAACAGGTCGCGGTGTTGTATGATGAAGTAGAAGTCGCCGTAGAACCACAGACCTGGTTGTATGCCCAGCATGAGCAGTTCGTATCTCAGGTGCAGCCTGAACTCCAGGCTGTCCTCGCCCGCGCCGTAGTTGAGCACGGCGTTGACGAACGACATGACGGCGGTCTTGACGCCGAGGTCGTCGCGGTAGGCGCCCACGCTGCGGTCCAGCTCGTTGACCACGCCTTGGAAGCGGGCGCGCTCGCCGGCGTACTTTTGCAAGTGCACCATCGCTTCTAGAACCTGGACGGGAATTTGACAATGTGTAGTCGTTTTATGGAGCCGAGGCATGCAGTTTACGAGCTGGTGAATGACAGTGAATGTCTTTATATTCCTAATTAACGTTAAATTATATATTGTTTGTAAGTACCAACTGATAGAACTTTTATTCCTTATCATTTTTGTATATCGCTTTAGAGTTTAAGGCAAAATCGCACTTTATACCCTAGAGGCCTGTAAAAAGACAGAATACAGATTTTATTTTTCAGTTTTAAACCTATGATGATTCAGTGATAACAAAAATAATGAGGTTTTTTTCAACTCATGACTAACTTGCTACCTACTTCAGAAATGTCTGAAATGGATAAAATAATATTATAATCAAAATAATCGCAAGCAGATCATTATAAAGCGCTTATCTGAATAGTTAGAGAAAACTCCTGTTTTTGGGACAGAGCTTGCTGTTACAACAACGCCTGTGACTTTTACAGCTTAATCGGAATAGTAAACACTTGATGTTGCGCTATTGTAACTTTGCTCATAGAAATTCAACAGGCGTAAATTACAAAGTTCTTACTTTCTTATGGCCACCAGGCACGAGGCAGACAGCTCCAAGAATTTCCAGAGCGGCTACTTTCGTCTTTACATTTTCTGTATCCAAGGACTGTGCGATGAGATCGATGCTAGTTGGGTGGGCTAAAACATGGGCGCGACCAGTCTGTAAAAGAAAAAATAACAAAAAATGTGTAAACATACAACATAAATAACTTACTTTTTACTGATCACAGTGTACTAAATGTTACTTTTTTTTAGCTCTCATCTCACGAAGCAATAGACAACTTACTGGCTGTTTGATTCATCTCCCACAATAGGAGCTAAATTATAATTAAAAAATGACTTCAAAGCCTCAACATAAAGATAATATTTCAGTGGGGTGCGACTTTTGAATATCACCGAGAATATTAAAATGAAAAATGTCAAAAATACATTACTTAGTATACTGCTAATATTAATATATATTATAATTTTGTGGTAATTACTTTCTTTTTGAGTTCCTTTATTATTACTAAAGTGTTCTGCGACTTTTGCTAATAAAAATCATATTTATGCTCGTGTAAACACACAATAAATACAACCAATAATACACATTCCATATCCAACATCAATTACCTGCATCGTCATGCATTCGTTATAAACATGGTGATTGTTTGTAAAAACTAATGCTAGGTAGGTAAGTATAGTAGTGTCACGAGTTGCATTTTTTTATGTGCATTTTACCAGTTTTTCCGTCGTGAAACTGGGCCGGCCACGACAGCCGCATTCCGCACGACACAGTAATTTAATACCTTTACGACAACTTCGTTACCATTGTCGCATTGCATCCTATATTAGTGATGCAGTTGATAAAGTTTCAATTTTAAATTAACCATGAAGTTAATTTTAAAACACCATATTGGACGGATATAACTTATTGTATACGCCATTGTTGTTAACTACAGCAGGATGTTATTTATTTATTTTTATTTATTAATTAAACATAATTAAACGGGTATAAACACAATTACATAATTATCTTTAACCTAGGTACATAATTTGCATTTATAAAAACTAAAAAGAGATACAATTTTGTGATTAAATTCGATTAGTTATCCTTTTTGGATTATCAAAAAATATATCGATTTCCGGAAACGTTACCAGGAGCGCGTTTAGTGCTTCATGCATGCATACGACACAATGGAGACTATAGTTATTGTTATAGTTTTTAGATAGCACATAGTCTAATTATAGAATAGAGTGGCTAAAGTTAAAGTAAAAATAAAGATCTTGGCAAACTGTAGTGTAGGTACTTCATGTTTTTAATACTAGATTTTTATATTAATGACAAGTTTTTGCTAAAACTCGGTCGGTCACAAAATTTTTGTAATAGCCTTCCTCCTCCGGTAACATTGTACTTTTTGACCGAGATAAAATAATAGTTTATGGCACTATATGGCACACTTACAAGCCCATAAAACTACATCGATCCCTTGCTCCGTATCACACGAAGGAACGACGAACAAACACACTTTCTCATCTAAAATATTAGTAAGATTACCTGTAGATGGAATTTCTCTAAGACCTTTTTATCATGTCATCTAGATACGGATAACTAGTAGCGCTGTATCAGCATAATTAACTTCCGCAACTGCCTTATTCATAACATGACATAGAAAAGGCTTGCCTTTTAAATTTCATTGTCTCGTTACGCCTACACGTAGTAAGCGCTTCGTTTAACAACACAGGAACAGCGACCGCATTGGCCATGAATTGTCAAGACGAGGAAGCAGACAAGACAGTTTTTGATTGTCAGATACTAAGAAATATCTTAAGCCGTCTGCCCAGCAGTTGACGCCTTTAAGATCCACTGAAAGGACAGTGCATAGAGACATCAGTTCTTATACTGAAGCTTCGAAGTCGTAACTTACGCGTGATATCCTTAGTGTTGCAATAAGCGATAGATTGCGGCAGCTATCAGACCGTCTTTTGTTGGAAGCAAAGAAGTATCTACTCACGGAGTTGTTCATGAGCGCCTTGATGGCCGCTATGAGGTTGTGCCGCGCGGCGGCGTCGTCCCGCGGCGCGCGCTGCAGCGCGTCGAGCAGCGCCGCCAGCCCGCCCTGCTTCACGAAGCGCAGCACGAAGCTGTGCGCGCGCGTGCGCAGGGCTGTCTTCAGACCGTCCACTAGAACGCATTGCTCTGGAGTCGGGGTACCATCGGATGAAGCAAACGCCTAGAATGCAATACCAAAACTTATATGCACTAACACATTAATGTCAAAAACATCATTAACACAATTGTCATCACCAACTTTCTATAGATGTATGTATATAACGGCCCCATGCACGCGGGCTCAGTTCGGTTTCGACTACTAATGCAACCGGGACCAACGGCTTTACGTGCCTTCCGAAGAGGAGCTCGAGATGACAAATTCTGGTTACTCATCCGATGAACGGCCTTTGCGAAAGTTGTTTAACCTTAGCATTCGCAAACCGAGCGTATTAACCACTGCACCATCGAGCTCCTCAAACACAAAATATATAAAATCTTATTTATAGGTAGTGATAAGCAGTTAATCTGATAATAATATGACGATATGGCTACAGTAGATCTTCCTAAATACTTTATACTGCCAATGTTTGCCATACATCACAAGGAGGGCACTTACATCTGCGATCTCGTTGAGTGCCTTGATGTAGTCCTCGACTTGTGGCGCGTTGGCAAGCGGTGGCGCCTGTCCCGGCGGGGGCCGCCGGCTGCAGTAGATCTGCCATTTCTTTACAGCTGGCAACTCCATCATGGCCGCCTTGTTCACAGCCGTCAGGTCCAGCTCTTCCTGCAAGCGAAAAAACAACGATTTGTTATCTTAGTTTTAACAAATAGATCGAATAACCATTTATTTTAAACACATACTTTCATTGTTCTTTAACTTTCGTCTAACTACACACACTATTTGCCAGAAATATAATTTTATAGCTATATAAAACTAACTTAATTAACTTCACTACAAGTTGGTGTACATAAGTGTCTCATAGTCATAATTGTTTAACGTAAAATTATTATAATGACGGTCTTTGTCTCTTAATTAATGTTGGAATTAATCTATTACAATTGTTATAGTAATTCCGACGATAATTAGGTAGAGTACATTTACTTAATCACAGTTAGATTTAGCAATGCTTTAAGCAAACTAATCATAATAAACTCGAAAGAGTGACTGCTATTCATCCTTGGCCACATTCCTACGAGATCGGAACAGCATGCCTCTTGGAATTCCCCAGACCGTACTCGACTGAGAATTTGGAACTGGTAATTAGCATTTTTTGTGTCAAACACAGTAGTTGGTTTAGTTAGTTCCATGCAAGGTGAAGTCAGGCTAAGTAATGAGGCGGCAAGCGGTATTTATTTCAAACAAATCTTGTCAAGACTGCATGCAGGCACTCCTCAAAATTCTTTTACTTAAATTAAAGCACGAGGAAAAACACATTAGTTCCTCTAAACTGTATACGGTTTAGCCGGTGTCTATTGAAGTTTTCCAGTACATTTTGAACAGTTACCGACTTCATACCTATTACCGTCGCAATCAATTTGTATTCTGCATTGTTATTATGTATTTAGATCGAGTTAAAGAGTTTAAATACCTCAGCCATGTGGTCACCGAGGATTTAAAAGACGGTGATTGAGACAGTGAGACATCGAAAGGGAGAGGAGAGCGATGGCGGTCCGCTGTAACATGTTGGCTCGCAGATTCGCGCGGTGTAGATAAAAGTAAAGATTACACTCTTTAAAGCATTTTGCCAAACTCTGAAACAAACTGCAATCTGTGGGTCAGCTACACGCAGCAAGCCATCAACGCTCTCCGAGTACAATATAATAACGCGTTCAGGGTGCTGGTGGGGCGGCTCCCACGCTACTGTAGTGCATCTGCGATGTTTGCGCACGTGCACGGCGTGACGGCTTCTACACCGTGCTGCGGCGACACATCGCGTCGGTCGCTGATGTGCCGCGCGCGTGGTAGCGCCAACGCCATCCTGACCGTGCTCAGCGGCAAGTTGCCCCCTTCTGGGGCATTGGGTCCAAGCACAAGTGCGTGTACCCGGAGCCACAGAGGGCGGCAAATACCTTAATTAAATTGTGTTGTTGTTTGTTTTCTTGTTTTAGTACTTGTATTTACTAACATAGTTTTTTATGTCATTTGTATACTAACAATATTATGGGCAAAAGCCTGAAATAAATAGATTTATTTATTTTTTAACTTTTTTATTTTTATTTATTTTACACAAAGAATAAGTTCCGAATAGTTATTCCGTGTTTTGTCCCTGTCATGTTAACGCCATTTCAAATTAGAGTAAAAGAGACAAAACACCGAATAGCTATTCGAAGTTTAAGGTACCAGTTGGCAGCCGACTCCACGCAGCAGCAGCAGACGACGTGTCGTCGCGACACTACTGGTTTCTATGAATTTCTATGAAATTTCCTCCGTAGCTAGCGACAAGTCGCTCGGCGTCGTCGTCATAGAAATACATAGAAATCAGTAGTGTTTATTCTTTGTTTATTTGTAAGACTCTGTGTGTTTACAAGCGTCAGTAAGATGCTGCGGTGACCCCACACTCTCCACTATGATGCCCCCCTATCATCGGACGGACCATAGAACTGTTCGGCGAATTAGTCGAAGAAAATATTAAAACACACTTTTTTCTGACTTGTAAACTATTGCCACATGAAATAGTAATATCGATAGTACATCTCCTACCAAAGTAGAACTCGATTTCTTGTGAAAACTATGCAACGCATAAGTTCACTTTCCCATAGATAATTAATTGGTAGGTAGTAATAATTAGTATGTTCAGTGTTGGTAAGTATGTGGTTTTAAACATGTTACCTGCAAAGTACTAAAAAGCAATAGCTACTAATCGGGTAGTTTGTTATAATTGACAAGATGATCCACGCACACGCAGCCAATTTGGCCACACACAGCACAAGCTAATGATTGGGACGAGGCAACGTTCCAACCGATGTTTTTACAACCGGATTTCCTCGGCACGAAGAAAGCAGGCGAACCGAATGAATCGCGTTACAGTAACCGCGTAATTTATTGAGTTAAGGGCGAAATTAATGGCTGTAAACTGCGAGCACGGTTATTAAATCTGATACCTAATCACTGTAAAGAAACTTAAGTGTTTCGCAAGTTTTTCAACATTCTGGAAAATGCCAAAGAAGATATCGACTTTCGTGTTCATCGTAAAGATAGTGTTACTCGTATAAGTATTATTGGATTGGCACATAGTTCTACTTTCACGCCAATCATTTTTAAATCTTCACTAATACTATTTTATTGGATCTCTTTTCAAAGTATTGTGATTGTGATCACGGACAGTCATGTACTGTTATTATGTAAACTAACATGTGATCGGTTTTTTTAATTCCACTTGAGATTATGTCACGCTATTAACGTACAGGATGTTTTACACAATCAGATAACGTCCAAGCCGTAAGTGCTGCCGCAAGTTTTTTTTCTACATGCGGATGTCCAACGGATGTATGGCGTTAACCAATACCGAACGCTTTCTTCTTAACGAGCTTATTTCGCAATAATGAAGTGTATGTGTTTGTATAGCCTGCACATGAGACTATCCAAGACTGTGAAATTCCTTTAATAATTGTTAAACCATATGCTATAAAGTTCAAAGCCTATTGAGGATGTTTAACAGTTTCTGGTAGTGTGATGATTGTGCAAGCTTCTGTCCAAAAATCGGGAAAACGATAAGGTCTATATTAGCTTGAACCTTTTTAGTGTCAGTGAGTTATGCCAAAACAGTTGATAGACGATTCTTATAGCCGGTCGTAGAGTACATTAAATGTAATAATTTAGTAGAGCGCCGCGGGCGACAGCCAATGACTAAACGACTTTGTTGCCACACGCCCCCCATTGTCGGGGTGCAGTTACGTGATGCTGTCAACAATGCCTGCGTTTAAGTTGTTATGTGCGTTACAAGATTAAGCGCACCTGCTGGCTAGAGCAATTGACGCGCTACAATTGTAAAGAACAAAAGTGCAGCGGTACCTACCACGATTTCAATTCGGTTTCGTTACCGCTTTGCGCATTGAAAATGAGCACGCACAATAACATTTAAAATAAAACAATTGAGGATGGGGCAACAGATCTCACCGAAATGTTTGCTGCTTTAAAACATTTTAAACAAGCGTTGGACAGGTATTGTATTGTATTTATGATACCTAATTCTACACTTGATTATATTTTTTTAACAATATTAATTTAAACATCTCAGAAACCAATAACGTCCAAGGATATGTGTTTTAACAAATTAATAGGATACCGTTAACGGAGAGGAGTTATAAAATTAAAAGTTTAAAATTTTTACTCCGTGTAAATCGGAATTTTGAAACCGTCTTCAGTTGCCAAGAGAAACTACACTATTAAAAAGTTTTTTTCACCTCCAAACACTGAACAGCTGACAAACACCTTTTAACTCCATTTACTTTTCAAGGATGTTGTTACATACAACATAAAAGCTTTTGTACATAACTCTACTGTTCATAAACTAGTTGACTGCAACAAAAACCTTCACACGTCAAATTATAAGGTGACATAACTAAATTACTTGACACTCCTTAGGTCAAAGCAATCTACATAACGACATACCTAGGCAGGTTGAATTTATAGCTAAAGAACTTTGTCACTATTGAAGTTACTTACATAATATTCTTAAAGAGGCATGTAAAGTCGAAATAAGAATACACTTGACTTGTTTTGTAAACTAACAACATTTACCGTGTGAAAAATAAATATATCCGGTGCTTTTATTCTGTAAATTTAATGCATCTCCAATGTAGGTTATAGTTTTAATATCCTCAAAGCAATTTACATTCAGAATGTTTGTAGACTGGGGTCTGGAAATGAATGCAATATACTTACTACATTTATGGCAGTAGGTAAATACCTCCCGCATTTTAGGTTAGGGTTATTTAGCAGTAATATGTCTCGTCTCGGCCTTCGTCGCCTCTAGAGAAATTGTAGGATTGCTGGCATACTCGAGAAGTCTAGCTGGATTGCGTTAATTGACCAGAAGGTACTCGCGATAAGACCTTCCTGTAAAACCAACTTGTAATTAACAATGGCAATGTTGCCAGATGCATCTTCGAATCAAACTAACAGAAAATCACGGACGCCCAAATCAATATTCTTATGGAACAGATCAGTAAGTTTATTTAATGAGATTTTCAATTTAAAACAAATCTTAATATTTTGATGGCAGAACGAAATAATTAATATCAATAGATTGTTTGAAAAAGACAAAGTGTTGAAAAAATCCACGAGCGAGATTCGAACCCGCACCCCATGACATGCCGGGTCAGGTGCACTACCAACTATGCTATCGTGGCCCAATCCAACTCGCCGAAATTAATCAACACTATCTACTTTTACTTTGTAAGCCAAAGGAGCCCTATTCAATGTCGACAACTACGTCATCAACATCCGATCTTAATATTTTTACAAATATTGATAGATTAGTTAAGAATTAGGCAAGCTGTATTTATGATTACTATTTATGCTGTACATATAATTTACGCAAATATTGTTGCGAACAAATTACAATTTGAAAAAAGGCACAATTTGAATAGGGCTCCTTGGCTTACAAAGTAAAAGTAGATAGTGTTGATTAATTTCGGCGAATTGAAATGAGGCACGATAGCATAGTTGGTAGTGCACCTGACCCGGCATGTCATGGGGTGTGGGTTCGAATCCCGCTCGTGGATTTTTTTCGCTTTGTCTTTTTTCAAATCTAATTTGTTCGCTACAATATTTGCGTAATTTATATGTAAATAATCAATAGATTGTTGACAGACACATTATTTAGTGAAATCAAACCATAGTTCAAGATCTATTATTTTATTTATATTAGTCTGCGACTTGTTTTTCTGAGGAGAGTTTTATTTAAAATGGTAATCAAACTTTTAGATACAACGTTAATTTGGGTATTCAAACTTGATTTAATCTGATCTAATCTAATATTATAGCAAAAATATTTCATGGGAATAGATATTATAATTAAAGGCTAAAAATTGGTGTCAAATATAAACTTAAGTAATAGAAAATTGTTGCCAAGTTAAATGGGAAATTAAATCGTATGCATTTAATGATGGCAATCAACGACGCCCGTCCCACCAAGAATGGTACAAGTGACATCGCATTGCTTGTACTTAGTAATTTATGTGGAAAGTATCAAGTGAAATTACCTATCTAAATGCTATAAGTACTTTTTTGATAATTTTATATAATTATTTTTTTTCGGAGATAAACTATTGGTAGGGTACAGACTAACTACAGACTAACGTAGCGATTAACTACAAGAAAGCACAATATGTAGAAACAATTTTAATTAAAACTTATGTAAGTTGTAGCAAGTACTTATGCTTATCATAAAAAATATTATATACATATTAAATATGAACTATCATTGTGTTCGCAAGAAAAAATGCTTAACATAATAATTACGTGAAAACGTAATTTTTCAATATACTTAATTTATTAGGTACATAAGTCAATAAGTAAAATATTTATGGCTTCTCCTTAACAAAAATTATATAGGTACATTAAAATATCATATTTAAAACAAAGCAGTTAGTAATAGCTTTATAACACGTAAGAAGGCAGATATTGTAGACCAAGAGTAAATGTTCTATTTGGCAAAGGTGAAAGTTCGTCGGTAAAAATTCTCCCAACAAACACTCGATCTGATAAAAAAGAAGCGCAGTCTGAGCAGTGTTAATAGTATTTAATCAGAATCTAACGACGCAAGCATCCGTACTCGTTCGCTGTAACGAGCTCGCATATCTCCACAACGCAAAGTAACGAATCATGGTGGCTCGTCGTAACATCATTGCAAGATTGCAACTTATCATGATTCACCTTTAAATATCCACTTTCTCCAAATTTTACTTTACAAGTGTAATTGTGTATCGTCAAAAGCTGGGTCGAAAGGTTTGCTTACATTTAATATTACGCTTTATTTTATTACGTTTTGAACCCTTTCCAGGGTCCGTGGCCACAGATCAAGTAATAGTTCTGTAGCCACAGGGAAACTGCGTAAAATTTTAATTTGAATAATTTACGTTAACTTTAGAAAACCATACTGTAATAATGGTTTTGGAACTTTTAATAGTAAATATGGTGCACATAATAAGTGCTGCCTGTCTAGGCATGGACAGTCGATTGATCACGTGGATTTTGCTTTGGTAAACACCGCCTAGCTAGGCGATTTACTGCCGCAAAAGTAAACGCAGATTTACTTAAAAATATTAAAACCGGTCAAGTGCGATTCGGATTAAAATGTGTAGACAAACAATCACTCGGTCGATGTAAAAGTGTGTAGAATAAGCTATGGTGAAACCACATTTCTGTTAAAAATATTCGAAAAATATAATCTCTATCGGAAGCAATGAATTTCCTTTTCAAATCATGGGCGGAAACTTATAACAAAGTTTAATTTAAAAACGAATGACAATTAATAATTTTACAAGGGGAGTAAAGCGTTATTATCACTTCATATACTAGCATTTATTACTACTTATTGTTCAGCCATAAATAAGTAATTTTTCTATCTAATAAATACCTCTTGTAATTAGCAATTGGTCGGACTATGCTTGAAAAATAGAGTCAGCATTGTTAAGTTTGACTTAATAAACAAAACTTTGACACATCGGTAGACATAAAAACGGGACTATCCCAACAGACTCCGATGTCGCTCTCGTTATTAGCCATGACGAACAATCTGCGCGGACGCAGCGGGCGCTCCGTGATAAGAGTTCAAGTAACTGCGCACCGTGGGAGTAGGTTTTTGTTTCGGCATCACCCGCACTATTGGGTTCAGGGTCAATGGCAATTAGTGCTTCCACTGAGTTATAAAATAGAAATGAGGTCGCAGCTGTGCTGTAGCAGAGTTTCAACCACCTATGTGTTCTAGTGGTAAAACCACCGGTAGCAGACCCAGAAGGTTCGATTGCCAGCGCGGGAGTATTTTTGTTTAGTGAAAAGGCTTGTTTTTATTTTTCCGTAAAAATAGTTAAAACGACGACGGGATCAGGTTTTACAGCCAATTAATTGGTGCGCAAGGTTTACATAACGCAGGCTTCTCTCACATAAAGTTTGCATACATATTGGATTGAGACGTCCGTCCGCATCATTAAGGATCAATAAATAAAAAGCAAACGGGTGTGTTGCATAAATAACGAACTTTCTTGGTGAACATGCAAAGCAAAGGGCGTATTAGAAAGCACTCTCAAGTGTCTGCACTAATGAAACTGTCAGTGAAGTCGGCGTCAACCCGACTCTAACTTTCGACTGTAAAGGGATCACTGCGTATCGCATATGCAGTCATAAAATATACATACAAATTAACTTCCATAGAATGGCGAAGCTTTGGATTCATTACATAGATGGATAAACACTAGGGTTGTCAGACAACACACTAATATTTAAGTTTTACTTATCGTAATCGCATGCCGAACGAATTATGGTCGTGGATCTCGACGGAGTAGACCCGAAAGAATGCGAAAAGGCGACGAAACGGAGATGGCAAGACGACCTTGAAAAGACAGTTTGATGAACTGATATTACTGATACTAGGGACCGAAGGACGTGCAAGAAGTAGAAAAGAAGGGCAAAGGAGAGGCGTTTGTCCAGGAGTTACTTATGGCTTGTATAATAACGTAAAATAAAGCGGAGGTAGAGCGACTATATACAAGTGGCTGGCAGCAGTTGGTTCAGAAAAGCTGGAGATTGGGCTCAGTAGCATGCATTGCGAGAAGCCTATGACCAGCTGAGGACTAACTCTGGCTGATTCTGATGAAGCAACTGCACACAATAAACCACATTGTACAACAATCTCCTAATTACTTCTTCGCAAACAAATACCAATCAGTGGTGACGACAACGAGATCGTGATCGCAACAAGGCTATCGCACAAATTAATGCAACGTATGCACCGGCTAATGAACCGGAGAACTATTCAACTAATTCAACCTGTCATGACACCGCTCTGTTGAAAGTCTAATGCGAACTGGCTAAACCAAATGACCTTTATGTTGTATTATAAAGGAATTCAAGATTATTTAATCTTTAATAATAAATGTATATGATGAAGAAAGACTTCTTCTAGAGACTTACTTTGAATAATATTGAACTCTATCAAAAAACTGTGTGACTATCGAAAATATTTGAAAAAATAAAACTTTTTCTTGTAATAAGATGCAATAGATAAAACAAAATTGTGTTAAGCGTCGTATTTATTAGATATAGCTTATAAGTACATGAGCATGTTAAATAAACGGGAGTAGATCCATATAAATAAACTGCTTCATCTCATGTGCAGTGTTCGAATAAACTATAGAAAAACAATGTACACGACTTATAATTTATTTACGTAGTTTTTTCTTTAATCAATAATCACAATCGGCCGTGGAAAATCGGTTAATAGCGACCTTAACAATGATTGATGCAGAAGTGAAAAGAATTCCATTCATCGGCACCCAAGTACACGACGAGACAGTTAGAGAAATCATTAATAAGTTGCTCAGTACTTTGCGTTGCTAGTGCCAATCATACCCAATAATGTTGATGGCGAGTTGAGGAGAAAGCGTTTACAATGGACACTTTTGTGTAACGCCCAGTCATCGAGACTAAAATCCCTGGCTCGACGACGGCCGGCGCCGGCGCTGCGTCAGGCGACGAAATCATTAATGAGCAGATTCATCGTCGCTACAATCGATACTGACAGATAAGTGATTTAATTTCTTTATTGGGTAAATCGAGTAGCATTATGTCTTGCTAAACTTCTTACATTTATATGGTCAGGATTATTAGAATTGGATTGAACATAATGTTTATTTATATATTATATATATTATAATGCTTTTTAATATGCTAATAAAACTAAGCCTGAGTCTAATGAGTCTATCATTGGACAATGAAGTGGAAAAAGCTTGGTAAATTGGTCTAATGTTAAGTCATAAAAAACTAGTAATAACAACCTAATCTCTCTATTGAATCAAGTCATCTAACATTAATGGGTGTACCGATTCATTAAGTGAAATAATGTCTTTATCCAACTACTGACTGCTCGCAACATCAGGCAATAATGGCAACGTCCGATGACGGCCATCTTTATTTCCTCGCGTAACAAAACAAACGCTAATCTGTCACCGATCATCTCAATCACCAGTGAAAGTGACGTGTCATTGCCGTTGCATAACCCGAGGATCGGGGGCGCTACACATTTTAATTGTTGCAAGCTGCCATTTGTATATCATGCACAAGTCCATTATTTACATGATAAGTTGTCAAAACTGCCATTCCACTTTCACTGCGTTATTTAGAAACGATAAAGTCCTAGCAGGTGCCGACGCCTGGGCGTGTGGGAAACTCCGTGGAGCATCGACTCAACCAGTTTTTGAGCGTAAGTGAAATTTTGTTTATCTCGCTTATAATGCTGTTAGCCGATCGAAGAGCTAATTAAATATTTAGCCGGTCCGTAATGTCTGCTTTTTATGAGCTGATAATTTAATATCTCAATCCAGTGAAATGGTATCATGCGGACCGAAATTACTACTTACCAGCTCGTTTATATCAGTTGCCACAATATTTATAAGTAGATGGGCGTGTGCGCGGTTTAGAGCAATCGAGATAATAATATGCATACGTTATATTTTAAGACAACATCAGTTTTTTAAAGATTGCGAAGAGGACAAAAGACAATATTTTAATTTATTTATTTAATTTACAATATACAGATAAGTATAAACACGGACTTAATGCCATTGAATTGTTGTCAGACATTGTTATAGCTAATTTAATTTGTGACAGGTTTTATGTTATTCCGCTTTATTTTCATGTAGTGAACAGAACCCTAACCAGCTTATGAATAACAAGACCTTTAAAGCTACGGGTGCAGAACTGCAGACCTATGCAGCTGATGTGTAATACAATCATTTAGCAAATCAAAACGAAAGAGTGCCGATAATGTTGACGACATTTAATTAGACCTAGCCTATATCTCAGATATCGGAACTAGATCGGCTATTTACGCTGCACCGGTAGATTGTAAATCAAATTAAACACCACTTATTGTCAGATTTGATGCCTGTTGCCGATACCGCCGATATCACCACGCATTTAGGGTTGAAGATTATAAAAGTAGAAAAGTCTTTTTATTCTTCTCCTATCAATAGAAATTACAATAATTCATTTCTAATGTATACAAACTATAGTTAAACTAGGAATGTGCCCAATTACACTTTATATCGTCTTAAATTGTCGTGCTGAATTATAAACATTAAAAACCGTTCTAAATAAAAAAGCATCTGTCTCAATTTACAGATAAAACCAAATAGTGTGCGAAAATATAACGTTTTAAATTAATAAAAAAAACATTATTTTAGTATTAGTATTGAAATGGCAACCCTAAAGCTTGTAAGAGTGCGGGCGCGCCCATCTAATCTGTCAAAACAACACCAATCGCTGCTTGCATGTATTCCATTTTACGTGTTTATGAAATCACCACAATGCTAGATATGATGTATATGTAAGAGAAAATTTAACACACTGCGTAAAAAATAAATGTTCCAGTGTTATTGTAAAAATGGAAGACGTAATTATTAGAAATGCCATAAAACGTGATAAAAAGTATAATTACTGAAAAAAGCAGTGATAATCTGGGGGTTTATAGTCTAATTTAAACCTCTATCACGATACCTTTCAATTTGACATTTGAAAGCTATTCAAGAACTTCAAACAAATTCATAAGTGTCAGTGATTGCAATTTCGATTCGTTTTGACATGACAAGCGTAATACCTTTGAAAGGTATCGTGATAGATGTTGAAATTAGACAATAAGCTCCCTGTATTTTTTTAAGAATCACTTCTATCTACATTCTATCTACACGGATCTCTACTAGCAATTAAAATATTTTTGTGAAACTAAATTTAATAACCAGAATATTTTAAACACTATGTTCAATGGCGCAACGCAACAATACTCTAGCTAGTGCGCGTTCACTTAATTGCATCAGTAGACAGAAATTTTCTATTTAATCTGAGTGTAATATAATAACAGCAAGATTGGTTGCTTGAGCCAACCTAGTCTAAATCTCGGTTCTAGACATTGTTGAAACACAAATGATGGGAACGTTGCCGTGCTCTTCATAAATGCGAGGCTTGGACCAATAAACAAACTTGTTTCTACAGTGGAAACATTGAAGCTGGTGACTTAATATAAGAAAGCATTTGAATTGAGGAACATAAACGTGACGTACATTGAGTTCGGAAGTTATGCAGTACCGACAATGAGAGTTGTAGTGCGATAAGGACCGTAATTAGCTTAGACGCTATTTGAGCTAGACGACTGTCACAGAGGTCGTTTTAAATAAATTTACTTAAGGAAATTGCATAATATATGCATCTTCCTCCCCCCGCAGCTAAGGACAGCCTTCTATCATAATCAAGTAGTAACGTTTACATAGAATGTATGACATTACATAGCATGAAATTACGTCTATCAATTGTCTGAAGATTACGGATAAATTTCTGTAATAACTCTACTCTTAAACCAATTTTACTACATTTCCATAAAACGTTATAGGCGCACAGATATCTTTCTGACACTAATAAGGGGTACTCCTTAATTGTAAAAATATATCTACAAAACACATAACGTAATGACAGGTATAAACAAAAAGTTTCAGTATTTTAAGATTCTCTAAAAATTTGTTAAAACTACAACTTCACCGTCCGCCGGAAGGTAACGAAAACATTGAAGCAAATTCCATTTTAATAAATTCATACATAACAAACAGTCGTGAATTCAATTTAAAACTTTAATCAAAAACATTTTAATGCATTCTGATGCATTCATGCATAAGGACCAAGAAAGACGTGATATTATGAAAACTTGACGCTTCATGTTTTGAGAAGGTAGTTTAGTATTTAATTCTTATGAAGCGATCAATTGTTCTGCCAGAGTGAGATCATTGTCTGAAGCCGTCCTTTCATGACAAAATAATATTGATTGTGTCGGAAATTGAGGAAACTTCGAGGGTATTATAGCAGCTGTGAATATTAATGATTCTAGAACAGTAATTTTTGATAAATTCAATGATTTACCTACTGATTTTGTTTTTGTAGCTCTTATAACAGGTTTAAGACCATTTAACCTTGATACAAATATTTTACAGTAAAAGCCATCCGAAAGTCTTTCGTAATTCACTTTGTAATTACATTGCATTTGCTTCATAAACAAATCCAATAAACTACAACAAGTTATAGCGTTCTCTAAAATATTTAACAATAGAGCTTAAAACGACAAAATTAAACGCACATCATTAAAAATCAATTAGCATTTAGTAAATCATGGTTTCCTAATTAAAAAACTAATACGTACAAGTTTCATTACAGACTAGTCCAATCTCTTCCAACTTCTAAATATGTATGTTATTAGCACTTTGATGCAAACACAAACTCCTTTCTACGCAACGCATGACTAAAATGTATCCTAAAAATAGTACATTGACTTGACACTGGCTAAGATTGTAATTCACTTTCCTGAGACACGTAATAGTGGACTATAAAGGCGTTGACTAACTCGTCAGTCATTCAACATACTCATTGAACAAAAATATACGATAACTTTTTGCGTGCTATCAAACGAATTCAACATTGACCTTTTATAATTTACTTGAATACTAATTTGGGATTTAGAACTAATGCGTAGATAGCTTTAAATATTAAATGGTCACTGTTTTTGTGATTACGCTTCCTAATTTATTGTTTTTTACCAGAAATTCCTATAGCCCAATATGTATATTAGATTTCTACATCAAAGAGCACATATTAGAAATTGTTGTTTCTTTGACGACACGTCGAATAACGGCGTCAACAATAGCGTCAGCCGTAGCGTCATTAATTTCTGTATCGACAATAAAATTGTTCTGTCTTCTTTATTAAAAGTTGCAAGGAGATGTTATAGCATTGTGGTACTCACCACCAGCTCCGCGAACTTGGCGTCCAGCTCGTCTTGGGGTGGCATGGGGTGAGTGGGTGTGACGGCCTGCAGCGCCAGCCCGCCCTCACCGCCCACCACGCAGTACGTGATCTCGGGCGGCTCGTCATTCTGAAACAAAAATATCACATTTTAATAATAATAAACTAACTAAATGAGGCGCAGCGACCTAAAGTGACGTCTTGGCTCCGATAATAAGCCTCCATCTGGGTCTGTCCTGCGCAACCTCCACATTTTAATAATAGTTCCCTTTAACCTTATCAAAGAAGACGATCGTGTTTGGAGTGGGTTCACTCACACTGATAAGTGCATTTGTGATATTGCTATTTAAGGTTTATTGACATTTTATTGTTTTTATGAAACTCATTGGCATTTGAAATTTATATGACCGCATGCATAACATGCATTCGTCCTTAAGTCGTATAAATAACAGAAAACTGGTAACGTGGATGACAGAAATAAAGTTGCATGACACAGTAAGAACAAAGCATCATTAGTGCTTTCCATAGAGTATAAGAACGACTAAGAAATGGTCATGTCGGTAGTCTAACGTGACCATGGTGATTTGAACCCTTGAAAACGATCGTTTTACGTTTGATTGAACTCTGCTATTTGAATACTGACGACTTCGGTGATACAACAAAGTAAAGGCCGGATAGTATTCGTTTAACATGATGGCTGCTACCCTCTTAAAATAAATAAATAAACTCGAATTATTATGAAATTGCAAAATTATTATTTTACGTAGCGAAACCTCTCGATTCGTTTAAGACTCCGTTAACAGTAAAAAATGAGATTCAGAAATACTTCACATAAATTGCAGAGATAAGAATAAGGAAGATGACGCTGAGTTGTTACCATAAAAGGCGTGTGGACAACGCAAACACATAAAAGGAAACTTGCTGATACGACAAACGCCGACGGCAGAAATCTCTGTAAGCATTTCCTCTGACAATCACGGCGAAGGGTAACTATAGCTTCATACATTTAAGTAATTGCAGCAGCACGAATATAATCGGTTGGTGAGTCACAGTCGATTTTGGACACGTGGTCGGCGCCTGCGCCTGTCCCTTTGAACTGTCGCCTGAACTCATTGACTCGCCATTCAGGGCTGACGTCTTAGAATACACTCGAGACGGAAAGAAAGTATTAAAATTATCATCTAAAAGGATGACTCACACTAATAATACACAAGCTTTATCAAGCGAGCAAACGTGCTAATGACATCGTAAATACAAATGATGTTGTGGAACCGGTGGAATATTTATCAATATCATATTCAACACTCTGCGATGATATAAGTATTGTGCACACCGATTTATATGGCCATAATGACGAGGTAAACAACAATCTTCTCCTTGAACTGCACTATTTATAATGCCTGTCTGTTTATAGAGGAATATAAGTAAGAAAAGTGATAGCCCTACATTCTACAATGAACTTAAAAGTATTTTTGTCCGTGACATCATCCTTGCTCGCCTCAGACGACCAAACAATTTCATTTAAGAAACTAAAGGCTTTTTTTCTTTATTAAAAATATCAAAATTTACGAGTTTTATTTTAAGAACACCTATTCTAAAACCAAACTTCACCATGCACGTTCCCGCGAATTCTCAAACAAAAGTAAATTAAACAATAACATCACATAACTCTCACGCGACTTTGACCGTTCCAAGAAGAACCATTGGAAGTTAGCTAGAAATTGAATACTCACAGTTTGCCTAGCGGCCGAGCGTTTTCTCTTTAAAGTAAAATTGAAACGTTTGTTATAAACTCTTTTGTCACTGCTACTCATTTTCATTTTCACAATCACGGAAACTGTGCACGCACCCTAATGGGCAATTGGCTGGAGCAACAATGCCCTCGGCAGTCGGCCGAGGGTGACCCGAGTCCACTACACGTGGCGGCGCGGCCCCAGGGCGCCCGCCAATAAGTCCCAATCAAAACGACGACAGCTCCCCGTCGTCGACGTCTGAACGTTGTAATAACTTCCGTCCATTTGTCGTAATGTATTGTCTCGTTCTAATTCGATTAACAATTAGCTGTGGCATTTTAAACATCGACGTTTGCGCAGGGTCAATATACGGAATGAATTGGTATTTATACGGTTAGGTAAATGTTTTATACTACGTATACGTATAGAAATTTATAAAATTTCTCCATTAGCACAACTATCAATTAAGTTATAAGGATCTTTGTCATTGAGTATTTTATTACCTATAGTATCTACTTACACACCTTTAAATCATTGAAGTATTCGGCTTGATATTTCGATTCGAGCTTCGCACAGCTGTGTTGCAATGTTTCCAAGTAACAAACAAATCTTAAGTGGCTCCATTGTGGAGTTGACGTACGATTTTAATCCCATCTTCTTATTCAATATTTTTGTTGACCCTTTAATAATTCATTCACTACGGGCTATCAACGGTAGTATTCGAAATGTCAATCACTATTGAAGATCTTTTATCAAGACTTTTGACAGGATTGCATAATTTAAGAGGTTATTTATTTAATTATAAAAAGTATTTACTTTGTGTGGCACTTGTTATAACATAACACATAGGTAACGATGTTTATTTAAAAAAAATGTCTAAAAATTTATTTGAGACTGCGCATTTGTTAGACAAAGCTTGTAGAGAAAAAACAGATAATTTCCAAAAACCTTGCCCATCTCGCACGTCGACAAATATTGATCAACGTAGCCGCCACCATCGCCAGCTTTCCAATCCAAAGCGGACCGGTTCCACCTAGATTACCTGCAGTGCTGTCCCTAGCCTAGGAACCATTGTACAAGATAGCTTTTCAAATTGAATGGACTCCAAAGTGCCCATTAAATATTTAACAACGGCGCTGAATAAATAGGTTTTGACTGTTGTTCCTTTCACTGTTCTCGTAATTTAAGCATTCACCAGAATGAAAGAATGACAGAGATTATGTTCGGAAGCGGATACGTTTACAAATTCATCAATTCAATAATAGTTAAAGTCCATATTTGTATACAATTGCACTTATTATTTACTTTATTTATTTATTGTTATTTTGTAAAACGTTAAGTTAGCACTAACCTACTTTCACCAAATAGATGCCTAAGGCCCACTTGCGCATTCTAGAGTTAAAATATTTAACTCAAGGTTAGGTGCTAGTCCAAGGTTAATTAAATAATTTGTCTTGCACTGATAAGGGTTAACAGTAAACCCCAGGTTAAAAGGAGTAATATTTAACCCGGCCAAATCGGAGGATTAAGGTCCTTAACTCGTGTTTATTTATGCCAAATGTCAAATTTGTGAGGTTAGAGTAAGTTTATTGTCGGTTGGTACAAATAAATAAAATAATTTTATATTGTAAAGCTTTTTGTTTTTGTAAGAGGTAGCTCCACCAGTTTCCTTATTTTCAATTATATGACTATGTTTGACTATAGAAATAGAAATAGAAATATCGTTTATTGCCAATACTGTGTAAAATTGTGCAGATGGTAATGCAAAAAAAAAATCAGACAACAGTATACCCATAACGGGTATGCAACTTAAAAAAAAAACCGGCCAAGTGCGAGTCGGACTCGCGCACGAAGGGTTTCGTACTTTATGACGTATTAAAAAAAACTACTTACTAGATCTCGTTCAAACCAATTTTCGGTGGAAGTTTGCATGGTAATGTACACATCATATATTTTTTTAGTTTTATCATTCTCTTATTTTAGAAGTATCTCTCGCGTAAATTTAGAAAAAAATGATATTAGAAACCTCTATATTTGAGTTTCAGTTCTAAGTATAGGGAACCCCCAAAATTTTTTTTTTTTTTCTATTTTTGTGTGATAATCTTAATACGGTTCACAGAATACATCTACTTACCAAGTTTCAACAGAATAGTTCTTATAGTTTTGGAAAAAGTGGCTGTGACATACGGACGGACCGACAGACAGACAGACAGACATGACGGATCCATAAGGGTTCCGTTTTTTGCCTACGGCAAATTTTTGGCTACGGAACCCTAAAAAGGAGATTACAAAATCATTAAATGTATGGGAAGGGTAACAATAATATTAAAATACAAAATTAAATGACAAATAGTCTATAACTTAATTATATTATATTTGGAATCAAAATATTCCGCTAAACTGTAAAAGGAGTTTCTTAACAACAGTCCTTAATTTTAATTTAAATGTAGGTAAGTTCAAGGCTTTTATTTCAGAAGGAAGGTGATTAAATATTTTGATACCAAAACCAAAAGCACTTTTGTAGTACATATGGTTGTTAAACCTAGGCACACACAAATCATATTTATATTTATTACGAAGGTTTGTCTGATATGAAGCTTTATTTTTTAAGTACTTACTATTTTGCTTAATAAATAATGAAATTTCCAAAATATATATACAAGTCAAGGTAAGATAACCTTTTTCTTAAAAATATATCTAACAGTTTCTATTGAATATAAATTATAAATTATTCGTAAGCATCATTTTTTGTAAAATAACAGTTGACTGAACATTTACCGAGTTTCCCCAGAAAATGTTTAAAGAAGTAGTTTCAGCAAGTATAGAAAGAGCATAGCAATTGCTGGATATTTTTTTATTTATTTTTAAGATGTGTGACTTCCAATTTAAGTGGGCATCAATATTTAGTCCAAGAAAGTTAATCTTATCAACTTCATCAATCATGGTGTTATGTTCTTTGATATGTAAGGTGTACCGGATTTGATTTATAATTTCTAAATTGCATAATTTTTGTTTAAGATAAATTGACATTTAAATTGATTGAATTCAGCCAATATCTTCTAAAGACAACAAAATTTCTATCTGACCAAGCTTAGATCTAATACCCTGTGTGTTCTGGTGAAATATATTTAAACCAGTTTTTGTAGGTGGTGATTGCATGTCAAGACTCTAAGAGAGGATTCTCTCTAAAGGAACGAAAGGATGATATTTTTTCTTCTGTGTGTATTTCAGAGGCACAGTGATCAATTGTGTTAAAATTTCGGAATTTGTCACTTGCTATATTATATAATATAAATTTGACAAGATAATTCAATATAATTGTAATACCGTTAATGCATATTATGTAAATATTCAAGATTTTTATTTATTTAACTCGACATTACCGTGCAAGCGGCCCTTACAGTACCTATATACACCGAGAGATTTTAGTGGTTGTTTTTCCGCAGGTGGGTAGATCAGACCATGAAACTGAACAACTTTCCCCAAGACACATAGGTCAAAAAACGAGATAATTTTTTAACTTTTCCATACAAACTATGTTCGGTTAATAGAGGCTTTGTATAGAAAAGTGAGATAGATGATAAAGCCGAAAGGTGGAAGCGCACTACACCCAGAATTAGGGTTGCCAACTTTTTTTAGACCAAATATAGTATTTTTGGATTCAATACCCATAAAAATATAGTAGATAGCGAATTAATTAAAAAATATGATATATTAAAAAAAATAAGAAATAAAATATGATAAATATATAAGCTATGATAGTAAGGGCGTGTTCCGTTTTAAATAATAGACTGATTTTAGCGACTGTGCTGATAAAATATAGTAGTTTCGCCTACTATAATATATTTTAAAAATTATAGTAGTTAGTTAGTGTAGTAATAATAGTAACCCAAAATAGCAGGATACTATATTATATAGTAGGGTTGGCAACCCTACCCAGAATCCACAACTACTGAGGAACAGGCTATTTTATCTCTAGCTGCCGGGACACAATCAAATGTCACTAACATTGATGTTATGACGACATATATTTAGATAAGATGATGGTAGCTAGCCAGGCGGACAAACAAGCACCTATCACTGTAACACTAACATTGCTGGGAATCGAACACGGGACTTCCTCATGGATGGAAACACCACAGGGACAGCCCAACACCACACGACTTTAAAGTTTATCCTGACACCCCCTACCAACCATAAGGTTATAAAGTTAAAGGTGTCAGACATCCTTGCGCAAGCACAAGGCACCATCTACGTCAGGTCATAACGCCAGATCAGGACGCGCCGAAGCGCATTCTTCATCCGGTACTTTTAAGACTAGTGTCTCGAGCTAATTACCCTGTGGACGCGTTAATTCCACTACCTAATATCTGGATAGGTTTCCGGAGCTGTAAGCTCGCTCACTTCTCGTTGCACTAAGAGCACAACTCGCAGTTCCACTGCTCGGGTCGTCAACTCTAAAGTCGACTACCAAATGTCTTCTTGGTGGCGGAGTTGTAAGCCCACTCACTTCTCAGTACTCATCCAGACGACCCGTCAGTTTCACAATCCTACACGACTGCTTTACCGGAGACTGTGCATCTAGCGGGCGCCTCTACTAGTTATCCGGACTAGTACCGGAGATGTTGGAGAACTACTCAATGAAAACCACCGAGCAGAACAACCAACTAAGGGCAACTCACGTGCCCCGCAAATCCTTTCGGTTCGGGCTCCTCGAAACCGCTACTCGGACCTGCTCGCTGTGCACGAATTGGAAGCCTGGCCAGACCTCAATCAGGCAGACGAACATTCCCACTTCTACAGCTAACCACATAACCACCACGAGTCCAAACCACAGGGACAACGGCCTATAAACCACTGCGCGGGCTTATAGCGGTTTGGTGATTGGTTAGTACTGTTAATGCAGCCGGGACCAACGGCTTAACGTGCCTTCCAAGGAAAATGTATTCTATATCTCGAGCTCCTCTGAAAACAAATTTTTGGGCACCCATCCGATGGCCTTTCCTAAAGTTGCTTAACTTCAGAAATCGCAGACCGAGCATACACCACTGCGCCATCAGGCTCCTTCAGAGACACATACAGAGTATTTAAAATCTGAATGCCTAAGAATCAGAGGCTATATGATCGCCGCCCGCGCAGCCGGTGCAGCAATGAAAGTAGCACGCGTGCTTTAGCGATACAGTGTGGAACGTGATATTTCGGTGTCGTGTTACCCGATTGCCATTCGATACGTCGTCGGTCCGGTCGTCGCGGAGCTACGGCTTATGTGTATTTCTTTGACAAGATAACATTAATAATACAAATTATAATAAGCCACATTTAGATTTACTCTTGTTAGTTAGGCAGCCGGAATTGGCTGAGCAATTTTCTTTACTAAAAATCTCGCCTAGTTATAAAATATACAATTCAATTGTTGAAGATCACCTTCCAAATTGATTGAGAACGTATCTAAGGTTTTGTATTACTAAGCATATTCTAAGCCGAACATAAGTATTAGAAAATACCTTTGTGCCTCGTTATAGTTTTTTGAATTTACCTAAAGTGCGAGCTTAAATCGCGAGCGTCATGTGTCACTTGTATACTTTCATCATCATTATCATCAGCTCATTTTTGTCCCCACTTCTGGGGGCACGAGCCTTCCCTATGGATGGATAGGGAGAACGGGCCATAAACCACCACGCGGGCCCAGTGCGGGTTGGTGGTTGTCAACGACTGCTAATGCAGCCGGAACCCTCGGCTTTACGTGCCTTCTGAAGCACGGAGGAGCTCGAGATGATAAATTTTTAGTCACCCATCCGATGACCGGCCTTTGCGAAAGTTGCTTAACCTCAGCACTCGCTGACCGGGCGCGTGAACCACTGTGCCATCGAGCTCCTATATACTTTATTTATTTTTAAAAGTGACAATTAGCCCCCTCCCGTTCCAAAACAAAAAAACTTCACTTTTTTTTACATAGCACACCCGTATTTGGGTCAATCTGTGTGCCAGATTACAAGCCTATCCATCAAGTTTGGCCAGATAGACACGAAAGTAATCTTATAAGGATTCCTTTTTCAATCGGATGAACGGAATCCTAATAATAATTAAAAAAGGAAAGCCATTTATTTTAAATCTCTCAACGAAACGTAAATCCTAAACTAGGCATTAAAATTAAACTTAATAAACATATACGATTGAATAAGAAAAAGTCTATTTATAGTGTAAATTTATACATTAATTACAAAGTTTCAGAAATTACTGTCCCACTGATGTGCAAAGGCCTCCTATTAATGAAATTAACACAACGCTGCTATTGGTGTGTATTGGCTTAATCACCACGCTTACAAGTGCGTGTAGCCGTACCTGGGAATTGAACCAAGGACTTCCGGATATCAAGCAGAGCAGAATAATTAAATAAATTATACCCAATTTATACTCAACCGAAAAGGAAACAAGTGGTGCAGGATATCTCAGAATGTTAATGTCACACAAATCCCAAACCAGTGCAGAGATAAGATAGTAATGATATACGCAAACGCAAGTAAGACGATAAAGTCAGTCAAGGAACTGGTGTTTGTTTTTGAAAGTGCATTGCATTTAAATTATGGTTTACGTGGACCTACAAATTTGGTACTCAAATCAAACAAAGATCAAATAAATTTTTACTTTTTATGTTTAAGTGTTAATTGCTACACTTAAATTAAATATTTTTATACAAAAATTTAATAAAATTTATATAAAAATATTTAATTCAGCTTGAACCAAAAAAAGCAGTGACAAAATTCAGCGCTTACGTCAGCCTTCCCGGTAGTATAATGGTCAGTGCAGCCGCCCGGATTGCGGAAGACCCAGGTTCGATTCCTGGCTGGGTCGGGTGGGCGTTTAATTTTTTCACTGTATTTTTATATAAAAATATTTAAAAATCAAATATTTATAATTTAGTCAATTATGTATGCCTTTCTCAAGATATAAGGTCATTATATTATAAAGAAAAAAATTGCTCTCCATCAATATTAAAAGGGATAAAGTTGGACTTTACAGGGTTGGTTTCACGTCATTTTCAATGACACATTGATATACACATATATATAATTAATCTTCAATATAACATCTCCAAGCGTATGCATCGAAAGCCTAGTTTCACTACCACTACATAAAGCGTTTTCTATTTTCACAAGTTATTGAACGTAGTATTTTCTGCGAAGGTCAACCTAACATGTACTACTAGTTAGGCTGTTCATTAAAATTCATGTTTTTCTACGAAATCAACTTGTTTTATTTTATATTATAGATAGTCCTAAATAACATAATTACTAGCTATTTAAATATCTGTAAAAACAAAATATATATTTTTATTATAAATAATATAGGACGTATTTGTATAAGTCCTGTTGACCTAATCACCATACTATTTAATAGCAGTTAAATCTATATATCATACATCATCATCATACTATATTATAGAACCTAATTTAAAATTACATGCATGTATTGCACACCCATTTATTGATGTGTAACATGTTTCCGCTCGCCTTCTATATACACAATTTGTGGGAGTGATTTCGTAAAAAGGGACGGAAGTTCGTAACAGTGTGATGCGTAACAGCCACCAGTGATCGACACTTTAAGCCCAATGTCCGTTGTAGGTAGTAATATTTGTGGGAGGGATTTCGTAGAAATGTGATCGTAACAGTGTGATACTGCCGCACAATTTATGAACGCATTAAGTACAACTTACTGTGTTTGTGATTATGATATTGAAGGTGCTGACATTATCAAATGTCTTCGAATGAGTGAGATTTACTGCATTCTCTTTATGATTTGTAACAAAATATACGTAATTGTTAATTCTCTGATCTATTTTATATTGGAATATTGATTTCAAAAGGTGAGATGTCAAATGTTACACATCATATGCGACTACTGGAAGGTTCGTTTTTTATTTTTATATATATTTTTCTCCAATCATCTACAGAGCTGCATTTATTATCTTGTTAAAGTATAATCACTGCACAAACTAAGTAGGCACACAATTGTTTTGCGAAAACACTTGCGTAAATTCTACTATTCACGCACGTCATGATCAGGTAAACGACCCAAGCTGATTTGTAAATGTCGTTGGTAACAATATCGGTAAAATTATCAAAATTCTGATAATATTATCAAATATAGACAATCAGTTTAAAAAGGTCTCCAACAGTGAACAACCTCTTCTACAAGGTCATGACCAAATTAAGTATAATTTGTTATTCTTTCTTCATTGAATTGTGAGAGCCTAACGTCATAATGAGAATGAATTAACAAAATACCTACAGTATGACAAAACTTACTTTTAATTTGCGAAATTATGTGGTGGAGTTGCTGTGAACACTCATTAATTTGGGCATTTACTGTGTGTCATGACTCTTTGCTAAACAAAATAATTATATTTCTTGAATTATATTTCTTGATTACCAGAAATTTGAAGAATGCAAGATCCCCAAAGAACCATTTAAACAATGCATTAGATACAACCTCAGATGATGACAGACATAATCTGCCGGCAAAGAGTTCGATGTAATAGTTATAGGTGAGACGACCAACTTATTAGTCTACAGTTTAAAATAGTGGAGAGAATGACGGTTCTTTATTTTAGAGTCCATATAGCGTAGGAAATAATTCCAGGAGGAAGCCCATGCTGTAGTTTTGAAATCACGAATAAAACTTGCAGACCAGGCAAGTCAGCCTGTTCTGCTGACCAAATTCGCAGCTAAAACTTTATTTTTTTTTGTTCTTAAACATTTATTATATAACAAATACAATCAAGGTGGGACTGGCAAAATAAATTTTAATAAGTTCCTTTATTTAACACAAAAAATGTACCAACCTGCAGGCAGGGGCACATCGGCCAGCGGCGGCGCAGTGCGTGCGGCATCTTCTTGCGGGGCGGGTCGGGCTCCGCGGGGGGCTCGCCGCACGCCCAGCGCACAAGGCGCGCGCGCGCCGCCTCCGCCACCTCCAGCCCGCGGGACCACGATGGTAGACCCTGAACACAAAATAAAAACTCCTTTAATAAAACTCATTACCGCAACACATTTACTGCAATGAAAACGCTTACGAGGATTCTGCTCGAATTACTCACACGTAATACGTATTACTAATTAGTCATCAGTTTTTTAGTTTCAAGATAAACATTAAAATAGCTTCTCTAAATCCTTTTTCAAAATGACTGACATTTTAGATTAGAATAGATACCTTATCTGAGCGACAACATTTTATAAGAAATTATTATCAAATGATATACCTACTTAGGTATTGTATTATGCATTTTTATTCCCTAGTCTTTATTTTCATTGTTCTTTATCAATTGATAAACAAATAAAATTTTACCTATTTCTAAAAGTATTATTGTTATTAATTAACTTAAACCTTTTTAGAAAAAGATTTAAACACAATAATCTTACTAGATTATTGTGTTTAAATCGTTTTCATAATATCATCACCATAAATAAAACTACAAGACGTTATTAATCTGGAACTAGCGCAAATTCTCATTGATGAAACTATCGCGCGTGCAGCCGAGATCCCAAATAAACAAGCATGCAACTACGAGATGAAGATAAAGCAGTCAAGGACACGGCATAACAGCCGCAGCATTGTGTACACGCGAATTGATAAACGCCGCCGGTGACGCAACGGTGCGCCGGCGCCGCCACCGTCCGCGTCTTCGTTAACGGTAATCCAACGGTAAGAGTGAAATGCTCTAGCCGAGATAGCCGCATAGAATTAAACTGTATAAATAGACATGATGATGGAAAAGCGAAAACGATTTTACTATAACTTTCTTGTAGCTGGTGATGTAACTGAACGCTGTAGGAAGCGTCTCGGATTACATCGACAGTGTATTTTTATGTAAATCAAGTCGATATTCTAGATATCCCACATTCTCGACATTTATTGTGATTTTATTAATTTTACAAATCGTTAACCCATTTTTACGGTGTCGGTATTATTTAATACAATTATTGTGTAAGCAGGCTCGAAAGGACAGCAGTAAAGATAACAATAAAAGAGAAATTGATGGAAGTAACATTTTTCAATTAAAGTATTACGCAAACATTATTAATAGAACTATTAAACATTCTTTTATTACGCCGAGATTCATCACTTTCCTATTTACAAATAATTGTCATGATTGATTAAGATTTTTGAAAATATATGTCTACTTTGTGTTTCATCAAAGTTGCACATAATATTATCGTCAGACTTTAAACATACTGAGCTGAGCTAAGCCTTTTGATATGAATTAGCGCACGGCAAAATAGTGCCCTAACCCACTACTATTCCTTCTAATGTTGTTTGTTAGGAAAGTGAAAAAAGTCTAATACAATTTCAGTTATCCCAGTATTAGAGGTAAATGTAGCCTAAAATCAACAATATTACAACCAAAATTCACCAAATTTTGTTGTATTATCATAAATTCATCATCACTCGTGCCCCAGCAGTGGGGAAATGAGGTGGTACCTCATTTTATGTCCCCACTGCTGGGGCACGAGCCTTCCCTATGGATGGATAGGGAGAACGGGCCATAAACCACCACGCGGGCCCAGTGCGGTGCGGTGGTTTTTTTTTTAATGTTAAAAGGAGGCAAACGAGCAGGTGGGTCACCTGATGGAAAGTAATCACCGCCGCCCATGGATAGTGGACACCCGCAAAACCAAAGTAATAGCAGATGCGTTGCCGGCCTTGAGGAAGGAGTTGGATCTTAAGGAGGGAGTAGGAATTGGGAGGGGGGAGGGGTGAGAGATGGGCCTCCTGTACTTTCACTCACCAGACGAAACACAACAGCAACGAGTGCCATTGTTTCACGCCGATATTCTGTGAGAGGGTGGTATTACGCCGGGCGAGCCGGCCCATTTCGTGCTGCAACGCAGTGTGACTCTACCACTCAGAAAGAAACGTTGATTGTTAACGACTGCTAATGCAGACGGGACCAACGGCTTTACGTGCTTTCCGAAGCACGGAATTCATAATTTCATTAAACAAAAATTAACGTAACAACAATGACATATATCTGTATCTATATTCAGTTTGATATAAACACAAAAGTTATCATTGAAAGAAATAAACTTTCAAGATATTGAATCTTAGACGACAAAACGATAAACTTTTGTAAACGCTTCTAGTTTTCCTGCTGCATAAAAAATCTAATGATAGTAAGTGTAGAAGCTCCAATATTTCGTTCCGTTTCGAGTTTCAACAAACCCATAGCCCCTTGCAATAGTTCACTTGAACTATTGGCACAACGTTTACCAAAATGTTGCGATTCAGATACAAATGAATGATAAACGTCGAAATCATCTTACCACTTATAAGCGAGCAGCTTTGCATAGAACTGAGAGAACCGGGAAGGTCAATAAAGTAGGTTTGCGCGTGAATGATGAAGACAACGTTGTTTTTGCGCCAAAAATATATTGTTTTAAGCCAGTAACAATGTTACTGCGAAATAACTCGTTTCAGAAAAAAGTTTTAAATTGCAACAACAAAAACTTGTTTTAGATTCAAAATGTAACAACAAAATCACTTCACAGTTTTATTTACGGATGCAGTCGACTAAACTTGCTCCCAAAGCTGATCCAAAATCAAAATGTTTTTTTTTATATTAAACAATACGCAACTGTTAATTAATTAACTTAAAGTAATATATATTTTCAAACTACTAAAGAACTCTAATAAAAGACATAAAGGGCTCGAGTCATTTAAAATACTATTGATTAGGATTAAGTTTGGATTGAAGAATGACACAGACTCAAATAACAGTTAAACAACAATAGCATTTCGTTTCGTTCTATTTTTGGAATTACGATCATTTAAAACCACCGGTAACCGTACTAAAACAAAGAAGTAACGAAAATTCGTTACACTTTTGTTTTACAAAGGCAGGCAACTGCGACGGGTGGCGACTGGTGCTGCTAGCACTTTCTTGCGGCCGTGAACGTGGACGCAGTATGTCACCAGGTCGGCATCAGCAGCGGCCGCACGTACCACCCGGCCACTAGGATGTACAGGTGAAAGTGAACTCGCGCGCACATAGATCGGGACCCACTTGGAATGTACACTTGATCGCACATCAAATGTAACTTTGGGCAACCATAACCTTCGAATTTAATATTGTTTTCATGATTTGTCAAAGTATGCCCGGACAGACAATATCTCCGCCTTTATTGATGGAGCACACACACAATTTTTATTTATTTACTTAATACGGCAAGTCTTACAGTTTGCTTGTGTACCAACAACTATTCAAACATTTTGAATCTTAGCATAAAAACCAAAGTATTCTTCTACATCGTCGTATATCGTGGTTCGAGTGTTTCCAATCTACAACTTTCAATTGTATCTAAAATATTTTAAAAAATTATGTACACAAAGGTCTCTCCTCCTCAACGCACTTCAGTAAATGAATTTATAATTTGAGCGTCATGTCAGATTCTTAGCCCTTTTAAATCACATTCTGAAAAGTATGAGTTCGAATGGGTGCACACACAATATAATTTGACGAGCCAATTGAATACCTACGACAACAATGACGATAAAATCCACGATACGCGCGCCGGCGCCGGGTGATAATGATCTGCTTATAGGCTCATTAATAGAATATAACGTTATTATGCTACTGAATGTATTGATTGAATCCTTGACACGTCAAACGTAAACATTCTGAAAGTTGACACAAAAAACCACATCAATCATGAACCATGAGTACCTACCATCACTGATGGTCGACTTATTTTAAGAGCTAATAAAAAGTACCTAAAGTAAATTGGATTCTAATATGTAAATGATTTCACGCTAAATAACAAAAAAGCCGTTATCAACGTAATTTGTTGCATTTAATGCACATAGTTTTGGATTTAAATCATAGTAGAATCAATTTTGTTACGTATTTTACTACTACTAATTTTAATACTAGTAGAAGACGTTTTTTCTTATAATTAGATAGGCTTGCATTTGACTACTATCGTTTAGTTTTTAGTACTACAACTATTATATAGCATCCAAGCTATTCCAGAAACAGAGACTACCCAAGTAGCATCACAAGCTGTATATAAGCTGTATTTGAACTTATTTTTATACTTATAGCTGCATATTGAGGCTGTAAAAAGGCTGTATATCCGGATATACATACCTTATAAGTTAAAAAAGGGCCCACATTATAACACTTTTAGCGTTAGTATAGCTGTATATTATCTGTAGAAGAGAGCAGAAGCTGTTTATTAAGTTTAGTAATTGATGTTGTAAACGCTTGTGTGCTGCTTGGGTACGTTAATTACAAATTGGTCTACATAATTCATTTACGTCCGATGGGCTTTACGATTACTGATTTTACACTGTTGCATAATTATGACATTTGACATTAATCTGATGCCTCTTTCACTAAATACTAAAGCAAACCAGTCAGAGCGTTTATCAACGCAACAAGTTTTTAAGTCAGTAAAGACACAAATAGCAGAATATAAAATTTTTGTAATGTATATACGCTGAGATCCGCTATCAAAGTGGTGTAGTGGAATAAGTTGGAGTAAACAAGTAATAAATTGAGATCGATACCACGTTTTGAGATCTATAAAGAAAGCAAACGATGCCACAGTATAAATAATTCATGGCACAGCCTTGACGAATGACAGACCTAAAGTGCACGCTTTGAAGACAAATAAAAACGCGGGCGATGCAATTCGTTTACTAATAATTGATTAATTTTAAACGAATAAAAAATACTTGCTAGATACTGGTTTTATAAGAAAACAAGTTTCAGTGACAAATTCTATTGAAATCGATTAATAAGAGGGAAGCGAGATCTTATCAATTAATATGAATATTACTTGATTAATTATTACAAAACATATTCTTCAAGCATGAAAATAGATTACATATGACACTGAAATAATAGATAAATTATGGCTTGGATTAAATATTGACTTACTTCTGCAAAATTGATAACCTATAAATTACTGTACCCAGAAAGAAGTAACAGGCAAATATGCACAAACGAAAAAACAAAAAAACTTTCAATGCCTTACCAATAAACAAAGAATAAGCGAATAGTTATTCCGTGTTTTGTTCCTGTCATGTAAATGTCATTTCGAATTAGAGTTAAAGGGACAAAACACGAAATAACTATTCGGAGCTGATTCTTTGTTTATTTGTAAAGCACTAGTGTTTACGGTTATATATAATTTTGTGTAAATTTTGTTGCGAACAAATTACAATTGCCACGATAGCAGAGTTGGTAGTGCACTTGACCCGGCATGTCATGGGGTGCGGGCTTGAATACCACTCGTGATTTTTTTTTAATTGTATTTTCAAATGTTTGTCCGCCTGGCTAACATAATTTTATCTCAATATGTCCTAAGAATAAGGTCCGAATAGTTATTCCGTGTTTTGTCGCTTTCACTCTAATTTAAATTGACGTTTACATGACAGGAACAAAACACGGAATAACTATTCGGAATTTATTCTTTGTTTATTTGTAGTGTTTATAAAAAAAAATTTAAATTTTAAATCCATATAGCTTTTCTTCAATGGCAAGATATTCTTGACTACTCTCATTTGATGCTGAATTGCTGGTATACAGCCGAAATTAATAACCTATCTCTGGTAAGCGATAGGTCTATCTTAGTTTTGTTACCAAGCAACCGCTGTTATTTTCCGATAATTAACAGAAATAACTAAGCAACAAATCTCTAGTAGGCCTATCTCTTGCTGAGGATAGGTTATTAATTTCGGCTGTTAACAACGTAAGAGTTACGTGCCAATTCAGAAACTCCAGCCGGATTTAGTGCCTTGTAATGCGTTACATCAATCACTCGCTCGACCGACCTCTATTATTACGCAATCGCTAAAGAGCCTAAATGCAATAATATGCATCTACAAATAAATATTTAAACGTTTCGTCGATCTCCTACTTGTCTAAGTGCTATATTGTTAATGAAGAACAATAAATCATTTCCGATAACTTTTAGAACTTCCGTTTGGGTAACGCTGCTATGCTAGTGCCATTTCGCAAGGCCATCGACCGTCTCTAAAAACAACAACATTGAATAACATTGCATTCCACAAGCAGAAATCCAAATAATTATCATTCAACCCGCGAAATGGGTTAGGGATTTGCAAACTGCAAGCAATATACCATACAGCAATACCAGCTCATATACAGTGCACATATTATCAAATCATGTATTTTCTGTTAAAATTAATTTAGGCCTATGTTATGTCCCATTAGTTAGTTAGTACGTAGGTACACTATTCTAATGCTGACCCTTTCTCTTCCATTTTTATTGTTACTACACAGGCAACCGACTTTCTTAACGTAGTCCTAATGGCCTAGCATTGTAGAATTTAAGTTTTCTGTATTGAATTTTGAAAAATAAACATTTTTATTCATTATTATTATCAAACATTCAAACCGTCAAAGCCAATAAATCCAAACGACTATGAAGGTTTCATGTCAATAAGTGTAAACAATAAGAAATCTATATAAAAATATAAATATATATTATATAGGATATAAATATCAATTGCTGTTCGTTAGTCTCGCTAAAACTCGAGAATGGCTGGGACGATTTGGCTAATTTTGATTTTAAAATATTAGTGGAAGTTCAGGGAAGGTTTAAGCGGTGAGAAACATAAATAATAAGTAACGGAAAATACTAAAAACGACAATTTAATTTTCCAATACAAAATGATTTGATTTGATTTGATTGATTCACCCAATAATCATGAAATTTTGTACATAATATATTATATTGCCAAGAGTATAATCAAAGACGTATGATTAAAAAAGAGAGTTTGTTTGTTTGTTTGTTTGTTTGTGTGATACCCTTTCACGCGTAAACTATTAAAATTTAACGATTTGTTTGTTTTGTTGTCATAGAAACTAAGTCGGCGGACTTTGTCGACATCTTTCACAGTTTCTAGTCAGCTAGGGTCAGCTAGTCATTTATAAATATGGCTAAAAACATTTTCACACATAATGTGTAAAGATTTCTAAACTAAATTCGACGCGAATATTAAGAGGGGTACTAAAATTTTAGCTTGAGATTTCCACAACACAGGGACGATACCTTGATTGACCGATTGGCATACCTAGCCTAGAGCGCTCGGAGCTTTTCAAATTATTAACAACTACCAATGTTCTGAATAAGCTATCTCCTGGATATGTCTATAATGATCTATGATGAATTGATGATGATGATAATGATATCGTACTGTCTGGCAGATCGATCAACACACAGGTCAAATAGCTGAGTCCAGAAACAACAACATTTATGCAATGGGGTACCTTATGTAAAGTATATAAAAGGAGATTTCATCTCTTACTTCGCTAAATTAATTCATAGAGAAAAAGAAATAAAATAAAATAACTAAAAGTATATACAAAACAGTTATAACACAATATATTTTAAAATAACTTGGATTAAAAGATGGAGATAAAGAAAAAAACTTCCTGAGTTTCTTGCCTTCTCGGTCGAAGGCTCTCCAAAAATCCAAACCGGTGGAAGATTAAGTAGTATAATTTAAATTTAAATTTTATTTAAATTATATTTTGAATATTGGGATGATTGCCGTGAATTAGTGCCTGTAAAGGCTTATATTTGAAAAAATATTTGACTTTGACTAATAAAGATTATCAAAAGACTATTCAGGTATGTCACATTTAAGATAGTAGACTACAATAACACGACCTTACATTGAGTTCTATGTAATAAATGATCACTCTCCTACAAAATTTGAAGTGATGAAAGGTCGAAGAACTTTAAATTTAGTGATTTCTTCCGACGAACGTTGTTTGGTTATTACTATCAGTCAATAGAATTAGACTGTAACCTGTCAAGGACATTAAATACTACTAGACAACAAACAATCAGGTAATATCAGTAGCGCTGAAAGTCATGCAAGGTTATGAACTGCATATTTTAATCAATTTATAAAATAGATAACCGAATTTTAATTCATATAAATAGTAAGTGGACTGACACATAAAGCATCAGTAAAAATTCGTCTTTTCAATAAACTCAATTTGATTAATAAACGGTGCTAATATTAATAAATAAGTACAATCAAATAACATTTAAAATGGCGATGATAACAATTACTCTTTTCCTCGTATTGTTCGGTCAATTAACTGCAGGTAAGAATTATAACCAACATTGTTATAACAAAACAAGCTTAATTTGATTACATCACCATCAGCTTACTGAAGCCGTCCCACTCCTGGGCTTGCATCACCACGCTGCTGGCCCAATGCATGTTGAAAGGTTCCAATTCCAACAATGCCATATCTTAGGTCCACTACCGTAATCAACGGCTTAACGTGCCTTCTAAACCTCATATGAACTCGAGGTACTTTAATTTGATCATCCCCTCTATGCGCCACTGACTTCGAATTAATGTCAAAAATTTACCTAATGATTATGAAGATGAGTCGAAACTCTTAAGGGCTACAGAAAATCAGCATAGCAGTCCAAACTATAAAATTGTACAGAATTTCGACTTTCAAAGTTTCTTATGATGATAATATTAATAAAACATTCGTTCCAGGAGTTCCGATGAAGAACCACCACGCTGCAATAGCGGCCGCACCTCGCATAGTCGGCGGGGTAGACGCCCCTAACAACTTCGCCCCCCATATGATGGCCCTAGTGTTCGGGGAATGGGTGACTTCGTTAATGTGCGGCGCCGCCATCGTTAGCAAAAAGTGCGCGTTCACCGCCGCGCACTGCGTCGATGCTCTCATGACGTGGGACCAACAAGAACTCACTCCGTAAGCACTTTAATTCATCTCATCAGAGCAATGCGTACTTTTCAATTACGTTATTTCCCATTTCATTTCATTTTAATATACTAGTCAGTGCTGCTATTCCTGCCTGCCTCTGTCTTTTTTCACTTTCTGTTGCAATAAAATGTAGGCTTCTAGTAAATTTCGCCAAATACGAGTATTCCGATTGTCCCTCCCTTACTTGAATTCATCACAAAAAGCAAATAAGTAGCATACCTTAATTAATTTATAACTCTCCCAACTAACAGAACAACTCGTGGAGTCTACGGATCCAACCGTTGGAATTCAACAGAGCATGCCGTACGATTTTCGTCTCACCTAAATCACCCAGAATGGGATTCTTGGAATATAAAAAACGATATTGCAATGCTCTGGTTTCACAAGGATGATAAACTAACTATTAGCAAAAGCGTAGCTGCTATTCCACTGGGGAAGGACTTTGTTGGTGGGGGGGTCGACTGCTACGTCACTGGTTGGGGCAGACTTTCGGTATGTTGGATTTATACTTAGTTGAAAATTATATGTTTTTAAATATTAAATAAATAAACAAATAAACTTTTAGTGATAGGATCCAATTTATACCCTTACACAACAACATGTAATTTCTATTACATATTTTTTTATAAAGGCTTTTAACATTTGAGTACTGATAAATTTTACAGGCTTGGGGCGCTATTCCTGATAAGCTTCAGTACATCGACGTCAGAACGATCGATGGGCCAACATGCAGCAAAAGTGTCAGTGAAGGAACTGGTAGTTGGCCAGCGGTGGACCAGAGAATTGAAATATGTACTCTTCATCCGGAAGGCGAAGGATTTGGCATGTGTAATGTAAGCACACAGTATTAAATATTTATATATACGTCTTAAAGATTAATGTTCTATTGTTTTTATCTTCTTCTTCAAGAACTTCTTCTGTATCGATTCTAACTGATTTATGGATATAGAATAACGCGGATTCCATACTTGCGAGTTATATTCTAGAATACTCAAAAAAAAGCTAAAACAATAAGACTTTTATTGTTTTAGCTTTTTTGAACTGCGAGCAGGTTCTCATTAGAAACCCTAATGCTTTTGAGGCTTTTTTTGCGATGTTTTCTATTTGTTCATCAAAAATTAAATCAGAGTCTTGGATAATTCCAAGATCTCGCGTTTGGTTAACACTAGAAAGGATATTATTTTTCAATTTATAGTTAAAATTTAGTTTATTACGTTTTCTTGAGAAAACCATCGAATAACATTTACTTATGTTTAGATCGAGTCTGTTCGAGTCACAATAGCTTTCAAATCTTATTAGATCATCTTGTAGTAAAAAGCAGTCAGTTTCACTTTTAATTTCTTTAAAAATTTAATTAAAGTATCTATTGTGTTCTATTCCCAGGGCGACTCTGGCAGCGGTCTGGTGTGCGGCGGATACTTAGTGGCGATGGTGTCTTGGGGCTTCCCCTGCGCCATTGGTCTTCCTGACATGCACGTTCGCGTCAGCGCCTACAACAATTGGTTTGAAAGTTTTCTCAAAGATGAAAATTAGCTGTTTAAATGATTTATCACAATTATAACCGTTTTGGTAGTAAATAAATTACTCATTACTTAAATTACCTTATTTTCATTGATTTTTCCTTATTCAAGCGTACACCAAATACACTCATATTATACATAATAAAAATCTGGGGGCACAGCAGTGCCCCCGCCAAGTCGAGCAAACAAGCGGCACGGCCGTACCATCCTTGTCTCGAAACACTTCAGGCTATTTTCGCCCCTTATAACTTCGTTTTGGATAAAACTAGAAGCCTGAACTTTCAGTAACCATTGTATCAAACAGTATATTTCAAATTTCATTCAATTTGAACCAATATTTTAAGAATTATAACTAGTCAAAATTTCAATTTTAATTTTTACAACTTTTAATTTTGTCACTCACATACAATAGGTATAAATCAAGGAAAAACTAAAATATTTTGCAATTTCGGTCCAGTTTTCTAGATACACCAACTGCATAAATTCCCATATAAATGTATAGGATTACAAAGTTACATTTGCAGTTAATGAATCAGTGTACCTGTATGTATAATATAATGGAATAATACGTAGATAATAGATAGTACCTAAATGGTACCGGAAAGAAAAAAAGTTGGGACTATCTACAAAAAGAAATGAGATACCATCAAAAACAAACTTGTAAAAAAAACAAAGTCTCGCAACTCAGTTCTTCTACCGTAAAAAGTTGTGAGGTCCATGTAATACCAAGTTCTCAATATTAAAAATCTTTTATGTTTTAAATAAATAGATTGACTTTGCAATCGCACGTATTACTTGTGAGATACATTTTGTTTTCATGATATATAAAAAATATATTGGGTAAGGATTTCAAAACGAAATTCAACCCGAGTATTACCTAACCCTTGTACTACACTAGTACAAGGAGTACTAAAATTTTAGCCTAAGATTTCCACAACACGGAAGCACGGGTCAAACGATACTTGATCGGTTGGCATATTAAGCCTAGAGCGCTTGAGCTTTTCAAATTATTAACATTTACCATTGATGTGAATAAGCTATCTCCTAGATATGTCTAAAAGGATTTGACATTTTCTACAGAGGAATGTTATATCCAGTATTCTCAAATTTACCCATTCCATAATAATATATTTATACGCAGAACTGTCTGGCAATTCGATTAACGCACAGGCCTAATCGCTGGGTCTAGAAACATCAACATTTACAATGGAATTCCTTATGTATTATATAAATATTTTATATATAAATGCTTTCAATTATCAAATTTGTAGTATTTCATCAGTAAAGATGAATCTGCATGGCCATCGGTTGCAATGATCGGTGGATAGATGGCACTACTGCCGCTAAAGAGCAATCAAAAATCAAAGCAGTGAAAAATTCAGTGCTTACGTCAGCCTTCCCGGTAGCATAGCGGTCAGTGCAGCCGCCCGGATTGCGGAAGACCCAGGTTCGATTCCGGCTGGGTCGGGTAGGCATTTAATTTTTTCATTGTATTAGCTTAAGTGTAGCAATAAGCACTTAAAATAAAAAGAAAATATATATACAGGCTGGAAAAAAAGACCGTGATTGGAGGAAAAGTAATCTTAATATTGATGATGGCAAATTTTACTAAAGGGAAACATTCCTTTATTTTCAAAAATAATTATAACTGCATTTAAAGATTTTTGAAAAATCACCTGCTTGAGTCGGTAATCGAACCGGTGAAATGTGAGAAAAAAAACCGACTGGTTGCACTCTGGGAGTGCTGGCAGAAGTGAAAACTTGAATATTAACGTTGTGCATTTTTGATATTTTGGAATGGTTAGGGAATAATTTTGCACGAATTGCTTTAATTATCAGTATAAAAGTACTCTCATTTATGTGGTAGAATACAATATTTATTTATTGGGCTATCGTACACAAACATGACAATTTATATTACATTAAAAAGTTATATTAAGTTATATTAAAAATTTATATTACGCCGCAGGCGCTCACATCCACATTTAATTTCTCGAAGGAGTCGTTCATGAAATTGATCGGTTCTGCAAGTGCACCAATCTCATTTCCAAATGATTTTAATTGCGTGCTAAATTCACCCTTTAACTCTTTTAAGCATTCCTTTAGGAGGCCGCGAATTTCCTCTTGCATAATCGATCGCAGCTCCGAGCGCGACACGCATAAGCCAGAGCAGGGCGCGGGCGCTTCATCAGAATAGGCCGCCGGTGAATTGGGTGAATCCAGTTTCTTGCGACGCAATGTAACATTTGCGTTGTCGCTTGTGTTCGCAGGTGTTGATGGCCGGACTGTTGTGTTGGAGTTATCACTTCTTGGTTTTTTACTTTGACATTCAGGACACAACCATTTTGACTTAGCCTCGGTGGAGAGTTTTCGTAAATCGGCAGATGATATGTTTAGACATAGGCAGTGATAAGAAGAAGAACAGGCACAACAGTCTAAACGGCTGCTATCCTTAATTGTCGATTGACAGGCAGCGCATTGCATCGTAGGTTGAGTGGTCTGTGATTGTAGGTATCCTTTATATAAAATCAGCTGAATTAAGAACAGTAAAAAAAATTTTTCCTTTTCTTCGTAAAAAAAAAGATAAAATAAGCAAAAATAAAAAAAAAGTAAAAATCAACAAAAAAGTCCAAAATATAAAAAACAATGTAAAAAAAATTTAAAAAAAACAGTAACACGGGATTTGAACTCGAGCCCCCTGACAGTCTTGTTCACCGCATCAAGCAGCGCAGCACCGCGAACGCGCTCGGCAAGCAAGCTTCGTATCATAAGCTCCGAAAATAAGTGCAACAATCAGAGCGGATGACACTAGTGATTGAAGTTTAGAGCCATCGGTCACGTGTCCCTGACGGTCACGTGTCCCTGACGGTCACATGTCCCTGACGGTCACATGTCTCTGACGGTCTCGTGTCCTGACGCATGTTTAACATTTTTTACCCATCCAACGCCGCTAAAGAAGTTTTCACTTTAAAAATATCTTTATGATACCAACTGAAAGAGTCATTCATAAGGATCAATTTCTTTTAAACAACATAGTATCTTAAATTAAAGAAAGACCAAGAAAAATTTTACTTACTTATTTTACACTTTATGGGCACTTTCGATTCCCGGCTCAAACAGGTGATTTTTCAAAAATCTTTAAATGCAGTTTTAGTTATTTTTGAAAATAAAGGAATGTTTCCTTTCAGTAAAATTTGCCATCATCAATATTAAGGGTACTTTTCCTCCAACCACGGTCTTTTTTTACCCTGTATTATATATATATCGCCAAGTCTTAAAAAAAGCGGCACGGCCGTACCATCCTTTTCCCGAAACAGTTCAGGATATTTTCGACCCCCTATAACTTCGTTGTGGATAAAACTAGAAGCCTGAATTTTCAGTAACTAAGCAGGCGTTGTATAAACACGGTATATTTCAAATTTCATTCAATTTGAACTAGTAGTTTAAGAATTATAACTAGTCAAAGTTTCTTAATTTTGTCACTTTTTCTTAATTAGAGTAGAGATATGCAAATAAACTACTATCACACATTTTTGTACCTCTTTAGATGTAGTTAAGTATAAGTTTATATATTCAGTCTTGATAAGTTTTTAATTTAAAATTAAGATATTAATGTATATTATTATTTTTAATGTACTGTAATTTGAAATAAAATGTTTTGATAAAAACATAATTGTATGATTGCAAGGTTCCAAATGGTTTACAGCAACAATTGTGAATACCCTAAACCCAACAACGAGAATATAATTATCAAAAAATGTGTAGTAAAGACTAAATAAAAACAAGAGGTAAGTCACGTAATCACATACTAAATAAAGAGTAAAAATCCAGGCGACAAGTCAACTTTTTAGGGTGCCGAACACTCGATCAACGTCCGCAATCGATCGGAGCTGGTAAACCGAAGAACCCTCGGCCTGGCGAGCGTAAACGCGACCCCGCTTAGTCCACGTGTACCGCTACTGGAGCCTGCGACACTCTTCGCGGACACGATGGAAAAGCTGGCGGTTCAGACGAGTCAGTCGCTCGTTGAGGAATACCCGGCCGCCTGCCACGGAGGTGAGAGTGCGGGGCACGCGCGCGGCGTTGAGCAATTCATCACGAAGGCGGCGCCGCGCCAGACGCACCACTACGGGGCGAGGGCACCCTCCAGACTCGGCCAACGGCACACCCCCACACCCTCAGCGAACAACACGTCTCTCTCATGCAGCGCGACTGCCAGCCGCGCGGCCAGCACGGTCACGGCCTGAACGACGCTCACCCCTTTCTCCTCCGGAAGCTCCCCGATCTCCAGATCAGACAAGAGATCCTGGTTGCGATCGTTCAATTCGATATTCGATAGTATATTTCGATATTAAATTAGAAGGCTAGGCGAAGGCCTCGCCTTCAAAGCGATCGAAAGCGAGAGAGTTAGGCGGTTGGGAGGCAGGTCAAACGATACCTTGATTGACCGATTGGCATGCCTAGCCTAGAGCGCTCGGAGAAGCTTTTCAAATTATTAACAACTACCAATGTTCTGAATAAGCTATCTCCTGGATATGTCTATAATGATCTATGATGAATTGATGATGATGATAATGATAACGTACTGTCTGGCAGATCGATCAACACACAGGTCAAATAGCTGAGTCCAGAAACAACAACATTTATGCAATGGGGTACCTTATGTAAAGTATATAAAAGGAGATTTCATCTTTTACTTCGCTGAATTAATTCACAGAGAAAAAGAAATAAAATAAAATAACTAAAAGTATTTAAACAGTTATAAAACAATATATTTTAAAATAACTTGGATTAAAAGATGGAGATAAAGAAAAAAACTTCCTGAGTTTCTTGCCTTCTCGGTCGAAGGCTCTCCAAAAATCCAAACCGGTGGAAGATTAAGTAGTATAATTTAAATTTAAATTTTATTTAAATTATATTTTGAATATTGGGATGTTTGCCGTGAATTAGTGCCTGTAAAGGCTCATATTTGAAAAAATATTTGACTTTGACTAATATGTCACATTTAAGATTGTAGACTCTACAATAACACGACCTTACATTGAGTTAACTATGTAATAAATGATCACTCTCCTACAAAATTTGAAGTGATGAAAGGTCGAAGAACTTTAAGTTTAGTGATTTCTTCCGACGAACGTTGTTTGGTTTTTACTATCAGTCATTAGAATTAGACTGTAACCTGTCAAGGACATTAAATGCTACGAGACAACAAACAATCAGGTAATATCAGTAGCGCTGAAAGTCATGCAAGTTTATGAACTGCATATTTTAATCAATTTATAAAATAGATAACCGAATTTTAATTCATATAAATAGTAAGTGGACTGACACATAAAGGATCAGTAAAAATTCGTCTTTTCAATAAACTCAATTTGATTAATAAACGGCGCTAATATTAAAAAATTACATTTAAAATGGCGATGATAACAATTACTCTTTTCCTCGTATTGTTGGGTCAATTAACTGCAGGTAAGAATTATAACCAACATTGTTATAACAAAACAAGCTTAATTTGATTACATCACCATCCGCTTACTGAAGCCGTCCCACTCCTGGGCTTGCATCACCACGCTGCTGGCCCAATGCATGCTGAAAGGTTCCAATTCCAACAATGCCATATCTTAGGTCCACTACCGTAATCAACGGCTTAACGTGCCTTCTAAATCTTATATGAACTCGAGGTACTTCAATTTGATCATCCCCTCTATGCGCCACTGACTTCGAATTAATGTCAAAAATTTACCTAATGATTATGAAGATGAGTCGAAACTCTTAAGGGCTACAGAAAATCAGCATAGCAGTCCAAACTATAAAATTGTACAGAATTTCGACTTTCAAAGTTTCTTATGATGATAATATTAATAAAACATTCGTTCCAGGAGTTCCGATGAAGAACCACCACGCTGCAATAGCGGCCGCACCTCGCATAGTCGGCGGGGTAGACGCCCCTAACAACTTCGCCCCGCATATGATGGCCCTAGTGTTCGGGGAATGGGTGACTTCGTTAATGTGCGGCGCCGCCATCGTTAGCAAAAAGTGCGCGTTCACCGCCGCGCACTGCGTCGATGCTCTCAAGACGTGGGACCAACAAGAACTCACTCCGTAAGCACTTCAATTCATCACATCAGAGCAATGCGTACTTATCAATTACGCTATTTCCCATTTCATTTCATTTTAATATACTAGTCAGTGCTGCTGTTCCTGTCTGCCTCTGTCTTTTTTTTCACTTTCTGTTGCAATAAAATGTAGGCTTCTAGTAAATTTCGCCAAATACGAGTATTCCGATTGTCCATCCCTTACTTGACATCACAAAGAGCAAATAAGTAGCATACCTTAATTAATTTATAACTCTCCCAACTAACAGAACAACTCGTGGAGTCTACGGATCCAACCGTTGGAATTCAACAGAGCATGCCGTACGATTTTCGTCTCACCTAAATCACCCAGAATGGGATTCTTGGAATATAAAAAATGATATTGCAATGCTCTGGTTTCACAAGGATGATAAACTAACTATGAGCAAAGGCGTAGCTGCTATTCCACTGGGGAAGGACTTTGTTGGTGGGGGGGTCGACTGCTACGTCACTGGTTGGGGCAGACTTTCGGTATGTTGGATTTATACTTAGTTGAAAATTATATGTTTTTAAATATTAAATGGATAAACAATTAAACTTTTAGTGATAGGATCCAATTTATACCCTTACACAACATCTAATTTCTATTACATTTTTTTTTATAAAGGCTTTTAACATTTGAGTACTGATAAATTTTACAGGCTTGGGGCGCTATTCCTGATAAGCTTCAGTACATCGACGTCAGAACGATCGATGGGCCAACATGCAGCAAAAGTGTCAGTGAAGGAACTAGTTGGCCAGCGGTGGACCAGAGAATTGAAATATGTACTCTTCATCCGGAAGGCGAAGGATTTGGCATGTGTAATGTAAGCACACAGCATTTCATATTTATATATATGTCTTTAAGATTAATGTCTTATTGTTTTTATGGATTCAGCTTTTTACAACTACATAAAAAAAACATTTTGTATAATATGAAAAAATAATATTTCGACTAATCTCATATATAAATGTTGCTTTTAACGTTTTAAATGACATGCTCGATTTTAAATCAAAATTGTATAATTACTGAAAATAAGAGAAGAAATAATATGTTAGTAGTGTATATATAGATATAACTACCAACATATTATTGATATAAGATTATAGATATAACGAACTCGTTAAGATAACTGTTAAAACTATTGAAATATAACAAAAACAGATCGACGCGTTTTTCCGTTCCATACTCTTTATCCTGACATGGCAATGCAGGGTCTGTGGTCACAAGAAGACCGACCGAATAAAGTTAAAGTTAGTTTAAGAAACTATAATGCAATCTACAGTTTTGAGCATTTTATTTTATTTTATTTTATTCATTAGGAGAACTTACTGCTGCAATACATAATACATAGTAATTTACACGAATAACCATGAGCTAATAACAAGTTTCCACAGACAGATAAAAATTGTAATGCAATCATAATTCGAGAAGTATAAGCGTGACGCTATTTTCCAGTATATATAACAAGTTATATAAAAGACAGAGAAAATATAAAACATAAAAAAGAGAAAAATAACATAGCAACATTCCCCAGTACTACCCATCATCTCAGTAATGTGTTAGAAATTTAGTTGCGAGGGCTCGCTTCAGTGAAATAATGCCGTCACAAAATAAGTCGATTTCCATGTCATCGTTAATTGAATTGAACAAGCGACACGAGCGGATCAGGTAACTGTTTTGTCGGTAGTTGGTTCGCACCCATGGAACATGCAGTCTCAACTTCCTACGAGTATTGGAGCTACAAGGTACAGTGAGCTTTATACGGTCAAGTAGTTCAGTCGAGTCTATTTTGCCTTTTAGCAGTTTTGATAAATAGACCAGGTCTGTAATATATTTGCGGACTTTTAGAGGGAGCAAGTGATGTCTTACACATCTTTCCTTGTAACTTGTGTCGTAGGTTCTTGTTTTAAATTCTAAATATTTCAAGAACTTCTTCTGTATCGATTCTAACCGATTTATGTATATAGAATAACGCGGATTCCATACTTGCGAGTTATATTCTAGAATACTCCGCACAAGAGCACAATATAAGACTTTTATTGTTTAGCTTTTTTGAACTGCGAGCAGGTTCTCATTAGAAACCCTAATGCTTTTGAGGCTTTTTTTGCGATGTTTTCTATTTATTCATCAAAAATTAAATCAGAGTCTTGGATAATTCCAAGATCTCGCGTTTGGTTAACACTAGAAAGGATATTATTTTTAAATTTATAGTTAAAATTTAGTTTATTACGTTTTCTTGAGAAAACCATCGAATAACATTTACTTATGTTTAGATCGAGTCTGTTCGAGTCACAATAGCTTTCAAATCATATTAGATCATCTTGTAGTAAAAAGCAGTCAGTTTCACTTTTAATTTCTTTAAAAATTTAATTAAAGTATCTATTGTGTTCTATTCCCAGGGCGACTCTGGCAGCGGTCTGGTGTGCGGCGGATACTTAGTGGCGATGGTGTCTTGGGGCTTCCCCTGCGCCATTGGTCTTCCTGACATGCACGTTCGCGTCAGCGCCTACAACAATTGGTTTGAAAGTTTTCTCAAAGATGAAAATTAGCTGTTTAAATGATTTATCACAATTATAACCGTTTTGGTAGTAAATAAATTACCCATTACTTAAATTACCTTATTTTCATTGATTTCTCTTTATTCAAGCGTTCACGAAATACACTTATATTATACACTTATACAAAGATCTGGGGGCACGGCAGTGCCCCCGCCAAGTCGAGCAAAAAAGCGGCACGGCCGTACCATCCTTGTCTCGAAACACTTCAGGCCATTTTCGCCCCCTATAACTTCGTTTTGGATAAAACTAGAAGCCTGAATTTTCAGTAACCATTGTATAAAACAATATATTACAAATTTTATTCAATTTGAACCAGTATTTTAAGAATTATAACTAGTCAAAGTTTCAATTTTAATTTTTTAAAGTTTTAATTTTGTCACTCACTCACTGACTGACTCACCGACTGAATCAAGAGTCTAAGGCACTTCGATCGCAGCAGATATAGAAGCTTCTTTAGAAAACAATAAGTGTTTAGTGTATAAATCAAGGAAAACTAAAATATTTTGCAATTTCGGTCCAGTTTTCTAGATACACCAACTGCATAAATAACTTTGTAATCGCATATAAATGTATAGGATTACAAAGTTACATTTGCAGTTAATGAATCAGTGTACCTGTATGTATAATATAATGGAATAATAGGTAGGTAGATAGTACCTAAATGGTACCGGAAAGGAAAAAAAGTTGGACTATCTACAAAAAGAAATGAGATACCATCAAAAACAAACTTGTAAAAAAAACAAAGTCTCGCAACTCAGTTCTTCTACCGTAAAACGTTGTGAGATCCATGTAATACCAAGTTCTCAATATTAAAAATCTTTTATGTTTTAAATAAATAGATTGACTTGGCAATCGCACTAAACAATCTAATTTAATATAATATATGTATTACTTGTGAGATACATTGTGTTTTCATGATATATAAAAAATATATTGGGTAAGGATTTCAAAACGAAATTCGACCCGATTATTAACCCTTGTACTACACTAGTACGAGGGATACTAAAATTTTAGCCTAAGATTTCCACAACACGGAAGCACGGGTCAAACGATACTTGACCGATTGGCATACTAAGCCTAGAGCGCTTGAGCTTTTCAAATTATTAACATTTACCATTGATGTGAATAAGCTATCTCCAGATATGTCTAAAAGGATTTGACATTGTCTACAGAGAAATGTTATCAGTATTCTTAAATTTACCCATTCCATTATAACATATTTATACGCAGAACTGTCTGGCAATTCGATTAACGCACAGGCCTAATCGCTGGGTCTAGAAACATCAACATTTACAATGGAATTCCTTATGTAATATATAAATATTTTATATATAAATGCTTTCAATTATCAAATTTGTAGTATTTCATCAGTAAAGATAAATCTGCATGGCCAACGGTTGCAATGATCGGTGGATAGATGGCACTACTGCCGCTAAAGAGCATTAAAAAATCAAAGCAGTGAAAAATTCAGTGCTTACGTCAGCCTTCCCGGTAGCATAGCGGTCAGTGCAGCCGCCTGGATTGCGGAAGAGCCGGTTCGATTCCGCCTGGGTCGGGTAGGCATTTCATTTTTTCATTGTATTAGCTTAAGTGTAGCAATAAGCACTTAAAATAAAAAGTAAATATATATACAGGATGGAAAAAAAAGACCGTAATTGGAGGAAAAGTACCCTTAATATTGATGATGGCAAATTTTACTGAAGGGAAACATTCCTTTATTTTAAAAAATAATTATAACTGTATTTAAAGATATATATATATATATATCGCCAAGTCTTAAAAAAAGCGGCACGGCCGTACCATCCTTTTCTCGAAACAGTTCAGGCCATTTTCGACCTACTATAACTTCGTTGTGGATAAAACTAGAAGCCTAAATTTTCAGTAAGCAGGCGTTGTATAACACGGTATATTCCAAATTTCATTCAATTTGAACTAGTCGTTTAAGAATTATAACTAGTCAAATTTTCTTAATTTTGTCACTTTTTCTTAATTAGAGTAGAGATAATGCAAATAAACTACTATCACACATTTTTGTACCTCCTTAGATGTAGTTAAGTATAAGTTTATATATTCAGTCTTGATCAGTTTTTAATTTAAAATTAAGATATTAATGTATATTACTATTTTTAATGAAATAAAATGTTTTGATAAAAACATAATTGTATGATTGCAAGGTTCCAAATGGTTTACAGCAACAATTGTGAATACCCTAAACCCAACAACGAGAATATACTTAATTATCAAAAAATGTGTAGTAAAGACTAAATAAAAACAAGAGGTAAGTCACGTAATCACATACTAAATAAAGAGTAGAAATCCAGGCGACAAGTCAACTTTTTGGGGTGCCGAACACTCGATCAACGTCCGCAATCGATCGGAGCTGGTAAACCGAAGAACCCTCGGCCTGGCGAGCGTAAACGCGACCCCGCTTAGTCCACGTGTACCGCCACTGAAGCCTGCGACACTCTTCGCGGACACGATGGAAAAGCTGGCGGTTCAGACGAGTCAGTCGCTCGTTGAGGAATGCCCGGCCGCCCGCCGCGGAGGTGAGAGTGCGGCGCACGCGCGCGGCGTTGAGCAATTCATCACGAAGGCGGCGCCGCGCCAGACGCACCACCACGCAGCGAGGGCACCCTCCAGACTCGGCCGGCGGCACCCCCACACCCTCAGCGAACAACACGTCTCTCTCTTCCAGCGCGACTCCCAGCCGCGCGGCCAGCACGGTCACCGCCTGAACTACGCTCACCCCTTTCTCCTCCGGAGCTCCCCGATCTCCAGATCAGACAAGAGATCCTGGTTGCGATCGTTCAATTCCTGCTTCAACTCTTTTATGATGTTCTCGAGCTCAATGGTACCTCCTATCTCAGCATCAGGCTTGCGCTGCTCCAATGCATCCAACCTTCTCTCGAGACTGTTCATTCTAGCGAACAGTGACTCATGCAACTCGTTCATCTCGATCCGAAATTGGCGCATCTTTGTCATAAATTCAGCAAGCTCCCGATACCGGCGTTCCTCCCTGATGTTAATCGCATCACTATTCACATCGGCCTGAGGTGACACAGTGGAACTGGACGGCGGCGGCGAACCGCAGATGCCCTTAACCGACGTTTGACTATTGTCACCCCTACGACTGTTCTTCTTACAGTCCTAAGCCCCCTGCCGGTTATGTCTCCGGCAGGTTCCGGACATGGGTTGGACTCGTAGTGGCATATGGTTAGATGTAGAAGTGGGAATGTTCGTCTGCCTGGTTGCTGTTGGCCAGGCTTCCATTTCGTGCACAGCGAGCGGGTCTAAGTAGCGGTCTCGAGGGGCCCGAGGCGAAAGGATTTGCGGGGCACGTGAGTCGCCCTTAGTTGGTTGCAATGCTCGGTGGTTTTCACCGAGCTGAACTCCAACATCTCCGGTACTAATCTGGATAACTAGCAGAGGCGCCCGCTAGATGCAAAAAGTCTCCGGTTGAGTCAACCGCGTAGGATTTTGGAATTGACGAGGTGCCTGGATGGGTACTGAGAAGTGAGTGGGCTTACAACTCCGCCACCAAAGCGGACATTTGGTAGTCGACTTTAGAATTGACGACCCGAGCAGTGGAACTGCGAGTTGTACTCTTAGTGCAACGAGAAGTGAGCGAGCTTATAGCTCCGGTAACCTATCCGGATATTAGGTAGTGGACTTTACGTGTCCACTCATAATCACAAAACGAACAGAACTGATATAGTTATAAACCGATTTAGCGCGTAAAAGTATTTTTAATATAGTAAAAGCAGACACAGTGACATAGCGTTATGCCGTTCCAGACGTCACTCGCCAAATAAAAGCTTTTAAAAGGCAAAAGTAACTTTTTTTTTTTTTTTTTTTTTTTTATATTGGCACGTCATAGTGACTACATCCTGCCTGATGGTAAGCAGCCGATGCAGTCCAAAACAATAAGAGCGCTCCTCACCGCGAAACAAGCACGGCAACAAGCGCACCCATTCATGACGGCCTGCATAAATGCCGTTTCACGCCCCGCTTAAAAGACCCGGGACTATAAGAGCTGGGAAACACATGCGCCGGCAGAGAATTCCAAAGCCGAATGGTCTTGCAGAAGAACGACTTGCCAAATTTTTTGGCAACTATGTCTCTCGGTTTGTCTGTTACCTCTTCACGACTAAACCGCTGAACCGATGAAATTTGGTATACATATAGCCTGTATCATGAAGGACATAGTCTACATTTTACCACGGTAAAATTACTATTTACTACGGAAAAATTTGTTTCCGCGATAAAGTTATTCCACGCAGGCGAAGCCGCGGGCAACAGCTAGTATACTATAATTTCAACATTATACATCTTACTTTAGGCAGGTATCTCACCGCCGCCGGCGATGAGCGAGTAGCGAGTAGAGCTAGAAACTAGAAGCGAGTTGGCGAGCAGCGACAAGCGAGTTGTAGTTCCGATAGTTTTGTCGCTTGGCTATAAGCGAGTGTTCTTGTGCGATGGGCGATTACTCGCGCTACTCGCCTAGTCCCGTAGACATGGCGCAAAGTTATTTTTCAATCACCGTTTGTCGTTTCAGTTACACAAGAAAAATCATCGTGACTTTGTCACGTCGATCACGTCGATATCGTAGATATTAAAAATACAGTTACCGTATATTTAAAAAAAACGTACATCTCGTTATTATTTTATGTTGTCTTGTCATTCTTAATATGTACGAAAATCTTCATTTGACAACTCGTTGAATACTTTTAACTCACTGTAGGTATTCTCTTCTGAAATAATTAATATTTTGCATCCAAATTCTTCTTTTCAAAATGTTTCTTTTTTTCTTTCGTTTTTTTCAGAACTGCCGCTGCTACTACACAAATGCTATTATAACATAGGTAAATCATCGTTGTCGTCTGAACTAGTAACTAATTTTTTAATCACCTAAAAAACAATAACATGTCAAATAAAATAAATGCTAGTCGCTCGCAACCTCAGCTCGCAACTCCTGACCGAAGATTACCGAATACAGCCGACCGACCGTTCGAACGCACGGTTTTTTGGCAATTGCACCGTGCATTTTGCCAGTGTCTACTGCGCGGTTTATTTTAAAGTTAGAGCATAAGGCCTCGTTTACACTTTGATTAGTAATTAGGCGAGTTCATACATGTTCTGCGAGATTTCAAGGGGGGCATAAATGAGTATAAATAATGTATTATCTTAACATAGCATAAAGGGCAACGCAGATGGGGACGGCATGACAAAGGATTTAAATTTTTACCAATGGACATACAAACATATCTTAATATAAATAAGAAATAAATTCCCATGCTTTAAAATGAACCCGCGACATGGTTATGATTAGACATATTTGTAAAGCATTTAGTATTTAAGCTGTTGTTATCTCGAATAAAATAAAATAAAATAATATAAAACCTTGTTTAAAAGATGTAGAATAAGAAAAGTCTACAGTTTATTGTCTTCTCGGTTCATCCCATAATCCGAATTGGTTTAAGATTGAAGATTATGATGTTGAATTTAAACTTAATTTAAGTTTATTAGAATTTGGATTTAATTAATAAGATACTATTCAGGTATGCTCAATTGCTCAGCTCATATCCCATTTGAGATTGTAAACGCTACAGTTACACGTTGTTAGATTCAGTTAGGTAATAAATGATCACTCTCCTACAACAATGGAAGTGATTAAGGGTCGAAGACCTTCATGTTTATTGATTTCTTTCGACGATCGTTGTTTAGTTTTTACTATCAGTCATTGAAACTATACAGTAACCTGCCAAGGACATCATTAAACGCTACTGTTACAAGACAACAAAAAATCAGGTACTATCAGTAGCGCTGAAAGTCATGCAATTTTACGAACTGAATATTTTAATCAATTTACTTAATAGATAATCTAATTTTAATTAATATAAATAAAAAGGACTGACACATAGATCATCAGTAAAAGTTCGTCTTTTCAAAAAACTTAATGTGATTTCTAAACGGTGCTAATATTAAATATAAAGTAAAGTTAAATAAGGTTTAAAATGGCAATTATAACATTAACTCTCTTCCTCGTATTGCTCGGTCAATTAACTGCAGGTAAGAGTTATAAACAAAATTGTCAAAACATCACATTTAAAGCTTGATTTGATTTCACTATCATCAGCCTACTGCAGCCTTCACACTTATGGGCTCACACCAGCACGATGGCCTAGCATTGATGAGTTCCAACAATTCCATATCTTACACCCACAATCGTAATCAACGGCTTAACGAGCCTTTAAAGCACAGGGGAGCTCGAAATACTTCAATTAGATCATTCCGGCATGCGGCATTGTGATAGTTGCTTAATTTGCAAGATTGCCAACCGCAAGCGCAACCCGCTGCGCCATTGAGTTTACAGTCTTAAATGTCAAAAACTTTCAAATATTTTTATTCACCTAATGGTAAATGAAGATAAGATCGAATACCATAGAAAATCAGCGTATCTGCCCAAACTTTAACATTATGCTAAGTTGCGCTTTTTTACTTTCTTAGCCCCATGAGCGTCGATCGACCACCAGGTGGCCGATAACAATTAAAATTCTATTGTCTGGTATTCGCGCGCTCGAGCTCCTAAGGCTGTTAATTATGTTGATGATAATAATAAAATATTCGTTCCAGGAGTTCCTTTGGACCACCACTACGCTGCAATAGAGACCGCACCTCGCATAGTCGGCGGGGTTGACGCCGCCCCTGACAACTTGGCCCCCCACATGATGGCGCTAGTTTTAGGGGATAGGGTGATTTCGCTCATCTGCGGCGCCGCTATCGTCAGCAACAAGCACGCGCTTACCGCCGCGCACTGCGTCGATGCTATGTTGACGTGGGACCAACAAGGACTCTCTCCGTAAGCACATTCAATTCAACACATCAGAGCAATGCGTGCGTACATATCAATTACGTTAATTCCCGCTTCATGATTCAGAATTTCCTCCCAAGAAGAACGACCACAGATCTCAAAACATCGGCACATTAACGATGCCATCATCATCAGCATCATCATCATCACAATCAGCCAGTCCAATGCTGAGATCCTCCACAAAACTCGAGTGATTTCATCGCTCTACGTGCCGGAGGGCGTCTCATACTGACATGACTATGCCTGTGCTGAAATGCTTCCGTACTTCATTTAACATCTTCCATGGTGAACGAATATTTTACAACACAAGTATCCGCGCAATGCGTATTAACTATTCAACTAGAATTCACTATTTTCAAGACACGCTATTCTTTATATACAGCTCATCTTATTTTAATAGAACACTGGGTAGAGACTCAGTCTTGTTGTCAGTTTCACGAAATATTGCTATTTGTCCCTCGCCTACCTGCAATAATATTAATTTATAACATTCTTTATTCCTAACTAACAGAACGAGTCGTGGAGTCTACGGATCCCAACGTTGGGATTCAACAGAGCAGCACGTACTATTCTCGTTTCACGTAATTCACCCGGATTGGGATCCTTTTCATAAAAAAAACGACATTGGACTGCTCGAATTTCACGAAGATTATATACTAACTATGAGCAAAACAGTTGCTGCTATTCCTCTGGGGACGGACTTTGTTGGTGGGGGGGTCGACTGCTACGTCACTGGTTGGGGCAGACTTTGGGTATGTATTTATACATAGTTCAAAAATATATCTAGTTCAATATCAAAATATCAGTGATACGATTCAATTAATACCATTACAGGACTAACAATACAACATCGAATTTCTATTTCATACTATTTTAATAATTGGTTTTAACATTTGAGTACTGATGAATGTTACAGGCTTGGGGCCCTATTCCTGATTACCTTCAGTACATCAACGTCAGCACGACTGATGGGCAAACATGCAGCAAAGGTGTCAATGAAGGAGGTGGCAGTTTGTGGGTGCCAGCAGTGGACCAGAGAATTGAAATCTGTACTCTTCATCCAAAAGGAGTTGGTTATGGCTTGTGTGATGTAAGCACATTTAATATATTTTTTATATGTCTCAAATATTAATATTTTATTTTATTATGGATTCAGCTGTTTTACACCAAAATGGTAAATGCATTTTATAGTATGTAAAAATAATATTTCGATAAATCGTACCTGTAAACTATGTGCTCTTAACGTTTTAAATTATATGCTAGACTAGCTTATGCTCGCGGCTTTGCTCACATGGGCTACACGACTTGTAATGGTTTTTCATAAAATACCAACTTATTAAAGGTAAGTAAGGATAGTCCTGAAACACTTCATAATTTCTGACCAGGCCAAATACCTAAGGATTTAACATTTAAATTGACAGATTTCCATACAAACTTTCCACCCTTTTTGCACCTCTTTAGGGGAGGTTATACAAAAAATGCTACAATAAAATAAATGACGTGTCATTCTTTATTGTTATTGAAAAATATAAAGATAGATTAAATTATTTATAATAAAACTTTTATTTTTCGATAAATACTGGACCGATATTGCTCATAAATACCTTAATTAATGAACATGTAGTGTTAATATTTGTCCAGAGTCCAGAGCATCCTGTAAATAGCTAGTTATAATTACTGTTGAAACAGTGTTGATCAAAGGTTGAAACGCGTATCGATTCGTTATTTTTTTTTATTATTAGGACAACCATCCAGATAACACTGGTACAGTCAAGGGCATAAATATATATACGTTCCCAAGGCGTCAAAAATATGTATACAGTTGATTAGCCAGAAATATCTGTACGGTAATCCGGTAAAAAAATATGTGATCATTTTATTAGTCAAAAAGATCTAGACATTTACATGGCCATAAATAAATGTATAGTGTCAGTCAAATATATATAGGCAAATAGGAAGTCATAAATATCTATACACGCAACTCGCACTTGCATAAGAACAAAACCCAAGCCAAAAATATCTATACAGTCAAGGGCAATAATATCTATACAGTCAAAAATATCTATACATCAGTCAAAAATATCTAAACAAACAAGTTTTCTAATTTTGAATTATGACAATCACCGAAAAGAGTACCGTTCTGTCATGATCGCTTTGTCCTTTTCATTTTGATTGTGACGTCATTGACGTGTCATTTGTTTTACCTTTCACCCTATTATTTTAGATTCTGCTTCACAGCCATATACCATACAAGATTTTCATGTGGCTTTTCTCGTAAATATTACGTTACCGTTTGTCCGATGCTGAATTTTGTTTGTAACATATTAATACTCGACGTAGGTTATAATAATAAAGTTCTTTCGATTTCGCTAATTTATCTGATTTCGTAAAATCACACACGTGGTTAAAAAGAACACTTAGATTTTTATTGCATAATATAAAAGATCACATTATCAATTTTATGAGCTAGTATTTCTTAGCTTATAAGAGCCACTTTGTTATGAATTGTGCCTTCAGAAGCACAAAATGTTATCTTTTTACCCGACTGTCCGACTGAAGGGTTATGTATTCAAAGCGTATGTATGTATGTATGTATGTATGTATGTATGTATGTATGTATGTATGTATGTATGTATGTATGTATGTATGTATGTATGTATGTATGTATGTATGTATGTATGTATGTATGTATGTATGTATGTATGTATGTATGTATGTATGTATGTATGTATGTATGTATGTATGTATGTATGTATGTTTTGTTGACACCCTCCGTAACCTAAACGGCTGGACGGATTTTAACCTATGAGGTGCCATTAGATTTGTTCTTAACTGCCGGCGTGACATAGTGTAGGTATATAATAATTATTTCAATACAGCGTCCGTGAAATAAAATATGGAGGTCTAGAAATAATATTTTATAAAATCAAATTGACGCATATCAATGGCAAACTTGACATTCGAATACATTATTATCATTAAGTAGGTACGAGTAAGTGGCCAGTATTTATACAGAAGTGCTGATGTAAACGTCTTAAAAATAGTTTTAATGTGTGTTTTAATGTGTAATGATAATTCGAATTATGTGTACAGTAAGGGCATAAATATATATACGTCCCCAAGACGTCAAAAATATCTATACATCTTTATACCACTGGCAATAAGGTCCGTGTATACATATTAATGCTGTATAGATATTTTTGGCTTGGGTTTTGTTCTTATGTATGTGCGAGTTGCGTGTATAGATATTAATGCCATTGACTGTATAGATATTTTTGACTTGGGTTTTGTTCTTATGTATGTGAGAGTTGCGTGTATAGATATTAATGCCCTTGACAGTATAGATATTTTTGACTTGGGTTTTGTTCTTATGTATGTGAGAGTTGCGTGTATAGATATTTATGGCTTCCTATTTGCTTACATATATTTGACTGACACTATACATTTATTTATGGCCATGTAAATGTCTAGATCTTTTTGACTAATAAAATGATCACATATTTTTGACCGGATTACTGTACAGATATTTCTGGCTAATCAACTGTACAGATATTTTTGACGCCTTGGGAATGTATATATATTTATGCCCTTGACTGTACAAGTAACAATTACAAAAACTAACATTACCTTAAAGCTAAGTGTTATATAGTTATATTTCAATAGAAATTATTAATTATTTATGTTACATACTCTTTAAATCATGCCATTGCGAATCCTATGCTGGATCTGTAGTCACAGGAAGATCGACCGACTATGTAAAAGCTAGTTTAAGAAACTATGATGCAATGTATAGTTAAGCATTAGGGTATAAAGGTAAATCGCCAATCGTAGATTTGATTTTAACACTAGAAGATAAACCACGATTTAGCCGAAAAAAAAATTATAGATACTACAGCATATTTGAGACGGACTGGACTAAGTAAAAGCATGATATAATTACTTTTCAACTATTATCAATTTGTTTTCAATTTGATGCATATTACTGAAGCAATATTTTAACACATAATATCAAATTGTATTACCAAGCGTCCCTATTAGCGATTTGAAAAAATAATGTATATTTTACGAGTAATTAAACTAAAACTTATTCGGCGCTTACGACATTCTTATTCCGCGCAGAACGCTCCACAGTCTGTCGCACCTGACCCGAGGCAACAGGCATGTTTTGTTTCATCGAACGTCGTGATTTATCTTATAGTTGTTCAAATAATTTTTAACGCAAATTTTGTTGCAAACAAGTTACAAAAAGACAAATGTTGAAAAAATTTCCACGAGCAGGATTTGAACCTGCACCCTTCTGACATTCCGGGTCAGGTGCTCTTCCAATTGAGCTATCGTGGTTCTAACCAGCCCGCCGAAATTCAGAAGCCCGGAATGTCAGAAGGGTGCAGGTTCAAATCCTGCTCGTGGAAATTTTTTCAACATTTGTGTTATTTATCTTATAGTGTTAAAATCAAATCTACGATTGGATACCCCCTCTTAAAGTATTCTCGTATTGTTTGTAGGGTGACTCTGGCAGCGCTTTGGTGTGCAACGGATCTTTAGTGGGGGTGGTCGCTTGGGGCTTTCCTTGCGCCAATGGCTTTCCTGACATGTATAGTCGCGTCAGCGCCTTCGTCGACTGGCTCCACAAGTATATGAAATGAACCAAACACAGATACTACGATGAAGTTCTGGGAAAGTTGTGAATAATTGTGATTATAAATGATCTGATGATGTCTGTCTATGTAATGTTTGCTAGTTAATCATTATCATCATTATCATCAGCATCATCATCAGCATCACCATCAGCATGTATTTGAGCATATCATCATTATCAGCTCATTTTATGTCCCCACTGCTGGGGCACGAGCCTGCCCTATGAATGAATAGGGAGAACGGGCCATAAACCACCACGCGGGCCCAGTACGGATTGGTGGTTGTTAACGACTGCTAACGCAGCCGGGACCAACGGCTTTACGTGCCTTCCGAAACAAGGAGAAGCTCGAGATGATAAATTATCGGTCACCCATCCGATGAACGATGAACGAACATACCTATAATAGTGTAAAAAGTTATATACGTTTCTTAAATCTAAAATATATAAGCATCGCCGCTAGATCGTGAATAATGCATGCCACAACAAAAAGCTATTTAAACCTATAATTGTATTGTGTTTTGTTTGTTTACTGATGAGCGATGGCCGATCTCATGTCAATGAAATGGTATTGCATTCTTTTTTACTATTATGTTTCTTGTTATAAATTCCAGATCACTAGAACTCGGGCATTTAGGTTATAAAGAAGTAGCTGTAAAATTTCAGAGATAGAGTTATTAAACGATCTCTTTTATTTATAGAATAGAAAAGAATAGAATATTTTTATTTAACGACTTACGGGTGCGCCGACCAAAAAAAGCAAAAAAGTGTAGTCACGGTTAAGTTGATATATGAAAAAACTATCGTATTACATAAACAAAATATATATTTAGTATCAAAGGGAACGTGTTTACAATTAGTCCGACCCATAATTTCATAACACACTATAGTTTTTTCTACAATATCATTTAAAGTTGGGCAAAAATCATGAAAACGAGTGGCAGCGTTTAGTTGATATCTTATAGTTTATCTAATTTATTATATCTCTAATTATGTCTAAACAATCACCAAAGTCTTAACTACAAATCGTCCGTCTCACATTTTCGATTTATCGAGCGGTTTTTTAAATTATTATTTATCAAATTAACACGTTAAATTCCCCATACAAAATTAATATAGCCGCGCGGCATGAAATAAATATGGACTAAGACATTTCAAATAAAATATATGACACTTGTCACTTACGGACGGCGCACCCTTATATTAAATTACTAGCCAGTGTTTATGTGCCTTCAAAATAACAAATAATGAGATTAAATTAAAATGTGTGTACCAATCCAAATAACTAAAATATCAATCGTTATTAATTGCAGAGTATTGATGCTTTATTAATTCTTCATTAGATTGCCATTAAAGATACATACATTCTAATAGTGTTAACAGGCCACCTTTGACCTCTGCTCCGAAGCTTCATTAACAAAACGACCAGAACAAGGTCGACTGAGCCAGTGTTTTAACAAATCCAATGTCGGCATCAATTGCAACACTATATCAACTCTATTAAATAATATATCAATATAGTAATTATGTTACCATCAACCGCACGCACACCCAATTCACCATCATCATTGATCTATAAACGTCTGCTAAGCTCAGGACTTCCTACATAAACAATAGCAGATCTACCGCGACCAACAACTTAACGTAACTTTATTTATTTATTTATCAAAATCTTACATCTATCCTTACAGGTTCTAACCTAATGCGACAGAAGAGACAGTCTTAAATTAGAATTCTTAAAACTACAGTATTATTTTTATGAGTGTATATTAGTTACAATTATTATCTCCTTTATTTATTTTCTTTTTTAAAACTAGATTTTTACAATATTTTAATATAAAAACAATAAAACATTATAAAAACCTAATCCTAGAGTACCACCAGCAGCGGGGCAGGGCCCAAGCTACCGGTGGTCAGGGCTGCAGAGTGAGGAACCTCCTGACAATACGTACCGTGTCCAGGAGAAGGTATTTATCGCAAATTCACTCAGAGAACACGCAAAAATGTCGATTTTGGCATGGACCTTGTTAATTAAGGCTATTGCGCGGACAAGGGGCGTCTTTGCCAGCAGGTTGGTTCTGGCCACGGACACGGCCAGCAGGGCCGGGCGCCGCCGGCCGCCGCCAAACGTACCGGCGGTCTGGCACACTCAGTGGCAGGCGGCTCAGCAGCTCCGGGTGGTGCGCCAGCCCACGCAGCACCCGAGCCACGTACAATGCCAGCGCATACTCACGCCGCACTCTTAGTTGATAATACCCTACCACACCCAGCACTAATCATTATTAGCTCTTTTTATGTCCCCACTGCTGGGGCACGAGCCTTCGCTATGGATGGATAGGGAGAACGGGCCATAAACATGCCCAGTGCGTATTGGTGGTTGTTAACGACTGCTAATACCGCCGGGACCAACGGCTTTACGTGCCTTCCGAAGCACGGAGGAGCTCGAGATGATACATTTTTGGTCACCCATCCGATGACCGGCCTTTGCGAATCAGCAATCGCAAACTGAGCGCGTTAACCACTGCGCCATCGAGCTCCTCAACGTAACTTAACTTTATGTAAAGGTAGAAAAATATTTTGGCGCAACTGTCCTTTAAAATGAAGTTGTCGCTTATCGTTATTAAAACATAAATAAAGACGTGCACGTAAAAAATGTCCCATTCGTACAATGATAGATAACAACATATAATATACTTGATAACATGATAATGTAACTAATAGCGGTCACCCAACAACCAATATGTTAAACATATCGATCGATATTGTGATAACGTTAAGTTTATCAAACATTTACAGTTTACATGTATATATCTATTACTCGTAGGATAGAAGATGTGTCACAATGAACAAACCCCTTTATTGGTTATCTTTTTTAAATAAAGGGTTGTTTTTTAGACAGTTTGTTCTGATTGTCTCAGGCAGGCGGTATTTTCAGCGTCACCGGACTTTGAAATAAAGGTTGTGCTCATTTGATGCCCTTTCAAAAATACTTTGAAAGCTTTTCATCAAATCGAATCAAACATTATTTGCATACTAAGTGAGCATACATTAGTTGTACCTACTTAGTTATAGCAATATAACTTTTTAAACTATCATGGTCAATTATATTAGAATAAATATTATTAACGGGATTATTACCATGTTTTTTGTTCAAAACATCTGAACTATGTAGTGTCATCGCTGACCAACCGGGCTTACGACTTGTGCGATGATGAAACACTGCATGAGGAGTTATCCCATGTCCGGCATGTTCTGCAGAAGAACGGATACAAGGGGAAGGTGTTAACATCCAGACACAAAACCAAACACGGATAGGTTCAGGGTAGAAAGGCAGCCGGTTTTTATGCCGTATATAATAGGAATGACAGACAAGGTCTCAAATATATTCAATTAATTTTTTTCTTTCTTTCTTTTCTTTTAGAAAAGTAGCTCAATGTCTTGTCTACGGTCACCAAACGACAGCTTTCCCCTAGAAAAGCCCGGTGTTAAGATCGATTGCAGCTGCGGTAGCTCTTACATTGGCCAAACAAAACGTACAGTACCTAGCCTGCTGAATTAAGGAGCTCAATCAAAGCTGTAAAGAATAACGATACGCAAAAATCGGCCTTGAGTTTTATATAACCCCCAGATCATTTCGACAGAACGCCACTACATACCCAGATTGGTTAGAGAAGTGATTGAAATCACAAAATACAAAAATTTCAATCAAAAAGATGGGTTTAAACTTTCGCGTATCTGGAATCCAGTGATTAGCTTATGTAAAGACCGCAAAAAGAACAAAAGTGCAGTTTCGCGATCTGTTACTGTCAGTGTAGTGTGTCGAGAACATGTTCGAGTAAATAGTGACTTAGGAGACAGTGGTACGAGTATCGAGCGCAGAAAAACGACTAAGGAAGAGGGTAGATCGTTTTGTCTGCTTATAATCACCCACCCACAATAACTTCAGTACATCCGTGATCATGGCGCATGCAACTGTGCCGAAATATCGGATACTCAAACACAACAAAAAACATGGTAATAATACAATTAATAACATTTATTCTAGTTATAGCAAATTTGGTTTAGTATATTGTTATCATATCTAACATAGCGTCTAAGTAAAGTAAGTAAATAGCCTATATACTGTACCACTGCTTAGCAAAGGCCTCTATCATTGAAATGAAGTCATCGCTACAATTGATGGCTATTTCCTATTAGGTTTAGGTAAAATCAGCCAATAGGTGAAAATTATTTGTAAAACCATTACTAAAAGCGCGCCGAGAACGGGAGCAGGTTATTTCTCTGCCTCCACAGCCCACTCGTTAGTTAGCAATAAATATCGTAATAGGGCCTGAACCGTTTCTGACAACACGTCATAAGTGGGCCCACGTGGCAATAAATCACGAGCAATGGCAGCCGGGCCGCAGTGGAAAGCGCTATTACATTTGCAACTTGTATAATCAACAGTAGCAGTTTAAGATGAGTTGTTATAAGAGAAGACATTGATAATAATACTTGAACTTCGAACGTATTTTTATTAATACCATTTTATTTTAAACGTAACAGCTCTTAGATTCTAATTGCCCAGAGTAGATTATATTTATTAAATTTGAGTTGCACAGAGTACCTTTATGTTTTTGTCATCCAGTTAATCGATGGATACGTAAATAAAACTATGATATCCTAAAAATACAATACACCGGCTGACTGGAGGAATCAAAGTTTTATCCGTTGATGACGGTGTAAAATCTTTCTGCAAACAACAACGAATTTCTTTAGATAAATTAATTATAATGAAATAACTGCCACTGAATTGTTTTGTAATGTAGTCTGGAATCCGCCTGACACTCTTATGTAATGTAAGATACGTGCATGAAACGAAGTTGCACGTGAGCTCAATTGTTTTTGCAAGTTGTAAAAAAGAGAATAAGCACTACGTAAGTACCTATTTGAAACCTAAATATAACTGCAACATCATTGCGCCAAAAGAGTTTTTAACAAAAGTAACTGTATTTTTAGGTAAGCAACTTAAGGTGTACCTACATTGATTCACACTATTTTTAATATGGTCTCAGACAAAATGAGAAGTAGATTCTTGATTTTATTGACCGTAATTATCTCTACAATCAAAGTTTAATTAAAACCTACTGACCTACGACACAAATCTTTGGACAAGATTTCGCGGTCTGTCTAGGAGGGGAAAAAGTCTAGATATAAGTTTACTTGTTTGTTTTTATATAATTTATTTTTTGTCTAATCGAGCCCATTTAAAACATTTTATCTTTTATCCCTTTTTTAGGTTAGTCGTCCAAATGACAAAAGAGGTAAGGACGCCCTGGTTTCATTATTTGAAATAAGATACAGTTAACTATTGAATATTACAAAGTATAAGCATAACAAAAAGATATCTGGAGAACTTACTACCAACATATTTTTTAAGATTAAAATATTTACAAATTATATTAATAACTTACTTTTTTAGAATGTGTATAGTTTCTAGTATAGAGTCAGTCGTTGACATGGTCATGGAAGTAATTTGAGCTACCGGCGCAGGCGATTCGCATCGATCATCCTCCTAGCTAGTGGCTAGTAGCACGAAGTGCGCCCACGCACCTCAACGCATACGAGTTACAAGTAGTACAAGTGACAACTTCACGCGCTCTCGTTCGCCTTATTTGGTTGACCGCAGTATTGGAAGCGCACCGGCCATCGAGCAATCGCTATCAATATACTGAAGGTCAAGTTTCCAAAGCGTAGATGAGTAGAACTGGGGCCTACATTCGTAAATTTCTCCCCTATAGTTACATACATACATATACATACCATCACGCCTTTTTCCCAACGGGGTAGGCAGAGACCACATCTTTCCACTTGCTACGGTCCTGACACACCTCTTGCGCTTCTTCCACTCTCATTACTCCTTTCATACATGCTCGTCGGTTATGGGTACTCCTCACCTGACCTTTTCTTAGTTCCTATGTCCCTATAGTTCCTATGTCTAAATCAAGCTACTAACACACTATTACGACGCGACGTTATAGAATTAGCAGACTTGAAGCTCAAAAATATTTTGTAGCGTATAAGTAAGTAGAACTGTTGTTCGGTCCCCATTTTTATATGTTTGGTTATATGAAGTAAATAGTAAATAAATATAATTGAACCATAGTTAATACATATTTATAAACAAACCCACGTAGGTAGACCAAGTTAGAAACTATAAATTTTTGCCAAGTTTTCACCCGATTCACAAATGTTTTATTTAATAACCAAAATCATTAATTAATGCATTTCGCATTAAATATTTATCCGCAATCCGGGCGGCTGCACTGACCATTATGCTACCGGGAAGGCTGACGTAAGCGCTGAATTTTTACACTGCTTTTTAATTTTTGAGTGCTTTTAACGGCAGACCCAGGTTCGATTCCTGGCTGGGTCGGGTAGGCATTTAATTTTTTTTACTATATTTTAAAAATATTTAATTCAGCTTCAGTGCAGCAATTAGCACTTAAAAATAAAAAGTAAAGCATTTCGCATTGTATTCATTGGCATATAGCGGAAAGCAACCGAATCAGCTATGCGGATGTTAATAGCGACTAAGGTCGCTGTGAACATCCCTGGAGGATGTAGCTGTGTTTAGAAATAGTATTTATATTAATCCAGAATATGAAAACTCAGTTCAAAATTCAAAATTATTTATTCAGTTTAGGCTACAATAAGTAGCTCTTGTGAATGTCACTATACCATCGGTTCGTAAGCCTACTCAGGGCGGGAGACCTTGTACGGATGACTTACCTTCGGCCTCAAAAACTCGACATCAGCACTTTTTCATTATAACAGTCTTAAAAATTAATGACGCCTGACGCAATCATCCTGAATTGTTCCTGTCCATCTTTTTTAATTTTTTATTTTATATTAGCGTGTAAGCACAGTGCCTTGATCTCACCTGGTGATGATAAGGCCAATATGATGCAAGCGCACTTCACCCGGAACACAACAATGCTACAAACATTAATGTTATGGCGACATATTTAGATAAGATGGTGGTAGCTAGCTTGGCGGACAAACAAGCCCTACCATCACCCAAACCGAGTACACTATCACGTACCCCCCGCTGGGAATCGAACCCGGGACCTCTGGGTCTCAACCGGTGGTCTTAGCCACTAGACCACAGAGGCGGTTAAAATTAACATTATGCTTTTTATTATTCCATAGTCACAATGTCCCGCAGTATAGCAAATTCGCGTTTGAACATACAGACCTGTAGATGATGAACCTAGATATTTAATACCTTTAAACGAGCAATTCTTGTATTTATCATTATCATCATCATGATCATCATCAGCTCATTTATGTCCCCACTGCTGGGGCACGAGCCTTCCCTATGGATGGATAGAGAGAACGGGCCATAAACTACCACGCGCCCCAGTGCGGATTGGTGGTTGTTAACGACTGCTAATGCAGCCGGGACCAACGGCTTAACGTGCCTTCCGAAGCACGGAGGAGCTCGAGATGATAAATTTTTGGTCACCCATCCGATGACCGGCCTTTGCGAAAGTTGCTTAACCTCAGCACTCGCAGACCGGGCGCGTTAACCACTGCGCGATCGAGCTCCTCTTGTATATATATATTCTTGTATAATATAAATCTCGGAAACCACTCCATCGATTTTCATGAAATTTAGTATGCAGGGGGTTTCGGGGGCGATAAATCGATCTAGCTAGGTTTCATTTTTAGAAAACATCGTTTTATCCGTAAAAAAATACCGAGCGAGGTCAATTAGGTACTATTTATTATTTTATAACAACACTATTTTCAGTAGCGAAACATGTACACCCGGGTACATAATAAAAATATTTCTCAAAAGCATATTGACTCGTTATGTAAATTGTTTGCATGCCTTTGCCTATTGCCTATAATCATTTGTATATTTGTATGTATTTCATTTTTATTAGCAACTTTTAATTTAGTTCACTCTTTGTGCTTATTTCATACGGTTACGCTGATGTATTGCATTGTGCATTATCGTAAGGGGCATTGGTCTGATACAGAAACTGCTTGGTTAATTTATACTTTTCATAATGTGAATAGAAACTGTTGTGTTGCCTTAATAAACAAAAAAAAGAACTTATCTTGAAAGTGAAATAAATATTATTTACTTAGGCAGCTAACGCAAATGGAGTGCATATTGTTTGCCTATTAAGAATACATGGCTAAAGCACTACATTTCAGAGGCAAATGATTTTAGCAAATAACTATAGATCTAAAATTACAAAAACATTGAAACAATATGTGGTCAGAATTAAAATTAATTAAGTAACTAGCCTATTTTTGCGAGTCACTCTTTAGAGTCCGGTCTATGGTTGGGTGGCGTAATTAGTAATGCCCGCGACTTGTGAGGGATCGCAGAAAATTTTGTATACTGATCTCCAAACTCGGAGCTCGATGGCGCAGTGGTTAACGCGCCCGGTCTGCAGGTGCTGAGGTTAAGCAACTTCCGCAAAGGCCGGTCATCGGATGGGTGACCAAAAATGTATCATCTCGAGCTTCTCCGTGCTTCGGAAGGCACGTAAAGCCGTTGGTCCCGGCTGCATTAGCAGTCGTTAACAACCACCAATCCGCACTGGACCCGCGTGGTAGTTCATGGCCCGTTCTCCCTATCCATCCATAAGAAAAGCTCGTGCCCCAGCAGTGGGTACATAAAATGAGCTGATAATGATGATCTCCAAACTTCAGTATTAAGATAGCACCAAATGATGATAATGATGTAAGGGTGTCTTTTTCTTCTTTTCTTATTCCTTTACAATTAAATATTTGAAAAAAATACCCACATCTATCGTTGATTTTCTATCTAATAAGAATAACAAAATAATATTAAATTTTTCTAAGGCATAAAAGTTAGAACTATATTTCATTACAATCCGTCTATTGGGTTACTGCGGGTTAAAATAACAAAGAACCGACCAATAAAAAAAAAGATTTGCGATAACGATATAACTCTAAATTAAAATTTAACTGGAAGCGGATCCCAGATGGGAACTAGTGAAGCGAGTTTGTGCCGCAATCAGCCGGAACCTACCATAACGCAAAAAGAAAAAAATTGTAAAAAAAAAAACTATAACTCGCATTAATCAGAATATAACGCAACAATTCGGAATCTCATTGCCAACAAGCAAAAGCAAGAAATTATTATAGTATACGAAGCACACTCACATAACCTATACATGCACTCGCTTTGGATGGCGGGCGGCGGAACATTAGCTTGGACGTTTCGTAGCCGTCGGCTATCAATGGCAATTGGATTTTGTTTCACTTATCTCAACCACGCCTCCAGATTACGTGCGTGGGTGTCTTCAAGCGTTACAAGCTTATAAGTGGACCGGTCACAATTATTGAATTAATGTTAGATGCCATAAATTGTGGAAAGAGTTGTAAGATGACAGGCGTACCGACATTACGGTGGGTGTCGTGATTTAGAGATTTCGTTATAGCAGTATTGCAAATATTTGCAAATACAACTACCTATGAAGTATGAAGTTAATTAACAACGAAAGTGGCTGAATACGTTGGAACCATCAGCAGCAAAGATGTTGAAAACAGAAGTTGTTGTTGTTGCACTTTGTCAAACCAACTAAATATTCTAACAGGCGTTTGTAAACTTCTATTAAAGGTATTATGATAGGGTACTTAAGAGGTCAACGCCTTTGCAGCTAATTTACTTTGTACATCCAAAATGATGTCTGGTTGTAAGCCGACGCTAAGGTCTTTGCACAGACAGACTAGACAATGGCTTCTTCTCTTACTTACACCTAATTACTGTACTGCAGAAAACTTTGCTGTATTGTCCTGAAAACCAACACCATAGCTTCGGCTGTGGTGATTTAGAGGAGAAGCCGAAAGTCGTAACTGAAATGTAACTATGCTAGCTGCTGTAACTAAAATGTAACTATGAGCATATCATTATAACTGTTCTAAATAGAAATCATAATTGAAATAATGTACCTAAGTTATAATTAAAAATAAACTTTGTTTGAGGTAGATAATTGAATGCAATTATAAAGATTCGTTCGTTAGAATAAATAATTAAAATTCGTTGTTACGTTGTTGACAAATTAACTAGTTCTGATTGATTTCATAATGGATTTTTAAACGTAGCTATATAAATAACGTTTTGCAACGAATTAACAATTACATAATGTATGTGAATTTTAAGAAGCTTTTGCGTTTCCGTGATTGTTGACATTTAAAATGTTATTTTTAAAAATATCGTATGTATATGTTACGCGGTTTTGCAAGAATTTGGGTTTTATTTTTTTCGACCAGCACAGACAGTTTCCTTATTACCACATAAATATAAACCAAGATTTGTACTCCGTAATCGATAATTTAATCTGTTTTTTTGGTATACCTAATACGTCACGTCCTCAATTTCACTATGGGATTTTAGTATAGACAATACGTAAATGGTTCTTAATTGATATGCAATTAAAAAAGGTTAGCGACATTAAATTAAAATAAAAAATGTGGGCAAGAATTAAAGTATTAAATAACAGTTTTAACGTTATTGATGGTTTTTATTTTTAATAGTATGCCTAAAGATACCAAGAAATATAAAAACCGACGATATTTTAAACTGTCAGTGCTTGCTTGCTGTTAAACAAACAATAAAATGGATATTATATAAATACCTGCTATAAACTTTATTGCGAATATTAAAATCAAATGGGGAACGTAGTTATTATTATTGCATAAGTTTCACTTTGGCTTACAATGTAAGTGGATGGTGACATTTTATTTTACACCGATCGCGATCGTATCGTATGTAAGCACGATTACCTAATGGCACTTTGCCCGGAATGTCATAAAGGCGCGAGTTCAATTCTCACATATGGATAAAAACTTTCTATATGAATAAAATAGTATCCTCTTACATTGTTGTAGACGACCATTAATAGCTAATGACGTATACTACAATACACTATAAACTAAAGGGATCGTGACGTTTTACCAATGATCCTGTAGGTAGAAGAAAAAGAAAAACATTTGTTAGCAAAAACACACTTATGTTAAGAAAAAAATAAGAAAAGAAATAAGGCAGACATTATACATGATAATTTATACAAGCACTAACAACAATTTTTTAACAGAAGTCTATGCCTGCCATTATTCAGTTTTTCTTAAAAAATTAGTATTATTTCACTATTGTGCTAATACGTTTCTTTAACAAAAGTGGTGCGGCGGGCACTCAGGAATGTACCCAGTGCCCACTTTAAACACGAAGGCATTCAAAGATCTAATTAACCTATCTATGAATTTAAATTAAAAAACAAAATTGACTTACCACATTGATCTTGCCGAGAATGTGACCGATTTCATCCTTGCTGCACATTTTGATGTTACTATTTGTTGTTTCCGTATATGATAATCACATTTTTACTGTCCACATTACTTTGGACTGATATCTGCGTGTCACAGGACCGATTTAATGTAACTTCTTCTTGAGACCAAAATATAGAGACACTGTAGAGATAATATTAAAACTGCTCGATAAAAAACATACCATAAGATCATTTAATCATAATATATATAATATAAATTTCGGAATTTTATTACGAATATAGGGTAACTTTATTGGTTTTTAGGAGTTCTGCCGCACGAGGTATGTCATAAAGTGTCAATTTAATATCCAATTTATTAAATATCCTAATAGGATAGAGGTAGCTGACCCGGCTATATTAAGACACTTAAAGAGCTTACAACTGTTGCGCTAATATAATAACCGTTTACTAATTTCTAAACATGTCAATTTTAAAGACATCATGCATAATCGTAACTCCATAATACTTTATTTGAGCATAGTCGAAAAGGAAGTAATAAAACAGCTCGCTCGAACAAAATATCTTAAATCAAAATAGTGACATGGCGGCATTTAGTATAATTTTATTCAATTAGTTATTTTAAAAAAAAACATCATAAGTGGTCCGGTTCAAGATTTATAAGCAAAACTAAAATGATTCAGATAAGTATTTGAAGACATGTGGTGCATTAACACTTTGATTATTATCCGTTATTCTTCGTTTATTTACATAAAACAACAATATTTTTATTAATTGATTGAAAAACCAATCACAACTATTAAACAAGCTAATGAATTTGGTAAAAATTTGCTCTGTTAATTATCAAAGCATTTTGTAATCGTTCCAGTGGTAAGTATAAACATCGAATTGAATTGGCAAACCAGTTCAATAATTCAGATAGCGATCGATCGAAAACGGATAATAATATAATTAGTGGCATAATGAAATTTGCGAAACGGTGTTACAAAATATTTACTGCTTACATGCACTTACCGATCGATCTATGAATGTAATTAACTGGTGAGGCGTTAGCAATGTTTTGACTTTTATGCTCGTGTAATAGCTAGTAAAAGTAAATGTCAAACATTGTTATCAGAAAGGTTGGCCCCGGCTGCCATAAGATATTTGCAATCATAATAAACAAGCTAAGTATGAAACTCTGAAGTCTGAATGCCCCGCTTGAGAAATCTGCAGGTCCTTCATACTCTTTTATTTCACAATGGGGAAGTGCTTGGTTTTTCGTCTCACTTGATGGTGAAAGACAATAGGATGACGGTAAAAGCGGACTACACCCTTAATCCTCACTATTGGTAACGACTAACTTATCTCCAACTGTCGGAACACAACATGCTACCAGCATAATAGTGTAGATATATATATTTAAGAATGAAGGAGGCTAGCAATGCGGACTTCGTACAAGTTCTACCACCAAGCAACTACTGCAACCCACGAACGAGTGACAAGAATCCAAGTGTTTGCATAAGAGCACATCATTTAGTTGCTAACCTCATTAGAAACGAAAGAAGAATACACATAGAAAACCATAGGTGAAATATTTAAGAAAACATCTCGTGTGAAATCTGTAAAGTTTTCAATAATTTCTCCGTTAAACACAAAAATATTTTAGCGAGAATTTTGAGTTACGTCACCTTACGCATATTGATGACGGATCGTGGATGGAGTATAAAGATTTTGCTATAATTAATATTTTATTTTATTTTTAATTTTGTAAAGGGACTTCGCAATATTATTTCAATTCTAGTAGGCATAGCATACTAACAGAAATGCGTTTTAAAGATTGTTATATACTCGTAATACTATTAGCACGTACCGCCTATCGTCCGCGACATCGCTTTAGAAATTTAGGAAAATCTTTTAGTTTTCAAGAAAAGGACTTCTTGTCTTAAAATATTTAACGTTCTGTGATATCGTTCTTCATTCACTCAGTTAGGACTTCCCTTTTTCTTTCATTTATCTACGATCAGTCTTACTGCTATAAGCGGCTGTACTGCTGTGCGACGTTAGATGATTGACTTCTCTTTTTATGTATGCAATGATATTTAGAGATTCATTGTAACGGAAAGGGTCAAGCACACGCCATTACAACATTACGCGTAAGTTTTATTCCGCCCGAATTTCGCTGTTGGCTGCAGATTGGCTAACCGAACCACTGATCCGTAACTGCTAAAGGCCATGGTCGCCCGAAGGTCTAAGATAAGTATAAGATAGAACGTCCGCGTTCGATTGCCGTAAAGAAAGGAGTTTTTAAACAGTGAAACTATAACTTCCATTTATTTTTACCGATTTCAAACTTATTCAGTTTATAAAAACACTTGTTAGGTATTATGTAGGTACTACAATCATTACGTGCATCCTGTAATGCCACACTACAGTTAGGTCCAAGTTCAATAATGTAAAATCAGCTCATAATTTATAATATGTGGGACGAAAGGACCAAAGTACAGGTGAAAGTTGCGCGATACACTACGCTGGACTTATGCCAGTTGATTGGTGTTTACACTGCCATTAATCATACAAGAACATAGCCAAATTAAAGTTTTTAAACCTGGTAAAACGACACGCATTTTGTAATGCTTGAATGATTGCTGATTAAAATGTAATTACTACTTTTAGTTCCTTCCTGCTTCAGGAGAAGAGCCATAGTTCCTTATTATTTATTATTGATATGTTTAGGAATCTGCCAAAAAGAAAAACTTTATGCCTCTTGGAATTTGCAACATGTAATATGTCTAATAGACTCACTTATTTAAACCTTAATACAAAAACTAAGTTCAATCAAATGGAAGTCAACCAAAACAGCGAGGATCGCATCATAACCCACTAAGCTACTGGTTCAACACTCACGACAACAACCGGGTCCAAAGACAAAACGTGCCATCCGAAGCACGAAGGAACACGAGATATTTCATTTATTTATTTATTCTTTATTGCACAATAAAATAAAATAAAGTACAAAAGGCGGACTTAATGCCAAATGGCATTCTCTACCAGTCGACCTAAGGGCTAGACAGAAAAATTGGTAAGCGTTGCGACAATTTAACTCTAATACAGTGATCTGATATTGCGAAAGATGCTTAACTTGAGTAAGATCGAAACCTAATACGCCGCTGCACCATCGAGCTTCTCGATACACAACAAACACATTATGCTATTTCAGTTTTCACAGCCGTCAAGAAACCTATAACGCGTAGAAAAGGCTAAACACAATGCTAGTATACTACGTTATCGGACCACCCAACCGTGAATAAAATAAAGTGTGTGACCCACTTCCAAGCAAATGGAACAGCGATTATGATTGAGCGAGCGCACACAGCCTTGTTACTTACGATGGAAAATTAGGTACCATATCAAGTATCTAGAAAGTAGTAGGTACATGCCCTAAGAAATAAGAACACATTCGAGAAACTATTTTTCTGTAACTTTTTTAACATCATCATCATCATCACCCTTCAAGCGTTCCACAGCTAAGCTGGGCTCTGTCTTTCCTATATAAACAGCACACAGTAAGATCTTAAGTGGCATAGTTTTAAAGCCATTGTTTTAAAATAACTAGTGGTCGCCCAGTGGTCGAATTCGACCATAATTTTATTAAGGCTGCACGATTTGTATCCTAAGCAATGAAAAATTAAAAAAGATATAATGTGGAGTTTGGATTGGCATTGAGATTGAGTATATATTATGCGTGTGTGTCAAATACATGGTAATGTGTGTAATTTTGGTTTTATTGATTTAATGTATTTTTATGCATAATTTAAAAAAAATATTAACATTCTGCAATCCTTCTCTATATAAACTATAAGTGTGTGAAATTTCATACTTCTCCGTCCGCGCAATTTTCGTAATAAGATTAGTCAACTTTCAAGATTGTTGAAAAAAGTTCGCTTCGTCTCCTTGGGTCTCCAATCTTTGAAAATTCCTTTCCCGTTTTTATCGATGAAAAAATACAAAATTTTAATGACGTTTCGAAAAGATTTTTTGAAATTAAAATGCATTCGGCTATAACCTTAATTCGTTACTGTTGTTTCGGCCCTAAATTAATATATTTCCTTCGCTCTTCCCATTTATGGATGCACAGTCATCTTTTAGATAAATTGGACCAAATTATGCGGCATACTTTAACGTCGATTTTAAATGTGGCCTTGGACGACCGTTCATGGGCACAAGCTACTCTTCCAATTAGAATGGGAGGCCTCGGGGTCCGCAAAATTTCCAGTATTAGTTTACCGGCTTTCTTATCCTCGGTCCATGGCACCGAAAAATTGATCAGGAAAATCCTAGCCCCCACACTGATTAATTTTGATGTGCCGTGCTTCACCGAGGCTATGGATGCCTGGAGACTCGCTTGCCCGAATTCAGATACACCCGTCGATCCATCTTCCCAGAGACGGTGGGATGAGCCGCTTTGCAGAGTAGTACAGAATAATTTACTTGTCACGTCTGCTACTACTGCGGAGCGTGCGCGCCTGCTGGCTGTGGGCAAGTGGGAGTCGGGTCTTTGGCTTCATGCACTACCGTCGTCGAACTTAGGTACTTTGTTCGACGACACTACTTTCCGCCTCGCTGCTTCCCTGCGTCTAGGAGCTCCTTGTTGTTCTCCCCATCGCTGTCACTGTGGCGAAGTTGTCAACGGCCTCGGACATCATGGCCTATCTTGCAGCCGTAGTGCGGGCCGCTTAGCACGGCACGCGAACATTAATGACATCATCCGACGAGCTCTTGTCACCGTCGGCGTTCCAGCTGTATTAGAACCCAATGGCTTGGCACGCGACGATGGCAAGAGACCGGACGGCATGTCTTTATTTCCTTGGAAGTTGGGTAGGCCTTTAGTGTGGGATGCAACTTGTGTCGATACTCTTGCGCCATCCCATCTTCCTAGCACTGCGTGCTGTGCTGGTGCTGCTGCTGCGGCTGCAGAAAACCTCAAGCGGCGAAAGTATAATAACCTTATCGGTAATTATATTTTCGAGCCGTTTGGGGTTGAAACCCTCGGGCCGTGGGGTCCGAATGCTCATGTTTTGTATAATGACATCTCCAAACGGCTGGTTGACACTTCCCATGACCCAAAGGCAGGCTTTTTCCTTGGCCAGAGACTAAGCATTGCCATTCAACGTGGCAATGCCGCCAGTCTCTTGGGTACTTTACCAGTCGACTGCGATGCGGAGGAATTTTTTGACGCCGTATTTTAGTTTTGTATTAGTTTTAGTTACTTTAGGTTATTATAATCTCACTTATTGTATTATTTTTGTCTGGCAATATAATACTTATTATTAGAAATAAAAAACGCATTATCTAACCTAAACAGTATAATGCTGACAATTTTATATTTAATTTTTAAGAAGCTGTATTAACATTGTTTGGAGTCGTTTTTTGACCAATCTACCATTTTGAGTACCGACTCTGTTCATTAGATTAGGGTTAAAACTGATTTAATAGATGATAGCATCAATCAAGTAGATGTAATCAATGTGTGATTGCTAAAATCTATCCATTATATAAGTGCGAGAAACAAAAGAAGCACGATCACTTTTGATTGGTAGCTTACATTGCCAGCTGGCATTTGCGCATCAATAAGTTGATAATTTACATCTTCACATCTCATTATGAAAGTATCTATTTACTCGAGAAGTGCTTATATACTATTCTATTGAAGTCAGCAAATAAGGCAATCGTCACATCGTTTGGAATGAAATAATCGGTTAAGCACGTGTAAGATATAATGTTCTCGTTATTCGTCATAGAAATTATTAGCTCGTATCCTCAATTACTTTGGACATACGTCTCTGCAGGTTGGGGCATAGATTGAACGCGTGGTTAAATTTATACATGATCAATAGATGCCGAACTATCAATTCAAAAGGACTTTGATACGTTTGACGCAATTTCACGCTTTTTAGACGCGATTTACAAATTAATATAAGTTTCATCTACTTACAACGGGCGTTGCTTTCACAAAAGAAAATAACAACTAATAAATTCCAAAGTTACGTATTTAAAGTCTAGTGGGTATGCTCGGTGAGTTTTTTTGCTACTACGTCTGTCTGCTTTCGGCTTCAAAAGTTTTTTGCACATGATAGTAGGTAGTGACTAGTGATGCAATGAGAAAAAATCGTGAACGTTCAAAACTCGAATGTCATTCTTCCATACAATTTCTTTGTTATCTTAATACGTGTGACGATTACGTTGCAACTTTATATTGAAACAATCAAAAAGACAGGCGCCGCGCCATCAATACTGGTAAACACTTAATAGCCAGTAAAGTTAATTGACGTTGACTGTACTCATGTAAGTGTTAGCTAACGCTCGCTCTTCGCTACGATAATTTGCAAAGTCCACTTTCACTTGTATCATACGTCACGTCACCTAGGAAACATACAACCTTTAACATTATGTTTAATGGCATCATACTATAATGGACTTCAGAACAAATCTGGTATAAATGATTTTCTCAACTCTCAACTTTGTGAAGAGACGCATACTTTTTTGGTATCCATAACATCAAAAGGAAATACTAAGGTCGACTGATTATATAAAAAGTAGACAAAATCAACGTTTCGTAGTCCCCTGATTCCTCCTCCAAAACTGGACCGATTTAATTACTTTTTTCATTAAAAATTAAAGGAAGGCTTTGACTGTGTCCCTCCAGAAACCAAATTAGACGAGATTATATAAAAAAAAAAAACATAAGGACAATAATCAGTCGACCTTAGTATTTCCTCTTAAATATGATTATGTAAATTCCGATAATCACGTTACTTTAAAACAGTCAATGGTCGCCCAGGGGTTGAAATTCGACCGTAGTTCACAAAACATACAATGCTTTTAGAATGTAATGTAACACATATTATACATAAATTTTATATTTCGGGACTCCTACTCCGTATAAACTTTAAAATATCAAATCTCACACTCCTGCGTGCGCGCAATGTGCTTAAAAAGGGACACGAAGTTTTCGCTTCACGTAGGTATTAATACATAGATTATATTTCAATATAAGATAACGCGATTGATTTCTTTATCAGGGTTATAATATTATAGTGTTATGTAAGTAATACGTTATTTCAACAAATAACTAAATCATAACAGCATTCCTTTACAAAGTCAAAAATTTTTATTAAATAAACTTACGAAAAGTGCTTTTGAATCATCCATACATTTTTTAACAAAGAGATAAGTAGTTAAATGTCTTTGTTTTTTACCTACTACCCTTCAGGGCGTTTATTTTTTAGCTGTGGAGAAGAATGGGCGCAAGAAAATCCACAGCTTTACACTTCAAGAAATCTCATATTGACTGTCTAAGCGCCATGCTGTCACCACCGGTGACCGACAAACAATTAAATTTCTAATGTGTCGGGTTTATCTAACATGTTAAGTAAACTTTAAAAGGATCTAAGTACCTAAGCCCATTACGTTTCTAAATGACAACAACATTGCCGTATTATATCGACATACAATCAATGAGCACTTACATTACAACTTACTTAAAAGTTACGAAAACGGACCGCAATAAATGTGGATTCGCGGTGGAATTTCACCATCCCTTTGCCAACGGTAGCGATCCAAGCCGATAATGCTTTGTGCAAGACAACCAATCAAAACAAATTAAAGCGAACAGAGGAAGGAACTTGGGCAAATATTGTGACAACGGATCAAACCGCGGAGGGTTTACAAAGGAATAATTTAAAAATGATTTCAGATTATTTCCTCAAACCCTAGCTATAAACAATCATACAAGATGAGGCTTTAAGCGTCACGACTTCACGAGTAATTGGCCATCCATCATTGTCTTTATCATCACCTAACATCAGGTGAGATAAAGGTACTGTGCTTACCCATAAAAAAATTTTTTAAAGGAAAGTGTACCTACCTACCCCAGTGGACTGATATAAGTTGATGATGATGATGATGATAAAATCCTTTAGTGGATTAAATTAGCAGTAGATACTTATCAACTCATTGAAGTATTCCTGCGTTTTATATTTAAAAAACTACACCCTATAAATACCACAACTCGAAAACAAAGCTAATAAAAATATCCATTTAAAAAAAACTACATAGGTACTCGTTGATGTCTAAAGATTAGTGAGCCACACAAACGAGGTCTAAACATACGTACACATTGTTTATATTATGTCTGAATAACAATGCAGAATAGTGAGTGAGGATCCGTGTAAAATTAGCCTTCTTACACGACTTGTGGAAGGTGCATGTCGCAACTGCATACCTCCGACGAAAGGTTAGGTTGCCCCGAACGAACGTATTAGGCGTTGCTTTTAGTTAACAGTAGGTACTTGAAACTATCGAAAATGAAGAGGCCGATATACCCTTCACATTTTATTATTTACAATAACATTCGATTTAAATATATTGTTATCACATAATTATTGTGTGAAGAATATAATTGAAAAAGAAGAATAAAGAACATACCTACATATTTAAATCAAAAACGTAAGAGCAAATCAATTCAAATATGTCAAACTTTCTACGATATTTTATAAAATTTAATCTGTCTTTCAAGATAAAATATTCCTATTGAAAAATATCTCTAAAAGATTAAACATACCGACAACCGATGCGAATAAAAAAATTGGTCAATGAGTTTAAGTTTTTTAGATTTCTTGAAGCCAGACAGACTTAGCAAAATAAAAACGCTAGACGGATAAATATTCTGGAACAGCATAGTTACACGTAGGTAGGTAGGTACCATATTTTATCGAGCACACACTACTTTAACGGCAAATTATGGTTTCATGCAAAATTCAGTTCAACAATGAACAGTACACAACACAATGTCGAAACGAATTCAGACTAATTGATGCACCATTGGTCTATTAATTATCACACGAACACGAACTTCGTATCATATTATTAGAAATAGTTATTACGTAACCTATTCGATGTCATATAAATGTGGGTAGATCTCAAAATTTTGGTAAACTTTACTTAAGGTAACACTAAAAAGAATAAAATTTGGCTCACATCAAATATCCAAAAGTGACTTAAAAATCAAACTAGTTCCACGAATGATTACTAAAATGTACCAAATATTTGAAACCGCCAAATCATACCCGCATGAACAAAACACAATCCTAGATGAAGGTCTCAAGAAGAAGTTGTACACTAATCACTGGCCACACACATGTACACTTTCAAAGTAGTTTGTTTGTCCTAAGACTTGAAGTACTGGCCGGAATGTTGTAAAGAGGAAAGAAAAAGTCTCGCGTGTTATCGGTCAGTTGAGCGATCGGTGTCGACTGTCGACTGTCGCGAGGTATCGCGGCATCTCGAGCTGCGGCGCGCGTGTTGCGAGCGAGATCGGCGGCAGGTGACTGGCTGGTGCCGTTGGGCGCGCGCCTCCACGGCCGGAGGTGGAATCGCCCGGTGTATTTCCGAGCGGCCGCCGTTAAACCGAAGTAGGCAGCGATGTCAGCCAGGCAGGCCCAGAGAAAATAGTCGTAGTCAACCACTATCATCAGTACTACTTACGGTGACCTTACGCGTTTTGGATCATCCTGTTTTTTTGCTGTCCTGTCGCCTATTAAGTACAGATCATGATTACAAACCTGGAACAAAAGAAAAAAATATCAGAAAATTAATGTTTAATGGTTTTGTAAGCCGAACAGCATGTCGGTCATGCGTTATGAATCATCAATGGAATCATGAATTACGATCACTCATGTCATGACCTTATTTCATGCATTTGATGTAGGCAAATATTATGTTAAGCACAGTATGTAAAAAATGCAATTATCAAACTCATTACACAAAGTGATAGACATACATACAATACAAAAGTAGTTCCAAGTTTATAAGTATATAGAAGCCTATATTGATCACCAGTAAAATTATCTAACATATCTTCAACAATTTTCCTTTCTCTCATTGCCTTTTCGTTGTTTTTCAGTGACGTTATTTTAAGCCTCTGATAAGATAACGGATATGTATAGAGACATTCAATCAAGATAAGTTTAGATAAGTAGAACATTATTCTCATATGATGATCATGGTCACAATGTAGCATTGTCTTGAATTTATGCGAATGTAAACAAAAGATAGCACAATTCTATTAAACAAGAATGTCAGATCAAAAGAAATCAACAGATTCGTTCATAGCTATGATTAAAGCAGAAATGGCTATAATATGACTACTCATCTGTACACAAAAGTGATTGAAACTGTTCAGTCAATTGTTTCAATTGGTAAATATTCTGGTAAGCAGAATGTTATTTCTATTTATTGGAAGCAGACTGAATGTAAACAGCATTATTCTAACATTACGGAAGAATAGATTTATTCAATATAATAATAAGATATTCAGTCTGTCACGCTATTAGGTGAATTTTTAGGTGACATGATGATGTCACCATGTGTATCACAAGAATTTTATCTTAGTTCCCTTAGATGCTTTTGTTAATATCAGAGAAAAAATGTAGTGCACATTTCTCTTTGAACATTTTAGGTAATTATGTTCTTCATTAGATAATCAAGCAACTTCTACGAGTTACTTGACTCTATGACGTCTATAATTTCCAGACTTTAATCCTGGGGGGGTTGCGTTCAGTCCAGTTAGACATTCTGATTCCGGCATCCAGATTTTGTGATTTGCTATATATATCCGAACGAAGACCCACCCTCAAACATTATGCTAATCTATAACGCGCTCGCATGAGCCCAAGTGTAAAAGGAGGTATAATCCCTACGATTCAGGTTATGTAGGAATGGGAAGCCATATATGTATACCTTAATTGATTCAATTAATCGAGCTCAGTGGCAAGCATTGTGGCAAGCTTTTGTGCAGCAGTGGACTAACAGTAATTTTTAATAACGCATTATTTTGTAAGTGTAAATTTTATAGGTCCAGAAATTTCGTAAAAGGGATTTCAGTGAAAACATTAAGGCTTTCGCAAATAGAAACGAAAGACAAAGGTATTTTTCTAAGCGCATTATAATTGCAGGAAGTAAACACTTATGAGGTTATTTCATTTATAACTAGAAGCCAATCAGCTGTTCCCACTGTTCTACACATTGTCGGATGTGGAGATAGGCACTCAGGGCACTGATTGATTGTATTAGTGTAATAGAGTACCAGTGACTGACAGCCACTTGATAGTCTTGAATACTTGATAGGGGTACTATTTACAAATCGGCAGAATCTTTATTGTTAGAGATTACATGTAGTTGCAGTGTAAATATTTATGATATTTGACATTATTCTACTATAAATCTTGTTACAGAAGTTAAAGAATAGTAGAAATTATTAAAAAGTCAATCAATAGAATCGTTTATCAACGTTGACCCTCACTTTGAAATATAAGTACATTAAGGCTAATATGCATACTGACATATACGTAAAAGTGCTAAATTAAACTTCTGGTTTCGAGCGATTAGTAACTTTCGATCGCATCATAAATAAACACCCAGACATAATGTCAGTAGCTATTAACTTCGGCCCAAGTGAAAAGATCGCAAATTCCACCGAGTTCCGGCTGATGGCCGGCGGGAGACCATTGCCTGTGAAATAAAGTATATATTCGTTTAACAGGCTCGCAGGCTTGTGCTATACGAACAGGTGAAACTTTTAATCAGTATCATCGGAACATTACCTGTTGCGTTTATGGGATACGTGGAGATTGGATCACATCAGTGTCGCGCTTCAATTTTCTGACTTACAAATTCAGTTTTTTTGGTAATTTTTAGTTATTGTTAAATACGTTTTATTGAAAGAGCGGCAGCTGGAATTTTAAATAAAAAGAAGGACTGCAAGGTGAGCTGATAGCTGAGAGCTGAGATAAATATTTACAAAAAGTTGAATATGATTAGCGAAAAAGACAATCTATAAATGGGATACTACCAATCAATTACTGCAAGTATAAACATTAAAAACAAGAACATAAGTTTTACTTTGAAATGTGAGAAATCATTAATGACCAACAGCCAGAACAAGGACAAGGCCCAAAGAATGAAGTTGAAGTGCCCTAATTTTGGTCATCCATCATTCAGGAAACATTTGGCAGTTGTAAAATTTACTTACGAGACATATCCACAAACATGAACAAACTTCTAACTTAGACCAACGACTAGGCAGTGTGTCGGCCTTCAACCTGCATACGCCCATAATAATAATTGTATTTCACGCATATCAATATTACTGTATCTAATACCACTAATACGTAATTCCTGACTTTGTCATAGACATTGATTCAAACTAAACGGCCTCCTAAAGGTCTACTTAGTGGTCCAATTTTCAACATATTGCTGATTCTGCAGTTTAGATAATATGCATATCGATTCAATAATTGATTGACACACTGATCTGATAGCTTCATTCAGCGCCTCTGCTTGATTGAATGGAATTGCATCTTTTTAGTAGTCTAAGTAAAGTAACTACTAACATAAAAGTAATGAAATAATTAATTAATATTCTATGCACGCATTTATTTTATATACTTTATCTTGATATTTTTACCCTATGCACGGTTCGTGGTTAGGAGAGTGTATTATTCGCGAAAAAAAATATATAAATAAACATTCAACTACTTCTTCATGCTTATTTTCTTGATATGCTCATTTCGTCCTGTTTTTATACTTTTTTTCTTGAGATGCTCATTTCGTCCCTGCATCTCGTATTTAGAACAGAATTAATTTTTGCCTCCAATATAAAGTTGCCGAAACCCGGTCACAAACGAAACAACAGCAACCAGATGCAGTTCTGCTGAATGCACACATGGTTTCTTCTGAACAATAGCCATTACGGAACATCGGTAGCCACTTAACAATCGCATAGAATCAGCATATCCGTTTGTTAACAACTTCTCGGCCGGCGGAGCGAAAGGGTTCCGATTTCTGAAGCTTCCTTATAAAAAAAACTCGTTTCGACCTTACGTAACAATGGAATGCGCATAAATGATGATACTTTTAGTTGTTTCCTTATGTTTTGTTGTATCTCAAGCTTCGTTTAGATTAAACAACCAGGTAGTATTAATGAGACAATTAACGAAAGATCAAAATAATTTAGGAACTCTAATGATGCAAGTGTTTAATTCCGGTGTAACACGAGTGGTTTTGTTTTTTTTTTAAAGATCTTTTATCTGAAAATTTACATGCCAGTACCAAATTGATACATAAATATCATAAAAAGTTTCGAAAACAATGTGTTATTTTTATAGAATTCATGTATTCGTGCTCATCGCCAACCATTGATCGATTTACTTTCTCTTAAGATTTGCGCTATCGATTGATCTAACAGTTCATCATATGTCTAGCGGGTTTTTTTTTTAATAATAAAGGTAATTACTTTAATGATGAGGCCGTCAATAATAAGTTGATGCGATAGCAGACGTATAATAAGCTCTGCGCTGTATTTCTTATAATGTGAGTGGGTGTTAGGTACTGTGTATGTAGTTTAGATTACTTATTCTGTGGTTTAGGTGTAAGTTCATACTTGCATAATATCGCTTAATTTTTTTAAGTATATCAACCTTCTTTATTAATATTATACATTCTCTTCTGAAAATATTGGGAGTTATGTTTGAAAAACACTTTAAAGTTTCTGTAAACCTGATAAGAATTATTTTCATTTCACTTTATTTTTTAAATACCGAATAAGTCCCACTGCTGTGCAAAATTTTCCTACATATCCTTCGGTTTCTTACGAAACTATTATTTAATCTGGGCTTACGATCCTTAGCTGACGCCAGGCAGTCTCGGTGGAATGAAACAAGATCGTCGAGCTAAAGTAAAAAAAGTATAATAATCATTGTTTACGACAAAGAGTTCTTGTAGTAGGTATAATGACTTAAGTAAAGTTCCCAAATCACGGTAGCGTACCCACGATTACCACAAAAGGGCGTGCCCGTGATTTCCACACCGCACTAGCACGCTGCGATGATTTACGACACTGCTGGGTACGCAAGTTTGTTTTATTACCCCCTCATAAACTTATTGGGTTTCTTTAATTACTAATTACTTTATTTGATTTCTATATTTTGAATAGTCGTAGTACATTCGAAATGGAACGTTTCTGTTTTGCTTGCTTGTTTTACTGCGTCTGCAAGCGAACTTGGAAGAAAGTCTCATCTGAGACTAGTCGTCTAATACGAGTATGTGTGATATATTGTACAAAAAAAGATGTTTCTATTTCTATTTCTTCTTCCAAAAGTCATCTATATATCAATACGTGAAGCAAAAACTTTGCACCCGTTTTTACGAAAATTAAACACTTATCTATACTAATATTATAAAGAGGAAACCTTTGTATTTTTGTATGTATGTATGTTTGCAACGAATAAACTCAAAAACTACTGGACAGATTTAAAAAATTATTTCACCATTAGAATGCTACATTAGCGCTGAGTAACATAGGCTATACCTATTAAAAAAAAACGACAATTTAATTTTCCAATACAAAATGATTTGTTTGTTTTGTTATCATGGAAACCATTGATATAATATTGAACTCGATGATGGAAACTGTCAAAGCGTTACGAAGTCTGCCGGGTCAGCTATAGTAGTTTTTAAAGAGAAGGTTATCCGAATGTTAATACATTTTTTTAATTATGCATAAAAAATACATTAAATCAATAAAACAAACATTACACACACTACCATGTATTTAACACACACGCATAGATACTTTTTTTTTAAATTTCAAAAATGGAAGAGGAGCGGCCGAAATTTTCAATGCCAATCCAAACTCACATTCTATCTTTTTTAATTTTTCATTGCTTAGGATACAATCCGTGCAGCCTTAATAAAATTACGGTCGAATTTCGACCACTGGCCGACCACTAGTTCTCATAAATACAGCATTGAGAATGTAATATCGACATATAAAACATAAACCTTAACAATAATACTAATACTTTCTGTAAAATAGATTGTACTACCAGTACTTATGCCTGGCTATTGCGACGAACCCCCAAGCCTAATAATAAAAGATGGTGGCGACATAAAACTGCTGTGTTATTGCTCGTAAAAAATGTTAGGTACCTATGCACCACGCATAATGCAGTATTAGTAGTGCAGTGTGTTGCCACAGAATGGGCAGGCGACCCAATTACCCGTCACAATTATGGCGGCCTTTTGTCTGGCAATGCCGACCATTCGTATGTGCGAGGCGAACTCATAATCGAGGAAAGTGGAAAGCGGCCGGAGCAATTCGGTAGCACTTAACCTCTTAAAGGGCCGAGGACTCGATACATTTTAACACCCACAATTGCGATCAAAGCTACTTTCTCTAAGGTGGGTTTTATTAATTAGATAGATACAAAACTTACATCATACTCAAGACCAAAATAACATAAAAAAAGTTTTTGTTTACATTGAATTAGGTAAACAACATTGCAGTGTAAACCAGAGAACTTTCATACCTCTCATTCACAGAATTTAGAGCATACTCTGGTAAGACTTGTTTGTTTATCCATCAAAATACATCAAACTCCTTACACGGTAGGTACCTGGTATTGATGCCAGGTAAGGTAACATCTTTATTATCTATCTTTATATGGAAATACAGCCTAAATATATTTACATATTGTAAAGACTCCCGTATTGAGATAAACATCAAACCCAACCCGTTGTAAACACGAAATAAAATAGATGTTGAGAAATCCATTTGCCGAAGTGAAAAGAGCCCAACGACTCGTTTATCGACCCACAAAGCGAGGGGATTCTCTTCCGCGTCCTATTTTAAGGCGTAGGATAAATAAAGAGCTCCCAATACGGGCACAGACCGAGGGAGGAGACAGCATCATTGGCGGAGTAATGGCCATGACGTCGCTTGATGCACACCGCTCGAGTGATTTAACAGAAACGAAAACATGCTTCGACTTTTTGATCCCACACCGCAGACGCGTTCACATGTCAATGTCATCTTAATATGTTTATCAACTGCTCGTATTGCTTCGAAAACACAGTCCAATGACGTAAACTTTTCAATTTTTAATAATAATATGAAATTAACACCAATCATAAATCTTTCACGTAACTATTATGGGGTGATGAATCTACGATGCAATTAGGCTGAAATATCGGATACTTAAAAGCTACCAAAACATGGAAACAATTATCTACACTATACAATAACACTTTTCCGAATTATAATTTGTTCGCAGCAATATAAAAAACGTAAAATTTATTTAAATAATCAAAATTACTTACATAAGTGACCATGACAAAAATATTTAAATATACTTCGAAATAATAGCTTGGTTTATTATTTACCTTACCGCCTGCATAATAAATAACAACTGGATTTAGATATCCGATTCCTAACATTTGTGTTAGTAAAATAAGGAAAAGGTTTCCACAGGGATCAATTCTGAACCCTCTTCTGTACAATATCTGACTTCTGAGCTGTAATTAGGAATGACATATTCTGAAATATTCGTTAAGACTTTTAAATGACTTATCAAATACCTATATAGCTACACAGTGTTACTGTCATAGCTACACTAGCTATGACAGTAACACTGCAATGAAGATTACCTGCTAGTTATTCTGTGCCAGCAGCGGTTTATCAACTATCGATCACTAGATTCCATGCAGGGTGCCAAGTGCGAGTTTCATTCGCCATTCGATTACGTTAACGAAAACGAGAATTTGTATGGCAAAAATTTAACTCCTCTCGTATGTCGCCAGGAGGGGCTGCTTCAACGCCATACTAATTTTCGTTTTCGTAAACGTAATCGAATGAATACGGATAGTAAACAAAAGTCACACTAGGCCCCCAGATGAGATTTTATTTTATTTATTTAATTTTTTTTTCACAGCATAAACAATATCACAACTAATACAAACATAAAAAATAGCATAAACAAAAACATAGGACCGTGTGAATTGTCTTTACATGTATGTACAGCATTCAAAAATTTAAATTGGAACAAATAATCTGCTTTACACTTACGTACCTACTTATTTATTAGATGAGATAAAGTATCTCATTTTCTGGATGGAGTTCTTGTATTTATCATTTCACGTACTGCTTGAATGTAAAATGGCGATGGCGATCGCTGAATCGATCGCTAAAGAAAAATTCGATTGCCTAAACATTATTTTAACAGCTGCATTTGACTCTCTGGTCTATTGTCCACTTTGTGTATATGCGAGACAGTAATTGCCAGAGCTACGATAAACGCCTAGCGAAAAAGTTTGACTACATTTATATAATTACATAAATGTAGTCAAACTTTAATTAAATAATCGTATTGCAACACGAAAGTTTCTAATATCTTTATCTTTGCATGCAATTAATACGTAAGGCGAGAGATATGAAGATGCGTTAAAAAAATAGGTGTAATTCAATGTCGAATTGGTGGTCATTTAATTTTGAAATGTTTTTTATATCAAATAGTTACGTGATGTTTAGTGAATATATGGTCTAAGGAGGAACATGCTTATTTAGAAATAGCCTTTTCGCTGTAGCCTTGAAAAGGCTAAATAGCCTAGTCTATTAGCCTAAAAGGCCTAGTTATAACGTTCAGGGAAGACCATGTCTTTGAGGAATTACTGGTCTGTTCGTTTTAAGTAAGAGTATACTTTCACAATATATAACAACAATAAGCTTCTTTAAGAAAGCACACAATCGCACTTACAAACGTCAACAAAAGCATATCATTACATATGACATGCTTTTGTTGACGTTTGCTTGTTTCAAATGAAGAAATAACAGATTATTACGAAATTCGCGCGTTGAATCAACTTAATCAATATCTTATTTATCATCATCATTATTAGAAGCTAGGGCCAAAGCCTACCAGTGGCCCTATACGGGTTGGTTAGCTATGGATTTTAACGGGTGCCATCTTACGGCATCATCTGGTTCCATCGGCTTAACGTGCCTTTAAAAGCAGTACTCCGAGTTATTTTAATTTGGTCATTCTTCTCGAGATCCTAAAGTTTCTTTAAATTGCAGGATCGCTATCCGAACGCGCTAGTGAGAGAATTACTTCGCTATTGAACTTCATTAACGGACTACTATTTAGTATCATCATACTTACATACCTACATACATCTATGATGGTTATTTTTTAATATATTGACAGTCTGCAAACGAGCAGGCGGTCCGCCTGATGGTGAGCGGTCACCGCCGCCCATGGACATCAGCAACATCACAGATGTTGCTTTCAAGTTGCTGACCTGAGAAAAACCTCTTTACACCCCTTTCAAAAGAGTCCATGTTGTAGCTTGATGCAATCATAAAAAAAATTCGATCAAACATCAATAAATAAAAAAAAATTGCGTTTATTTTCAATTCAATCGTTGTTAATAACGTAAATTGCTGATTCTCCGATGTGGACAATAATTGTGTAAGCCTCCCGTTTAAAACGTAACATAATATTTTAAACGGCGCGGCCGATGCGTGGGTGAAAGTTATACTAAGCTAAACAAATTAAAGTCGTGATTCATTGATTGCACTCAACAAAAAAGAAGTATGTTTATTGCAATAATAAAAATGAAACTTATGTTGCGGGTATCTTAATCTCGTATGGGCAAGTGCATGTACCATTCATTAGTTTCATCGCTTATAAATGCAATAATACATTCCTTGTCATGCCGACGACGATGAGACAACCGATCATACAGAACTGCTGGCAAAAAAAAGCTAGTGTTTAGCTTGAAAGTAACAAAGCTGTATTTTCTGATTACGTGTTATACTGATGTTTTGTTTATCGCATGTAGTGCGATTATTGAAGTCATGTAGGTACAGCGTGGGAAAAAATTGCAATTCAAAATAATCGTTATTTAAGCTATGTTTTGATATCGACCTCCGTAGCCGAGTGGCTTGCACGCCGGACTTTGGGCGGCGCTAACTCTGAGGTCCCGGGTTCGATTCCCTGTCGGGTCAACGTCGAAAACGAGCTTTTCGATATTGTGTCGGGTCTGGGTGGTTGTGGTACCGTTCGCGTCGTTGTTTCTGATTTCCATGAAACGATTATAACTCAATGGAAACGAGTGCTTTAGTTACTTATCTTGGGATCAGAACAATGTATGTGATGTTGTCTCATATTTATATATATATTTTATAACAACGCGTGACAAGAGCTTGCATAGAATAGGTATACCTATTGAAAGTGATTATATCACTACTACTTTTGCTATAGCAGGGGGTTTCCTAAAATATATTAAAACAAAGATATTAGACTAAATAGATTTTTCCATGAATATTTCAAATGTTGTAAAATTCATAATTTTCTTTTTAGTTTACTAAAATTCTGTTCTATACTAGAAAGTTTAAAGAGACGCAAAGAGCACAACACGATGTTTAGGGTGCATAGTGCGAGTATCATTCGTAGATTAATTTTAACTCTTCTCTTTTGCCACCAAAAGCAGGAGCGCTACTTCAACGCCACACAAAATATCGTTTGCGTAAAGGGGTACAAATTACAAAAAAGAGCACAGTTCAACGTTCAGTACTAAACTGAATTCGCCTTTAACTCAGTGAACACCACAGCTACAGGGATAGGGGGCCGTATGACAAACGCCGCAAAAGGACGATCGGTCACTTCGCTATCTGTGACCCTACAAGGTGAGCCATCGGAATGCCGATGTCGTCGCGGCGAAAGTGGCACAAAATTCTGCCGTCAACTTTATTGCAGCAAAACAAAACGTCACTTCGCACGTCTCATAAAACTATAATGGCACATAAAACGAGCGATCGGTAAACGATTTGAGACGTCATCGTCAACGACAATCACACCTAATAGTTAATTTTAAATTGCTAAATGATTGCTTTCACGGAATTAAAAATTGTTGTTTTTAAATTAACTGCGCTCGTTTTCTGCGCAGCATTTTAACGTTTATTTGCGCGTAAAACAGTCGCACTTATTTTATTAGCCATTTTCATTTATTACCACGTTCACTATTCATTAAACTAAAACAATTAAAAATCATTATCTCTCCTGACTCATAGGTAATGTAGGTGATTATAATAGGAACATTTTTATTGTTTTAAGCTCACGACAGGAATGCGTTTCACATTCATCAAACCTGATGGTAAACGGTAAGTATAATCAGAACTTCGGTTTAAAAAAAATTATTTCTCATAAAAACTTTACAGTTCGCTTAAAATGAGATACAAACTTAAAAAATACAATATAAAAAAATATCTAAGCACCACGGTGGTTATATAAAACAATATTTATATTTTAAAAAATAAGTATACCTATATAAATTATTGTAAAAATAAAACATAACAAAGCGCAACGCCTTACATTAAATTGAATATAATGTTGCTTCAATAAAACTATATGTTTGGGTAACTTGTTTTTGAATATTTTTTTATTAGAACAGTTTTTAACATCATTCGGCAATTTATTGAACAGCTGCGCTCTCCCAAATAATATAGTTTTCTTCCCATAACCTGTTCGGACCTTGGATAGCTCAATTTTAATTTTGTTTCACAAATTATGTGAATATATTCTTAGATCAATTTTAGTGCTGGATGAATGGAGGCGGTAAGTATGTTTTAATTGGAATGCAAGTATACTATATAAAGTTGTGTATACTATATTAACCATTTCTTCAACCGGCATATATATCATATCTGTCGGTCGGTTTGTGACAGCGACGGAATTAGACAAGGTGGTGGACAAGCTATCCAGGCGGGCTTAAAACAAGCTCTACTACCAACCAAAACGAGTGTTATAAATTTACCTTCCACCAGGTTACGACCTGGGAGATCTTGATTGGTTCACAGAGCGGAACCCGTCGCAGGCGGGGCGGTCTTACTTACTTACCACTTGACCAGAGGAACAAAATAACTATATTATTACCTCTCTATGTAGTTATAGACGGAAAAGCATATTCTTCCTTATGATAGCTATGACGGCGTTAAACGTGGTACTAAACCACAGTATTACTCATCTATAGGAAGTAATCTAAACCAAATAGCGGGTGATTGAAAATCGCGCACATTATTGCAGTGGCGCGCTTTAATTCAACAGGTGAGTAACAAACAAAGTTAGAATAAAATGAATATAATAATAACCACACGAGACTTTAGCAATAAAACAAAACCTACTGATAAGCATCATCATCATCATCATCATTAGCTCATTTTATGTCCCCACTGCTGGGGCACGAGCCTTCCCTATGGATGAATAGGGAGAACGGGCCATAAACCACCACACGGGCCCAGTGCGGATTGGTGGTTGTTAACGACTGCTAATGCAGCCGGGACCAACGGCTTTACGTGCCTTCCGAAACACGGAGGAGCTCGAGATAATACATTTTTTGGTCACCCATCCGATGACCGGCCTTTGCGAAAGTTGCTTAACCTCAGCACTCGCAGACCGGGCGCGTTAACCACTGCGCCATCGAGCTCCTCCCGATAAGCATACTGCTTTATAATGCCATATAATTCGATCGAGAACACCCACGACGGATCGCTTATACACGATAGAAAATAGAAAGTGTGAAGTTGGAACTCTTGGAACTGATTATATAATTAGACGGTTGCTCTGGGTGTTTATGGTGTAGTATGGTCAGCGAGAGTTATACCATACATGACCTTTAATCGCACTTTAATGTTAAAAATCGGATTCTGCAGACTGTAGACCATCACAACACATTTACTGGTTGCCTGGAAGCGATCGTTTATCTCTCTAAAGCGATAAGTCCACCAAATAATTCTATAAATTCTTGTAGGTAATTTAGTTTATGTCCGTTATATATTTTGATGGTGTAACAATAAAGATTTTATCTACCAGTCTATCTATAAAATCAGCAAATTAAAAAATTAAATACTATTGAATTTTTAATGTCATGCAAATACTGTCAAGCAATTACCAATTAACATTATCAAACTAATTGGCTCCATCAAAGCATATGACACCAAGGTCGAAACTAACAATCCAGCGCGCGACCAAAGATTAAGGCGAGACTATCGATTTAATTAAGGATTACAAAATTAATAAGCTCCTACAGTTGACACTTTACATAGCAGACACATGTTGACTGCTAATCCAACTTAACACTATTAATTTAATAACTTAAAGTGTCACACAAGCTAAATATAATTAAATTGACTTTTAACCTTTATTCGATACCTATGTGAAGTGAAGTGTCAGAATATTTAATTGAGCTCACAAATATGTTGATTTGGTTCAAGATTTGTTTCCATGCGTACAGTATGATACATTATTGATGTTTGAAAAAGTTGATACGGTATTAATGTACGTGTCAAAATAATAATTTATGATACAGTTATTTAAAGTTTAATCCGTCGTACATATGTCGTGAAAACAGACACAATAGAATTTTAATTGTTTAGTGGCGCTGGGTGCCTAGTGTGAGTTTTCTTTACTATCCGTATTCATTTAAATAAGTTTATAAAAATTAGTATGGCATTGAAGCAGCGCCTCCTGGCGACATACGAGAGGAGTTAAAATTTTGCCATACAAAATTTGTATGGCAAAATTTTAACTCGCATTTAATGCTCGTCTTCGTTAAAGTGATCGAATGGCGAATGAAACTCGCACTAGGCACCCAGATCAGAGCTCTAAATATCAAAGGTTAATTAATATATGATAGTTAGATCGCCTTACATGAAAATTAAATAATTTAAACGGATCAACTTTCACTTATTTTAAAACCAAATTAAATAAAAAAAAATATTTAGCATATTTTGTTATAGAAAGGCAAACGAGCAAATGACTGCTCTGCCTGGGTACTTCATCGATTCACACCACGACTGGTTCGCACCACGGTGTGAATTGACGCTTGAACAAGACGCTTTTTGAATTAGCTGTTTCGAACCACGCCTGATGTTAAGCAGAAGCAGAGTCCGAAGACAGCAGCAGGAGTGTGCCTCACAGCTGTCCTCACCTCAGCGACCCGCAAGTTGCTTCTTCACACCTCGTTTAAAGGATCCCATGTTGTAGGAAAGTGGAAATAAATACAAATTTGGTATCATGCATAAATTAAAGTAATTTTAAACTTGTATATCTTGGTAACACCATATAATTTTGTAAATGTCGTTACTTATAAAGCTGTGAAGTTTCTTGCGCCCATTCTTCTCCACAGCTAAAAAAATTAGACGTCCTGAATGGGTAGTAAGTAAAAACATTTTTGGGTGATTCAAAAGCACTTTTCTAAAGTTTATTTGAATAAAAAATATTTGACTTTGACTTTATGTCCCTGTGTTTTGAATTAATATGTGTGATGTATTGTACCAAATAAAGATTTGTCTACTTCTATTTCTATTTTAAATACACGTGTGTTGAGAGGTTATTCTATTTTTCCTTTCTAATTTTACCTACCTAATCCTCTTTAAATTAATACGTGAAGCAAAAACTTTATACCCCATTTTACGGAAATTGCGCGGACGGAGGAGTATAAAATTTCGCACACTTATAGTTTATATAGAGAAGGATTACAGAATGTTAATATTTTTTTAAATTATGCATAAAAAAATCATTAAATCAATAAAACAAACATTACACACACTTACCATGTATTTGACACAAACGCCTATTTTCTTTTCAAAAATTTCAAAAATGGAAGAGGAGCACCGGTAACTGTCAACGCCAATCCAAACTCACATTCTATATTTTTAAATTTTTCATTGCTTAGGATACAATCCGTGCAGCCTTAATAAAATTACGGTCGAATTTCGACCACTGGGCGACCACTAGTTCTAATAAAATGACTAAGTGGACATAATGTTTTTGTTAAGAAGATTATATAATTATCAGATTAACAGTTTACGATTGCAGTCTGGACTCGATGGCGCAGCAGCTTATCCCACCACGAGAAATACGGGTAGACTACCCTATCTATTGTGTGTTCAGTGTTGTGTCACAAAATAAAAAGACCTACAGAAGAAAAGCTTCATACATACGCGCTCGAGAAACCCACCCTAGGCATATCATTTCACGGACACAGAATCTCGCAACAGCTGTTCCAAACTGTTCCGAGATTCGTGACCGTGAGAGGGTCTATGTGATGTTGCTTGAGCGCGCTAAGTACCTACCCCGATTCGATCCAAACCTGTCGGAGAATCTAGTAGGGCACGGGGACAAGCACAAGTGCGTGATGCCGAAAAAACAAACGATAGGTACATTTAATTTGAAAAATGACAGTGTTAAAACGAGCGGGATTTGTAACCCATGACGTGCCGGGTCAGGTGCACCGGTGCACAATAGGTATTTAACTTACTTTCTGTCTGTACTCCTTGTTGTGTGGTTGTGTGATGTGGGTTATATCACTTATCGTATTACATCATCCGGGATCCAAAACTAAACAGTTACCTACAATCACTTTAATAATTTAATTTTTTTTTAGTCATTGCAGACTCCAAGAAACAACAATGTTATACAAATTGTCGATAATGATTCATATCAATCAAAATGGTTACAATATGGCATGATTACAATGTGGCTCGTGTTGCTGTAGCGATTCGTAACTTGAAAACATTTCCTTGTGCCAGTGCGGTGGCGGTGGACTAATACCATAGTATTTCATTCTACTATGCTAATACGTAATGAATGACGGTATCGACCACGTACCGACGCAAATATAAAAGGATTATTGTGAGTTTAATTTTCCATTACATCACGGTAACGTAAACGAGATTACGTGCGGTAAAATTGAAACACTCAAACCTACTTACTATACTTAAGAAGTATACAGGGTTCGTCACCAGTGTTCGTCAGGAACTGAATCGTAACTTTCCTTTAATCTGAAAAAAGACGTGTTGAAAAAATTCCACGAGCAGAATTCGAACACGCACCCCATTACATGCCGGGTCAGGTGCACTCTCAAGAAGTCCGCCCGAGGATTTTACTGAGATACTCGATGGGTTGGGGGTATATCATTTCTCACTTCTCATTTCTATTATCATTCATCATCATCATACAGGAAGGAAATATTATTTAAGTATTTATATGTTTAACTTGTAAGAAAAATTACTTTGACACTGACTAAATGTGCTAATCGCACGATGCCATCAACTAAAGAAAAGAAAAAAGGGACGAGACTACGCGTAATGCCTGAAATTATGCAACGTCATTATCTGGGTTCTATTATTTACAATTCCATTTACTAACAGTCGAATATAACAAAGAAAGCAAAACCATAGAGTAATGTATACATATTGAAAAGGCAAAATAATTCTAAAGGGCATTCTCATTAAGTAACCCTAAGCACTAAAACGAACAAGGAAACTTAATTCTACACTTGTAACACCGCCGGTAACTTAACGACGGTCAATTCTAGTGCTTCCTCAAGAATGTCAAATTAAAATAGTCCATGTAACCAGACAGCTCAGCGGTCGGTCTATCAGAACCGCGTCTAGAATAGACAACGATTTGTGGGGAGGAAACAGTTAGCGTCATATTATGAGATATTATTACGAAGTACCTTCCTACAGTCATCGACGTAAATAAGAATACACATCAAAACTCAACTATTAATGTGAATATTAATGACAATATCAACATTATATTAATGCTCTATTGATGAGCTCAGATTTTTGAATCTCACCACCGGTAATCTCCAAATTAAAAGTGACATGAAATACGCTGTGAAACTAATAACATTTGCAATATTTACTATATGAAAACACATTGTTCGAGAATTATCGGCATCATAAATTTGTTATACTCACTTTGAATAAAAGTGAGAAGGATCAATCGTAATTGATATCATAGCGTGAGTCCTCGGTTAAAAAATCGCACGCCGGTTCTTCCTATATAAAGTTATGAACAATACACGTATGTACTATGGATTGGAACGGGAATGAGATATTAAAAACATAAAATAAATAATTAATTGTAATTGCATGATGTCATGGATACAAATTTGTTAATAAATCTAGCAATGATAAAGATGAACCTCGTACAGTTTAGACATGTATTTTACGATTATCACTTAATTTTGCGGGCGACTGTACAGACACTCGCTTTACTTTTTAACTGGATCTAACAAGAAATGCGTAAGTTTACGTAAATGTGGTTAGAGCTCTATTAAGTTGCTACACATAAGACTTAGTTCCTCAAAAGGAACTGTTAGCTACTTTTTATCAACTGTATCACTGTATGCAATATCACAGAATAACTGTAAAACATATAAAAACATTTTAAGCCCAAGAATACAGAACTTCAAAAAAAAACGATCTTTCACTCACTCACTCACTTTCTTACACCATAATCTTTAATATATATATATATATTTTGGTGGTTGTGGTGCCGGGGGTAAAGAATTGCACCACCCCATCTCTTCCCGTGGGTGTCGTAGAAGGCGACTATGGGACCATTCCAGAGGATGGGCAGCAGCGTCTCTCTGTGATTATTCTCACCTTACTGCGATCGCCAACCCGCCTGCCAAGCGTGGCGATTATGGCAAATTCCCCTCAAAATGATTAATCCTTGAGGGAGGCCTTTGTCCAGCAGTGGACGTCTTTTTGGCTGAGATGATGATGATGATGATGATATATAAAGTCAGTGAAGTTCTATTTGAATGCATATACCTACCTACCTAATAAGTCGGGAAGTAGCAAGACCAGAGGTAAAAACCACAAATCATACAATATTACTTACACCGAATAGGCAATTCCCAAAAGCGCCGTTCTCTTGTTCTCTAAAAAAAATTGTTCGCTGACAACTAACTTCAGATCATAAGGCAATACAATAAAACAATACAACACTATAAATTATAGACAGTAATTATATACGCATTAACACATGTAACAGTAGAATAATAAATAGCGTTTATCAAGCTCTTATCTATGGTCCGAATCAAGATTTGATCAGATTAGAAGACAAAATCAAAGTATGCTATTAGTTGGTACTTATACTATGTATGTTGACTTCAGTATGCAAGGTCAAATACTACATAAGTCACGACTTTGTAACCGCCTTAATATTAAATTGTTTTAATTAATTACATTTCAGTGTAGTGTTGGTACACCAAGAAAAATGGGACTGTTATTATCAAAAATATTACACATTAAGATAAAACCACTGGCATATATTGTAAAAAAGCCAAACATTTTTTTTGGGTATCTGTATTAACTCGATGTAGCACCACGCGGAAACTACTGAGATCAGCCAATTATTCTAGGAGCAAGATAAAAAAACATTACACTAATTTTGAAACCAATGCATTTTCCAGTATACTATTGCATGTATTTTACAAGATAATATAAAAGCGGTGGGCACAGCTAGTCTCCAATAAAAAAAGTATACAAAACAAGACATTTACGTAAAGTAAACATCCAGATTAGCAACTCGTCAAATACCTAAGGAAGAACACGCAATGCACTTCGCTCGTAATTACGCTGTTAGGTAAGTAATTAGTGCGAACCGATCGGAAATAAAATGCAGTCGTATATGCGCTTACATTCACCTGATAGGCACATGTAGGTTGGTGATTTGTTTTACAAAACTACTATAGTCCTGCACATGGTTGCGTTATTCCGATAGGGTCTCATCCCAATGCCGCAATGCCCACAGGTAATAACCCTTGTAAAAGGCTCGATAACCTTACAGATTTTCTAAAAACTAAAAACAATATAATATAAAAAAGCTTTATGGGACGCGTAGTGATAGATAAACTATAACATAAAAATATATTTAATGTTAAAATATAGGATACACGGCGCTGGTGCACCCTTAAATAATTAAAGTCTTTAAATTAATTTTAATTTACAGTAATCTAAATCGAGATATATCTATTATCACAACATTATATCTATTATCACAATATCAGTAAATAAGTGCGGCGTCACTGCTTTGTCTATTTTAATTATATTATAACGGAGGACAAATAACATATTATTGGTTTTATCCATTGTTTTATTCATGGCATAATATAAGAAAAACCAGCTTAATCCGTGGGGTGAATACCGTATTTTTAAAGTTGTTTTTTACAATTAATTAAATCTAGTTATTGTGTCGTTCGAATTTGTTTATCCTTAATTCAGGTAAGCGCCGCTCGAAAGTGTAATGAACCAACAATACAAACGCTGAGTAATAGCGATAGTACGAGGAAAGCCATATTTGGACACGAACACACTTATATTACTCGGCATCTATGGTACTGCTTTCGCCCATCCAATATCCGCCGCCATTTTGGTATACGATCGATCGTGACAAATGGACAAACGACGAAAATATTTTAATAACAGAATGACAATACATTTATGTTCACACTTATATTAGGTATCTACTTTAATCCAAACAGCTAACCTCCAGAATTTAGAAGATTGGTCGATCGGTGTCAAAACTAATATTTCTTGATTTGATTGAAGAATCCTTACGGAAACCAAACAGATATTTTTTTACGAACAGGACTGTACTTTAGAAGTACGAAACTCTTAGTGAATTATGACTGGGTGCCGAAATGGGACTTTATCGCACTTAAAATTCCCATTTCGAATTAAACGAAACTAATCCAATTTCTTTATGTTTTGCACAGTACAATAATAAGCTTTTAATCCTAGACATGAGATTTATTGCGATGCCGCAGTCTGCGATTGCTAAGGTTAAGTAACCTTCACAAAGGCAAAGGCCGGTTATCGGATAGGTGACCAAGAATTTATCATCTCGAGCTCTTTCGTGCTTCGGAAGGCACGTAAAGCAGTTGGTCCCGGCTGCATTAGCAGTCGTTAACAATCACCAATCCGCACTGGGCCCGCGTAATGGTTTATGGCCTGTACTCCCTAGGGATCTATCCATAGGGAAGGCTCGTGCCCCAGCAGAAGGGACAAACAATGAGCTGGTAATGCGATAATATTGCTAGATGGAGCGACAATTAAGTTCGCAGAGTAGCTGGCTGCCATTGGATGAGAAAAGACGAAGATCGTGGCATGCATTGGGAGATGGCTAGGTCCAGCAGTCAACTGACACAGGCTGATTATGATGATTACGATATTTATACTGTTAAAAATGAAACAACTAACTTGTTGAAATTGAAGGAATTTACGTAGACTTTGTTGTTAAAATAAACAAACAGAAACTAATAATAACTGTAGTTTTATTGTTTATTATAAAGATTTTACAGAAAAGGTTTTGAACTGTCAGAGGTGAAAATTTTTAACGTCAAGACCAAGTAAGCTAGCGCCACAGCGCGGCAAAAGTGCAAACTTATTTAACTATTGCGTTCCATTTCTAACGAAATGAAACAGCTTTTACGAATTCACTCGATCAAATTTTTACATATTTTTTTATGCCTTATAAGACAGCTCTTAACCTCGATCTCGCCTGTGGGTGAGCGTAGATGAGGTCTACGATGGAGCAAGCTGCCCCAGAAGATGCCTATTAACTCTCGCCTTGAAGGAATTCAGGTTATAAGATTATTATAACCTGAATTCCATATTACATATGATTTTATCCCGACCTTTCAAACTCTTTACAGGGTTCGCAGTCACACGGTTACTTATTTTATTTAGGCCGAATGTTTACAACTAACAATGTAAACTAATGTAAAGTATACGCTAGACAACAATAATACTGTGCTAATGGTGTACATACTTTGTTGTGGGTAAAACATTTTACATAGACGCAAAAGAAAGTCTTTCTAAACTTACTGACCAAACAGAAACTTGCATACTAGCATCAATAATTTCTGTTTAGGAAGCGTGACATGTTTAAAAGCACTTTGCACTGCCCTAGCACTTTTGTTGAGTGCGGTGTCTCGTAGGCACTTGAAAGGGGGGAAAGTGTAAGCAAAAATATAGTTCCTCAGTGTATTCATGTAAATTGCAAAGCATTGTTTTGCCTGAAACAAGGACATAGAAATCAGAGAATAGCTGCATTCAATAAAAAGTTTGTATAGTTTGATCTCTATCTTTCGACGGTTGTAACCGCTGTGCAGACAACGAAACGTAATGAACGTGTATTAACATGCAAATTGCAAAGTAATGACTGAAGCCTACATCTTAACATACTTGGCGCCTATTTAAATCGACCACACGATCTGCATTCAGAATGCAAAGCATTGGATTGGTGGGCGCGATAATATTGCACAATTACATCGAATAATAGGCGCAGGGCACAGTTCCGATAAAAGGATAATATCCTACCAAGAACTGGTTAGCGCTGCCTAATTTCTAAAACTCAAACATTTTATTACACTTAATTGTCACTTGTTGTTGAAAAGCGTAGTGTTTACGAGGCACGCTCGGAAAAACGAAGTCCGAACAGGATTTCAATGCAAATTTGTTAGTCCGTAACAAAATCGACAGGAAATAAATTAGAATGTTGAAAAGTTCCAATGTTAGGAGCAAAGTTAAGCAGAGCAAAATAAAAAATTGTGCCTTTTTTAAGTAACAATTTGGTGGCTGAGTGGCAAGATCGCTCAGCCTGAAATCCGGATGCTCTAGGTTTAATTCCCAGGGCTACTCGCCCTGTATCAGATTTTTCAATGCATACCTAGCCCAAGTTTTTTTATCACCAACCCGCATTTTGCATTGTGATTAAACCATTTACCACCAGTTGTAGTGATAACTTTTATTTCAATTATCGAGGCAAAGGCAAAGTTCCATCAGCGGGGCACTGTAAAGGCTAATTACTTAATATCAAAAGAAAAGCATTTTTCAGGATAAAAGCGGAATTTAATAAAAAAGAAGCATTTTTCTAATTGAAGTCCTCAATTTAGGTATATCACCAATGACAGAGAAGTACACCACGATCACGATAAAGGGTCCCTTTACGTCCGTAGACATCCCTAATAAAATGTCACGTTATACCACCGGCACTGTGGTGGGTGTAACTCAAGCAAATTCTATTGGCCCATTTATTCATTAGGCTTAGCCAGGCTATGGTAATCGGATCCAATTGAAAATAAAGTCATACAGTCTAGCTAAATGTATGGATTTAGTAATTTAGCAAGCTAGGAGCATTTAAAAATCAACAATTATTTTTGATTTTTAGAAACTTATGTAAACAAAATTTATTCAATTTAATAAAAGAAAAAGTATTAACACTGGTTTATCCTTAACATGTAAGCAGTAAGGAGGTAGATTATTTTTAATTTTCGATTATACGTCCAGAAGAAACGTACGAAAAGTTATGGTAATCTGAAATAAAAAAATAATATTTCCTTTAGCTACATACAGTTTTCTTTACCGACTCAAAAACATAATAAGTTTGTGCATTAGGTAATATCCCATGATTAAAGGCAAAAATATCGTAAATTCGTAACCACTGTATGCTATGCAATTTTACCTGCCAATTATACATGTATTTATAAAACACAAAGAAAAAAATATGCCAAGAATTTTGTATAACAATATTAAGTAGTAAAATATTCCTATGCAAAGCTTGCTTGTCAAAAAAAACCGATTGAACGATTAGATATAGAGACTCTGATGTTTTTGTGACTCGACTGGGCGGCCTTGCAGCCAGCGTCTGCGTGAAAAGGAATCTTGCACACACACCCAACACTTTTTAGAGAAATAACTACATATTTCAGATACCACAACCGCACATGCCTGTAAATGTACACGGCACTGCTGCCATACTATGCCCTAAGCCAGAAAACTTGTCTTTCTACGTTCCTCACGTCTTATAATCAGGGGGTCGACCGCCTAACTCTCTCGCTTTTGATCGCTTTGAAGGCGAGGCGAGGAGGAGGCGTCATCTTTTCATTTCGAAAGCAATATGAAAGCTATAGGCTATAGCTTTCGATATTATTCGGTATTGTATTTCGATATTATATTAGAAGGCTAGGCAAGGGCCTCGCCTTCAAAGCGATCGAAAGCGAGAGAGTTAGGCGGTTGGGGGGCAGGCTCTAGAGTTCCTACTGCTGGGATCACGCCTTCCTTGTTGAACAACAGCATTTAGCAAGGGTTGTAATGTAAGTACTACGCTGCCCCAATGCAAGCTAAGCCAACGCAAGGGAAGGAACGACTGCCATCTTGCAATAACATCCAAGACCAAAGAGCTACCAAAATGCTTTTTGTTTTCTGTTTTCGTCTATTGTTGTTCATCAATCAAGATTTTTTTTCTTTGGTGTCTTTGTTTGCTCGGTGTTAGGTCCTCTATACCAGGGGTGGCCAACTTGGTTAGACCCAAGATCTACTATCTACTGTTCACTGACGACACCCTGTGCGATCTACCAATTACATACTTCATGAAATCTTAAATGAAACAGCATAGTTCAGTACACAATTACTTATGTAGTATTTTTTTTATTAAGGGGGAAAATATAAAACTAAAAATTATTCTTAGTAACTAGGTACTTATTTTATTAAACGGATAACTAATGAATTCCACCAACTTCTCATTTTTTGTGTCTTAAAGTCTGATACCACTGCCTTAATTTCTGCCGTGTAGGTACTTGTCAGGACTGAAATTGTAGGTGGTAGTATGTTTTTCCATATGATCCTTGATGTTTACAAATTTTTGATTTTTTTGCCTTGCCACGGTCGACTGGACTATTAGTCGCGATCGACCCGTTGGCCACCCCTGCTCTATACCATCATCTTATCTAAGGTTGTCGCTATTACTATAATGTTAGTAGCATTTTTGTGTCCCGCAAGTTAAGAGATCGTGCTCAGTGGCTTGCACTTGGAGAGGCCTATGTCCAGCAGTGGATGTGTGTAGGCTGATGATGATGATGATGATGATGATGATGATGATGATGATGATGATGAAGTTAGAGATAAGCCGCGTCCTTGGAGGATTCCAGGCGAAGTGCGCTTTCATGTCCGGCCTTATCGTCAATTTCATGATTATAGACACAACTCAATTTTATACAGTTACGCAAATCCCGAACTATGATTATAAGATAAATGGAAATGTACCTAATTCAAATAAAGAATTAAAATGTAATCTTAAAATTTTTTTTTAGAATTTGCACGAAATTCCAAATTGCCGAGTTGGTTATATTATATTGCGAATTTTATTACCTACATTTAGGATGTTACAAGCGCAGAAATAATTATTTTATTTAATATTGGTACAATATTAAGACTTAGGTAACATTGCAGCTATTTACTACCGAATTGTAGACATTCGCCCTAATAAACTAACCGAAAGGATTACTGATACGTACGCATGCAATAACCAAGTATTAGTTACACAATTTTTTTATTAATCTTTCATATTGTTAAACTTGCTTTTAGTTTACTTCCAAAAACTAATTTTAAGACTAAGAATATTCCAAGGTCTATGTTACCTGCGTCCTTGAAGCCTATCTATTGTTTGTTGACAAACACGTTTCAAATCACTACATCACCAGTTGACACATTCAAATCGTTACATTGACCGAGGGGCGGAACTTGTCGAGGAATGACATCAAATGTAGACATAAACTTGTTTGGTCCAAGTGAAACGCGGTCAGTGAATAATCAAGAATTCAAGACATTGATGTTTTTTTTAATTACGCATCTAGGTCTACCTTCATAGCTATTATACTACATTATTCTCTCCCTGTGACCACGGACCCTGCACAGGGATCAAAAACGTCGTCAGTATAAAATAATACATATTATGTAGGTATTAAAAATAAACACGAGTTGATAAATACATATAAAATGTATTATTTTAATGTTTACTTGTGTCACTACACAAGTGATTCACTCACTAGTGATTGCGTAAATTCTGAAAAACAATTAGTTTATAAAATAATAAAAAATAAAAAAAAACCTGCCTGCGTAAAAAATAATAAGTAACTAAATAGAAAATCAACTGAAAAGGCTGAAACAAGATAAAAATTCAATTTATGCAACATCATACATTTATCTTGTTCCAGCCTTTTCAGTTGATTTTCTATTTAGTTATATTTTTTTACGCAGGCGGGTTTTTTGTTTTTATTTTATTTATTTTTTATTTATGTCTTTTTAGTTAGATAAATTTCATGACATAACTTTTAGAAATCCTTGTGTTGAGCTCTCTAATTTGATACCCATAATGTAGTATTCGAAAAAATAAATTGTTTTTCACCAACTCCAATGGGGCGTCGCGCAGCCGCCATGTTTTTTTTTTAATGTCACCTATCTAAGAACACTTGGGCAGCTAAGACGAATCATTACATACAAAATAGGCGCGAAAAACAATACCCTTCCTTTGCAGTCGAGTAAAAACCTGCTAAACGCACAAGCACTGTACTTGCAAATGGTGTGCATTGCAACTATAAAGCATTACTAAAAAGCATACTAAAATGTCTTTGACGTCATACATAGCTCCTCCATTCAATATTTTAGGGGGTACAAGTATCCAGCTACATAAAACCCTGAATAGAGATTTGGGATTTGCCCTTTCCTAAAGCCAACGACAGTGGGTTTAGAGGTACTCTGTACCTAAGAGTTGTACCTCCGCACTATTCCGATACTCATTGCTATTGGAACAGATTCAAGTAAAACAATGGAAGAAAGGCACACCACCTAAAAAAATAAAAGAAGAAAATACGATATTCGCTAGTTTCTTTTGCCCGATTCACCGGCCAACCCCAAGAAATCAGACGTGTGGGTGTCGAAATGACCTTGAGACCCGTACTAAAGGCGAACAATACTCAATCGCCCATTGTTTCTGGCCAGACAGTCTCAGATTCAATCTCGATGCATAAACTCACAATGTTGGAAGCTGTAACGAAAGTTCTCAAGCGAAATTGTGAAAACTTGTTGCCGACTTCGTTATTTGCGTACGTTAGCGATGTGCAAAATCTGTTTTTAGTTAGCTTTCGCTAAAATGACACTTTCCGAAGTTATAATAACATTACTTTTTTATTAAACTAATTAAACAATAACATAAGTATAAGAAAACGGACCTTTTAAGGCACAGCAGCGGCAAACGCGTGCGCATAGAAGTAAAATAGTAGCAATAGAAAAAACTGAAACATTATAAAATTAATTATGCGCCACACTTAACACACAATCAAAAAAAGATAGATAAATTAGAATACGATTACAATCAGCAACGTTCGTCTGAATGAAAATACCCGCGATTGTGTAACAAGTATCGGCCGCTCAAGTAATTCCTTTGGAATAAGCACGGGCTCATGCCACTCATGTTATTCTCAATTCGTTTCTAAAAGTTGTTTACGATTCTTTGTCAGTGTTATCAACGGCTGATCTAATAGATATCGCAACGAGATCCAATAATAATACGATATATAAACCGCGAAATGAAATGAGTCATGAGGTCAGCACTTTCTATTATTTTCCTGAATTTCTTGCCGGAGGCTGTCACGTGAACGTGAGGTCAAACACTCCTGCATGCTTACCTAATACTACCTATTTCAAAAACATAACTTATTTAACATGATACAAAATTCCCCAAAGTAATTTTGTTCCAAGTAAAAAGAGGTTTCATAAAAGCTTAAACATTGCTGTAATAATGATAACGGTAAAAGCTTTCGTTGCACGTTTCGTCACAAAATACATAGTACGATTTATCGTCGTCGTAACTATCATCTTTACTTTTAAAGTGCACGCTGCAGCATTTATCACAGTCATCAGGAGTGGCGTTAGCTTCATTTGAACTTTAATTAATAACTTATTAAAATGACGTGAGCGAATGTGTGTTCCATCCCATAGGATAAAATGGTCAGGGTTTTCAGTAGACTCCTATGTGGCTAGTTGATGTACTAATAATTTAATTGAGAATTATATAGAAATAAGAATACCGGATCCATTTCACAAATCTCTAGAGAAAGGAGTTCAAACGTTTCCTGAATTACAACAAAATCAATATTCCTAGTATCAGAGCTGTCAATGGTTCTTTAAATATTATCGATATTTTTTTAAAGGCTCATGCGCATTTGCACTTGCTCATGGTCAACAGTAAAAATACCCAAGAAATAAGCAAGGAAACCAATTACTTTTACGCAAAAAAAAACTAAATACAAGAAATGTAAAATCTTTAATTTTAAAGTGAAAAGAGTGTACACTCTTTTCCTTTTCCTCGTTTCCTTGCTTATTTCTTGTGCATTTTTATCTTCAAGCAGATAAGTTTACATATAGTCCGACAAAATTAGACCTGCTTGCGGAATTAAAGACGCGCATTGGCCTATAGTTTATGTGTGGCAAATAGCACCATCCACAAATTTTAATAAAATTAACTGTATTCAGTACAATCTTAATTTCCTTAAAACAAAGAATTGTATTTGATTGAATCCGCGGTGCCATCCATTACGTGCCTGTCAACGTCTCTGTTACCTAAATTGATAAACCAAAAATATTAGCGCGACAGCAATTCGATAGACAAATATTAAATTCAAAATTCAAAATTTCAAAATTCAAAATCATTTATTCAGTTTAGGCTACAAATAGCTCTTATGAATGTCATTATGCCATCGGTTCGTAAGTCTACTCTGGGCGGGAGAACTTGTACTGAGAAGAACCGGCAAGAAACTCAGCAAGTGTCAAGCTCTTTTCTCCCTTACAGCGTCAAAAATATTGGAAAATGCCCTATCATAAAAGGACACTTTCTATCACAAACAAACACAAAAAAAGGACAATCACAACACCCAAAAATACAAAAAAAAAAGTTTTGCAAAAACTACATCAGGTACCATCAATTTAAATTTTCACAATGTCATACAGTACTAATAAAAGTCCAAAATTATCTAAGAAAACAAAGTTAAAGTATATAACGTAAAGTTAAAGTGTATAAGGGGTCAACGTACAAAATTCTTCGTGCCGCATTTCATTACAGGTTGAGTACGAACTTGACGAATTGTAATTCCGAGTATCGATTTAAAATGATATCGATATAAGCACAACGCTAAATAACCAAGAAACGCGCGACGAATGCTAACTATACAAACAAGCCCGAAGGCCGCAACGTGTCCACCGATGGGGGTCAGAGACGATACGGATGTGATCAGCGACAGAAAGAGCCGATGAGACAACGTCCACCAACAAAACCCAAACGTGATAGTGATAGTATTTAATTTGGCTAATAGAGATAACTTTTTCTGGTAGTTTTACAACCAGAATCATCGCCAAGGCTTTGTTACAGCATAACTTATAGTACTATCATTGTCTTAACTCCCATTGATTACACCCTGAACACTTAGAAGTATTTGGATATCTTTAAGCCCTTCAATCTACCAAAATAAACTGAATAATGATCAGATGAAGATAATCCTGGTAACGTTAACTTTAGATAGACAATTTCGGGTTAGGTCTTTTAAAAAAATCAAAAAGCTATTATTTTGTCATTGCAGACTGTTTACGAAAAATATTGACGTGACGATAATATTAGTATTATCGGTTGTTAAAAATCGATGTTAAAAATTTTCAGTTGCATCTATGTACAGTCACGAACATAAACATGTAAACAATGTAACACATTGAAATAAGAGTCAAAACTAGTCAAAAGTGTATACATGACTGTACGACCACGTACAACGTAGTATCTACAACGTGGTATCTACACTACCTAAGGCTCATTATCGTGACTTTTTGCAAGCGCATCGCCTTTGTGAGCAAGCATACGCTCTCAACATACGAGGATGCAAATAAATGAACACTCCAGACACTCGAGTGTAGTCTATAGCTACGCGACATCTACGAGACAGGACGGAGACGGGCCCATTGAAGATACGAGCTATCCGTCTAGCTAGGCAGTCGCGAAGCTACGCCTGCATTTTCCCTGTCTAAGATTCAACATGTCTTGAGTTCTAACTACTGAGCCTTTTGTTATGAGCTTCAATTTACTATGCAAAACATCAAACATACGTTTCGTATGGTGTTGGTAATGGATACAAAAATACAACAACTTGTAAATTTTTCTAATTTGATCGAAGATTTCTCCCAGATTTTCTTGAGTTTCAGTAAATATGTGAAACTTTGCTGGAACCTCACGCGCCGCAGACTTCTTTAGGATATTTGAAGGTGTTACATGTTTTATTATACATTACAGGCAATAAAACACAAATTTCGCAATAAAAACTGCACATTTCGTGACTTCTTAATGTTCCCGCGGTGAATTCCACTTGGCACAACACATTGGCAGTTGTCAGTAGTGTTAAGGAAACATTCTGAAATGATAAATTCAAAGCACTTATTATGTTTTCCATGTTTGAACTCTGCGTTCTGAATTGGCAAGTTTAATTGACCTAAACATTATAATATTGTCATCTTTATTAAAGTTTCTTTGTATTATATGCCTTCTACGAAATGCAAAAGTGCGTGTCTGTTTTGTGTTTTATGCGTGTTAAGCTTAACCCTTTATTATGAGAGAGAGAGAGAGAGAATAACAAGAAAAAAAATGGAGATGGCTTTACCTATTTAATACATTGGTTTTGAATTTGAAAAGATGATACTTTGGTTGATTAGTAGACCGGTCACACACAAGACCACAGACCACTAAAACAATATTAAAATATTCCTTGACAACAAAAATGTGAGGTACCTATGTAGATAATAGGTCTTATATCATGAGGAAATAAATATCAGACTAAATAATGCGATTGTTATAATATTATAATAATTAAGGATTTGCCTTCACTACAGTGCATTACCAAGTACTTTAAAAAAAAATTGATAATTATAATACAATGACGGGTTTTTTACTCGCATTTGAAGCACTCGCTGCAATCGAATTAATATTTACATTGATTTTAATCAAATTGGACCAATTATGTTTTCTTATTTTGACACATTACCAGCTGTTATATTAGTTTCGAGTACACTCACCACTAGTCAATCTTAGATAGGTAGATAGTCATAAAAATAGATAAGCGCCAAACGGCATAAAAAAATACTAAGGCCTTGGCCACAAAAAGAGCGGATTGGGACGCGGCTAACGATTTTCTAGTTTTAAATAATTAAGTATATAGAAATAATATTTTTAGTGATCATAAAAATAACGAAATAGACATAATACCTAGTTAAAGTTCTATTTGCCATTCAATCAAATTAACAAAAACGAGTTTGTAGGGCATACAAATGAGGAGAGTTAAAATTTCGTCATACTTTTTCTGGGAGATGCTGCTTCTCCATCTGTGCCTTGGCGTTATGCGGACACCCCATACCCATCTTGATGTCAATAATGGAGGCCATAGGCTATTTACCTACTACTTCATTTACTTTCAGAGACAAGAAGTGGAAAGCTTGGTTTTAATAGAAATTGAACTCTACAAAAAAACTCGCATTAGGTACTACTAAAGTAAATGTCAGTCAGCATTTTAGTTACATAACAATTAGTTTAAAATATCTGTCAAACAGTAACTAATAAGTATTGGTAGTATTAGCACTAACTTTTTTTGTCATTATGAGTCTTAGAAATTAGAATTAAGAACAAACTGTTATGATTACCAGCCAGCTACAGTGAGTGGCGTGCGTAGGAGTGCATTACACGATTTGAAATTATCTGTCTGTCTATCGGAGGCTTTCAATCAATCGTTATGTAATCTGCAGATTAGACGTTTGCCTATTGTCGTCGTAACAATAAAAGCACAACGGAAGTGATATGATCGAGTTACATATTCTTTTCTATTCTTTTGATAGAGCACGTAATACCTAAGAAAAAGATTATAAAGATATATGAGCCAAATAATTAACAAAAGAAATAGGCCCTAAGATCTACTCTATGGTACACCGATAAATAATTAAAATAGTTTTTAATTTTTAATTTTCATTCCATAGCGTAGGCAAAGTTTTTGCTATAATATAAAATAATGGTTTTTTTTGCTCTTCGCACCTACGTTGCCTTTAACTACATACTGCTGCACATAGCATTTAAAAAAAAGTTTAACATAACATGACATAACATCGCGGAAAAGAGATAAAACAATATATAAATAACCAATTAATGGCCAACTTCGTAATCGCGAAAAGAAACAGCTACTCGATATATTCCTTACAAATCAACATTTAAAACCAAACTGAGGAAACAATTACGTTAATGTGATTCAAAAGTCATATTAATAGCAGTACAAACATGACAAGTCAAGCAAGAGTTGTTTGTAGGACGTCCGACTCCGACAGCACCGCGACGCTTCCTGCTGCAACAAAAACAAATGGCGCGGACCGGTGAGTGAATCATGCGCAAGCATAGAGCAGACAGCGCACGCGCCACCCGGGCACACTGTGACCCGGTGCTTTTTTTTGGAAAGAGATTACTGTTGATCCAGAAATGTTTCAGTTTTAAAATTCTGCGAATTCTTCTAACTGCTATAAGAGGCTAGACACAATGCGAGTCCTTTTAACTTAAAGTGTGTTCCTCAAGCCGTGTGATCGCAACATTCTCATAGGGGATACCCTAGTTTGTATATATATCTATAAGGGACGGCATTTCGACGATCATGCAAACGGATCCCATCTCCCTACTAGATTATCCGAGATGTTCGAATCGGATCGAGAGCGGAACAAGCCGAGGGTGTCTCTAAAGGTTAAATAGGACCTTGGGCGTGGCGTGGGAGTGGGAGGCGAGCCGCCAGGGCCTATTCCTGCGTCCTTCATGTGGTAAAAGAAAAAAATAAAGTAAAATTTTGTGTGTTGCTGAGCCGGCCAATGAGCATACGGCGGATTACAGTCTGGCTGATGGGTAGAGGCCACCGCAGCCTATGGACGCTTAGGAGAAATAGGATCGGTAAGGCGCGGCGCGGGCTTTACCGATCCTGAAGCTTCAGATCGTATGCTTTGATGCCCTGTAGGTAATTTCACCAATACCCTTTAAACCGGAACACAGTAATGCAAAACATTGCTCAGCGGCGGATAGGTACAGGTGATCGCCATCTAGACCGATTCCAGTCATATTGAGCAGGCAGGAAATTAACTAAGCAAGTGTTAGGAAATGATCGTATAAAGCGTTTCGGAAAGAAAAAACAAATTATTTGTAAATCTTGCATTAAAATTATCTTTTCACTAACGTACCTACGTACCTAATTAAAACACATGAAACGCTTACAATGATATATGTAATTTAAAAAATCATAATCGTATAGAGTTCATACATAACTAGCGTTCGTAACCAGTTATGAGTATTCCTGACGAATAATACAATCATACATAGGTACCTGAGCTCTATTTTGTGCCTGAGCACACGTGATTCATACAAACGAATGTGCGTGTTGCCACGTATGGAGTAAGTATCATATTTACTTGCAGTTTCTCACGTGCATTTCGATAGTACCGGGCTTCCTGCTAGTTCTTCAGATATAGCACGTTCGCACCGTAATTGGTACAAACTCGCGTATTCTTAGAAGCGTTGACTGGGCTTGTTTAAACGGAGGTGTGAGGTGGTGTGAGTATGAGTTTGAACAAGAGGTGAGTCGGTGCTCAATTTAATCTTGCCTTAGTGAATTACACGCATGAATTCCTACTTACTTTCTTTGTACACTAATATTCACGATCTTGAATGGATTTGACTTAAGCCTAGTTAGTGGTGATTTAATAATTTAGCTTCTATTTTTTATTTTTAGGTGCTAATTAGCACCAATATTTAAGAATTAAATATTTATAAAATATAGTGAAAAATTAAATGCCTACCCTACCCAGCCAGGAATCAAACCTGGGTCTTCCGAATATTTTTTTTCAATTTTTTTCACTATATTTTATAAATAATTTAGCTTCTTTAAGTCTACGAAAACACAAATTATTGAAATGAACCACTTTTATAGGTAGGTATAAATTTACTCGCTTTTATTTTCCCTAATTACAATATGTTTCGATCTCTTTGCAGGATCAGTCGTCACAACTCACAGGTTCTGAACTTCTGACTACGGAGACGGAGGTCTCAGGCTAAATTAATAAAAGGATTCGTTAAATATGTCAACAGATTCTCTATTATCAATTAATAATTAACATCTTTACTGCTAAAACTAAAAAATACGGAGTCGTGTCGCTCGTTACCGGTTATTACTATGTTTTATTATAAATCAGACGCGTTTGTCGCACGCGGCAGCTGCATAGCGATCGCGCCGCGGACCGCATCGGCATCGATCGACGGCTCGGTCGGTACCAGCTGCACCATTTCCTAACCTGAATGGCTACGAAATTACTAATCGGCTATCAGGGTACCTAGTGCGAGAATATGTATGGCATTAAAGCATTGTCCTGGTGACAAACAAGGAGAATTAAAATTTTGGCAAAAAAAATTTCGATTTTGTGATTTTTTATTATTTTTATTTTATAAAAAGAGGCAATCGAGCAGGTGGGTCACCTGATGGAGAGTAATCACCGCCGCCCACGAGAGCTGTTTCCACAACACTGTAGTTCGAGGCAAGAAATTTCGTGAAAAATGCACGGTAGTAGACCGCCATCCATCAAGGTGATGTGGATGGAATGATAGTCGATTGCGTGTAGTGCGGTGAAGCAAAGCAGCGGCAGGGATCAAGCCGAATAATTCCTCAGAACACCCCCCGTGATATACCAATGCGGTACAATATACAGAGAGACGCAACGTCTGTCCGAAGAGCCAGTAAATCGGGCCGACCTGAAATAACCATGTCGTCGACAATTCGAGCAGCTCAGCGTTGAATACGGTCAAATGGAAGGAGTTGGTACGGGGATGTCACAGCCAGCCTAAAGATGGGAGCAGTTTATTTCCCATTCGAACTACTTTCGATCACAGATTGCTTAATAGTTACTAAGGTGCATAGGCACCCTGGGTATAATGTTATGATACCCAGGTATCAAATCAATTCAAGAATACTAGTTAACATGTTCAGTGTAGGTATTGTGGAAGAGTAAATCTAAATAAACTCTAACTAGAGAGTTGATGTGGACTCGGACACAATAAATTTATTGGGTTGGGATTTGGGACACCTTATTTGTTTTATAGTTAAAATTAGTACTAGGTAAGGTTTCTGTGGCTGAACTACATGAGTTACAACAAAAGCGTTACAACTTTTTGTTGTCTTTGAGCGTCAGACATTTCAGCACAGTTGCATGCGCAATGGTCACGTCACGGGTGAACGTACTTACACATCATGTAATGCGTGTTTAAAAATTAAAAAACATGACGTCCTCTATTCCGTGTGAGCTGTTTATTATAAAAGAATTGCAGAATATTTCTAATACCAAAATTTCCTACGCTACACTGAATTATGTACCTACTTATTACAATCAAAAAACTTGGAATAAAACGCCTTGCATATTTGCATTGTTCTACCAAAGCTTGACAACAACAAGCCAATATGGAACAAATTACGTACACGGCTTCACAACATATTACCACAAACTGTTAAACTCAGAAGACATTTATTATATTTGACAGTTTTGGTTTTGGTGTGATGTGCAGTCGTCTGTCAGTACCAGCTGAGACACGGGAAAAATTTGTGTCAAACTTCACGATTGCTTTCAAATATTTAATAGGCGCCAGAAGCGTTTTGTTACAAATGCTAAGTAAGCTCGTCTATAAAATACACAAGAAAAAATACTCTAATTAAAGACACAAACGTGTTGCACATGTAGAGCACAACATAATGAAAAGTGAATAAGGACGTGTCATTTTACCTATTCATTGTGTTTTTATCAGTTTTACGACTCACTAGATTATAGCAGGTGTCCATCAGACCTAGAAACATAAACTTGGCACAGTTAGGTAAACTACAACATAATGACTTGGTGCCTTTTATTTATTTAAACATCCAGAATGAATGACTAACAAAATGTCTCAAGTAATAAGTAGATATGACTCAAAATATTCCAACAATTATGTAGTTTAGATTACCGAGGTATACCTATCTAGAATAGAGATACTCGAAACCCTTACTAGGAAAAAAGTTAAATAAATTCCCAAATATTAGAAAAGGTGAAGGAAACGGAAATAATACAGACGTGACTAAGCTAAACAATTCAAATCCGTCACAACGGATGACTAAAATTATCTGCATATAAACAATAGTTATTTATGTCCCATGTAAAGGATAAATGCGTAGGTAATGCAAAATTGAAGCCTGCTACGGTATAGACCTAGGAACAAGATAGTGATACGTATACTAACGAATGAGGGCAAGTTGATCTGTCTGTCGGTGTGAAACGAGACACTGTCTACACGATGTGTGTCTCAACTCGACCCAACCCAAGGCTCATATTACACCTCCTTTAGCAAGTTTCCTAGGGCTTCTAAAATTCATAAATCGAATGGGTAGCTAACCGTCAAATAGTTTGATTTAGAGCTGCTTAAACATTTTTAACGACCGAAATCTGTTTTCGGTGCCAAGTGCGAGTTTCATTCGCTATTCAATCACGTTAACGAAAACGAGAATTTGTATGGCAAAATTACTCCGCCAGGAGGCGCTGCTTCAATGCCATACAAATTTTCGTTTTCGTAAACGTAATCGAATGAATATGGATAGTAAACAAAACTCACACTAGGCACCCAGACCGTCTCACCGAGCTTTTGCAGGCCCGGAAAGTGTGTGGGGTTGGTCACAGGCTGGTATGAGTGAGACTGACCACTAATGACCACTTCAGACGTCGGTCTACCGCTTGAAGGAATCAAGAGCACTCCTGAAGTCAGGCGACCGCGTGGGACCTGCTTAATAAACCTACATTTAAGGCGCGAATAGGTAACGACGAAAGGTTGATTGTTCGTATCGTATGATCATATTTTTTTCGAGGAGCTCGATGGCGCAGTGGTTAACGCGCCCGGTCTGCGAGAGCTGAGGTTAAGCAACTTTCGCAAAGGCCGGTCATCGGATGGGTGACCAAAAATTTATCATCTCGAGCTCCTCCGTGCTTCGGAAGGCACGTAAAGCCGTTGGTCCAGGCTGCATTAGCAGTCGTTAACAACCACCAATCCGCACTGGGCCCGCGTGGTGGTTTATGGCCCGTTCTCCCTATCCATCCATAGGGAAGGCTCGTGCCCCAGCAGTGGGGACATAAAATGAGCTGATGATGATGATGATGATCATATTTTAATTTGTGATTAGATTAATAACCTCTATAATTAGAATTAGAAATTACATGGCAAGTTACAAAAGTCATCTTTAGATACTTTCTCAATTTAATTATTGCGATGCAAAAATATGTGCCAGTTTTTGTTAAGTTGGTAAGTAAGCTATTTTTATAAAGATAAATTGCGGATTATTGTTAACGTGTAGTTCGTTTGGTAGGTAAATGAGGGCAAAAAATGCTTCATCGGTAGGAAGTTAGGTGACTTATAGGTATTCTTAGAAACGATGTGTTTGCTTACACATCGTAAACTCGTAAAATAAACTTACGACAAGCCTTAGAATTATTATAAGCGACAAGCAAAATAATTTTTAAAAAATTGTGGGAATCCTGCTAAAATGACAAATACCTACTACCTAGGTAGAATGTAGATAGATACACCTTATGGTGACAGTTTTACCACAAGTTTTACTGGGGCAACCATCACTTACTTTACCACAGAATACATAATAGTCTTTAGAGTCTTTACTACCCACCAATAGCTCAGCTCAGGGTACCTACTTAACCTAAAATTTGGGATCGTTCGCCGTCCGTCGGTGAAAACAGGCATAGTAGATAATAGCAAACTTCTTAATAAATGAGTTACGCGTACACAAGCGCGAATCACTGCCAGCTAATTCCTAGATTCTAAACGACTAACATCCCGATTCGGCAAGTGTGCAGTTCTAAATATAGCCGTGCGTTTAACATGTGAGGGGAATTTCGAGGTTCAAAGACCTCGCCAACCGGCCCGTGCCGTGCCGCGATAAAGAATTCCACTTTTATGGGGAGATCGGCTTCCCCAAACCAATGATGCAGCCGTGTGAAGTTCAGGGACAGACAATCGATTAGGGAGTTAAGTTTTTGGCCGAAGGTCAAAGAATAAAAACACCTAATTCGGTGAATTATTAATTCTCAGAACTAATCGCAATTTATCATTTGAATACTTAGGTAGGTAGTAGGGTCACAGAATACTTAATAGTACAGTTGTAGGGTTTGTAGGTAAATGGGTGCGACTACGATTCCAAAACGGGGAGTAAAAACGTAGGTACCTACCTAGTAACTAGGTAGGTATTAGGTACCTATTTAATTTGTAGCATAGAAGAGAAGAGAGACCTAGTTTCTGTAGGTAGTAAAGTATACGTACCTTCTTGCTAGGTACCTCTGTGGTTCCATACGACAAATGTAACCACAGATAAGGTACCGAACAGTGTGATGTTGTGTCAAGAATCAGGAACATTGTCTATCCTGAAAGATTTAGTTAGGTAGGTACCTACTACCTACATGCTTAAATAACTCTGCCAGCAGACTATGCTGACTATGCTATTGGAAATCTTATGTAAGGACATCAAGTGTCAATTGGCATTCATCCAAACCTATAAATGCACTAAGCAAAGTAAGACAACCTTCGATGCAACTTCCTTTTATATCGGAATAGCGTTAATTAACAATGATTTGAATTATAAAATGGCATTGCGATTTTACTGCTTAGACTTTAAGGTGTAAAATGCTTCTACTAGATGGAAGAGCTACCTAGTGGGTCACTAATTGGACCAAATGTAGTTCAGTGTCAATTATTTATCTAGGTAGGTTACATAGGTAGGTACCTAGAGCCGTAACAATTAAGTGGGATACGCATTGTTTGTCAAAGACGCAGTAGGTAGGTATTAGGTATTTGTGTAGCTATTAACCTTGAAATCAATTGTCTTGAGAAATTATTCAAATTACCTAGGTACCTAATTAGTTATCAGGTTTCGTCCACCACAGCTTCACGAGCGTGAAATTAGCCTGTCGTAAATTATTGAAAGGGCTAAGATAGGTACCTACCTACTTTCTCTGGGATAAAAAGTACTTAGGGTAGTAGCACCAGTACCTATTCGACAGGAACCAGTGATCGAAATATAGGGGTCAGCAACTGATTTTAGTCTTCAGTAACAATTAAATATAGACCACCTGCTTCCTAGTTGTTATTCCGTTAAATTGAAATGAAAATCTGTTAGGTATTTTCTGACGACGAAAATTTCGTCGAATATTAAACTACTAACGCGAAAAAATTTACAAATTACATAGATATTTCATTGACATAATAAACAATAACACATGGGTACCTACACGTTTGGTATTTCATTACATTAAGGGATTATGCCTACCCATCCAACCATTCTTATTGGAAGTGCTCGATTGAACAGCATCCCAAATTCACAACGATTATCTCTTCACATCTCACGCAATATAGAAAACACAAAGTTTTATTGGTAGTAGTTATTGATCCTAGAACGACAATAAAGGTTCTAACATTTTGGCGAGGGATTTGACAAATCTATTTAGGGTGGGGTGCGCTAATCAATTTCCCGTAAAAGAATATTATTTTTAAATGTATGAGAAACATCAACAGATTTAGCAGAATCTCATCGAACCGTCGGCAGGTACAATATCAAAGATCTTATTCACCGATCTTTATTATTGTTTTGTACATACCTCACGGAAACAATCGTGTAACACAGGCGCCGGTATTCCGAAATATAAACACCAACTGGGTATGCACTGCACAAATTTTCACAATAAACACTGCGTTTATAACATTAATAACTTTGTTCAACTATGTTTTTGGTCATATTATGGGTAACAGCTGGTGAATAATATTTTTTCCGCGGCACTGTCAAATTTGTCCTTGAGGGACGCGATGCGCCATGTTGTTTTGAGGACGGGCGCGTGGCGACTGCGCGCAGCCGCCCCTACGCGACGCATGCGCGGTGCGTCACCCTTGGCCCGTGCCCTGGCCTAGCCCACCCGCACTACGAATTTCAACCTTGTCGGACATTATAATAAAATATTATCACTCATACATTGTTCTCCAAAAAAAACAGCAGATATGATGGTTTTTAAGGATCTTTAAAACTTTTAAATCAATGAATTATGTTATTAATGTATGAATTATTATATTACAGTTAAGTACTTAACTAAATAAAATAGTCACTCTTTTTTTATTTAAATAACGGTTTACTTTAATTTTATTGACCATCAAAAACTGAATAAAATCTTTCCAGCCAACGTAACCAACGTTATATAGGAACCAGTTGAATAACATTAAATTAGCGCCTGTCGGGTTACGAGACGGCCGATGACCTAAAAAGTTCCCAGGTTCGATTCTCAAAATTTCACTTATAGTACGTTAATTGAGTAGGTAGTAGTAAGTAGTAGCAAAGCGAACCTGATCGATTTGTGTAGGCAATTGTTCTTGTTGTAAACTCCGCTTTACTACAGTAGATTCAATAGGGCCGCAACTATAACATTACTACTGACTATGGCCCTTACGGCAGCCAGCACCGACCGGTATCGCCCACGACCCACCGCCTACGTTTTAAAAGGACCATAAAACAACAGCCCTTTATCATTAGCTCTCATCTGAACAAATATAAACTTTGTTGCATAGACATTACAGCTCATGAGGAAGCAACGATAAAGTTTTTTCGATTATAACATTCATGTTCAGTGATTTCTTAAGCAGATGGGTTGCTTCTCGGTTATTCGTTATTGTAAACAGTCTATATGTCCTATACACATTATTTCATTTTGAAAAGGCACTGGTAAAAATACAGAGTGAGACTGTACACCTTTCTAATTTTTTTTTATTTACCACTTGATAAATTGGTTGTTGTGATAACGGAAACGATAGTTTGTATGCCAAAATGCAACTCACCTCGTTTGCCCGATCCGATCGGAACCCCTCGGCAAGCGCGGATCCAGCACACAAAAATGGCTGTGGGTAGGCGATCCAAAAATCGGCCAAGTGTGAGTCTTAATCAAAATGTTCTTTTTTTTTGTTTTTTTGTTGTTTTTCTGGATTTGGTAAGGTTTTAGCTGTGAATGTGTGCGTTTGTTGTGTGCTGCTCTACGTTCAGAATCACACACGGGCACGGTTCATTGCTAGTTTTTTAGGGAGATAAAGAAACTTTTATTGACCTGCACAACACAACAATAAAACATACAAAACGGATAAATAAATAAATAATAAATAAATAAATGTTTCCCACACTCACACCAATTATCTAGCCCCAAAAGCTTCCTTAAGAAACTCGTTATATGGTTAACTAGACAACGGATAAACATACTTAATATACTTAAATACATACTTATTGTACATAGGAAACACCCAGACCCGAAACAATATAGAAAAACAGGTATTTCTAAATTGATCCGACCGGGGATCGAACCCGGGACCTCAGAGATAGCGACACCATGAAAACCGGTGTGCAAGCCACTCGACCAAGGAGGTCGTCAAATTACATAATTGAATACATAATTCATACATATATATTGAAACTCGTCCAGTTTTAAAATACAAATAGCACAAAAAAAAAACCTTCGATCTCAGTTTAGGTTGTAGGCATGCGCATGCCCACTGTGCACACAACGGTGGATCCGCGCGCCCCTCGGAACGGAGACAGACACTTCCCTCTAGAAACCCTCTGACGATGTTTCGTTTCAGACGGCTTGAGGAACCCTTTATGTTTCTCACTGCCCCAAAGAAGTTCGGTGACGCCAAAAATGCCCCTCAAGTCAATCAGCACAAACTCTCTCCAAAAAAATACCTCGGTTATCACCAGGAGGCGTCACTCTTTCAACGCCATACAAATTCTCGTTTTCGAGATAATGAATATAAAACTTGCAACTGTATTCTAAGCTCAAAGGGCGCCCTTCGGAACCTCGCTCCTATTGTAAGTTATGCAGTCTAATATGTAGGTACATCGAAGTACACATTTATTTAATTATAAATGTTAATTTTAGTTTAATTTCCCACCAGTGTAATGCCTTGTTTCAACTCCAGACCTTCCCACAAAGACAAAAGATTGAACATTATAAACACTGTAACTTGTAAGTCTTGTAACCCACATACCCATGCAACGTAAAACGCTGACACTGAGTTTGATTCATTTTTATGAAGGGCAATTTGCTATCCTAAAATTAATAATAATAATATACAGAATTTTTACTTTTATGTTATTTGTCTGTTATTCTGCGGAAATCTAGGTAATTAATTATTGATAAAAGATGGCTGTCCTTTCATTTTAACTGTTATATTAGCAACGGTATTGTCACAGAATAATTAATAGTACGTATTGTCATCATGTTGTTCAAAATATCAAGGAAATAATACCTATATTCATGTTTATCCGCCTCTGTGGTACCTAGCCTAGTGGTTAGATAATTGGTTTCAGACTCAGAGACCCCTGATCCCAGTGGAGAGTAATGTTATCGTACCTACTCAATTTGGTTGGTGAATGGTGGTACAGCTTCTTGTTAGTTGTGGATTCGACCATATTCGTCACGCACGAGGCACGCACTACCCCTAGGTGATTACCTGATGAAGACCAACTGCTTCCCTGTTTTATAATAAATGTCGATAGCGCAGTGGTTAACGCGCCCGGTCAGCAATTGCTAAGGTTAAGCAACTTTTGCAAAGGCCGGTTAACGGAATGGTTGACCAAAAACGTATCATCTCTAGCTTCTCCGTACTTCGGAGGAAACGCAAAGCCGTTGGTCCCGGCTGCATTAGCAGTCGTTAACAACCACCAATCCTCACTGGGCTCGCGTGGCAGTTGTTCCTCCTTTATCGATAGATAGGGGGTAGGGAGTAGGAAAGTTAAGGTTCGTAAATCATTCCCAACAATGAGGACATAAAAATGAGCTGGTGATGTGATCGTCTATAACTCGTGTCAAAAAAGATAACTTTTTCAGACCTGTAAATTCACTTACTGTTGAGATTTACTAGATAGGTACATACAAACAAGAATAACGTCACGTTCGCGTGGTCGTTGTGCCGCGTGTGTGACTTTTGACTGTGTCTGTGTGTAACTTCGAGCATTTAAAGGTGTGTAAAGTCCGCTGCTCAAGCTCACACCTTTCTTTACTATAAAAACACAGTTAAAGATCTATACTCGGTTTCGTCTACTACATTAAATAGCGGCTTAGTACTTTTCTAATGTAATGTAATTTGTAATCGAGATCGTATAATAATTCGTAAGTGTGCTTGCCTTCTCGTTTTTAAGCACTAAAGAACGTGTCTCGGACCGCACAGACTTCCAAGTAGGCCGACAGACTGACACTGACAGTGACAGTGACAATTTGCTAGTAAGCAATAGTTGCTATTTATTTTCAGTGTAACTTTGTTTGTTATTCTTTCAGCTTATAAAATAACTAAAGGTTAAACAAATTAAATTAAACATTGTCAATTATTGAAGCAGATTTATAAGTAGGAGATTTGTAATAAACATGCCAGACGAATCAAAGAAAAAACAGTAAGCATACCTTATTAACCGCTGGCTTGCAGCGTAAATCACAAATTACTAGAAAAATTCAACGAGTCTTCTGGGGTATTGTTAGATCAGCGGTCAGAGCATTAGGCCTGTTAACAAAAGAAGCTTCATTTTATAATTATTCTCAGCTAATCAGGCAGTTGGCAATTAGGCAGCAGGCAAAGAAATTGTATTCATGAGTTTTGTCACTGTTCATTGATAAACATAAAACTTGAAAAACGACAAAGTGTTGGAAAAATTCCACGAGCGGTATACGAACCCGCACCCCGTGACATGCCGGTCAATACCTACGTAACCATAATCATTAACATAAAACTGATAGTTTAAACTAACTGATAGCATTTTTGCACATTTAGGACTTCACTATAATATAAAGTGTTCTCAGTAGAGCCAGTTGATGAGGCATAACTCTTGCATTACACTTCAATCTGTTGAGATAGGTATTTAGGGTATGTTCCGATATACACTGCAAGCACTGTAAGGTGTGACGTAAATTTAGTATACTGCGAAGCCGTTTCTTTATAGTCAGCTGTACTGGTTACTGTTTAAAACGGAACGCAGTCCAGTATACTGTCATCCATGTCATTTCTGGACGCTGTTGATCATGTGATCAAAGCACTGAGAGCACCTTACCTCGAAAATGCCAGTGCTTACAATACAAAAATGGCGACGATTTATGACGTCATATATTTCCCTAGGATACTGCGGCAGTTTGCTGTCAGTCCATAACGGAAAAAATTTCTCACCAGTAAGAGCACTGGACAGTGCTCGCAGTGTATAACGGAACATACCCTTAGTGTGTGGCCCTCAGTGATTATTAATGAAGCTATTCTATACAATGAAATACTGATCAAAACTTTATAAATAATGACAGACACAAAGGGAAGAATGATCCCAAAGAACAAAGGAAAGCTAGGCAGCGTAACTCAGCCGGTCCTGTGGAGAGAAAATTTGATGATAAAAAGGATTATGATTCTAAAGGTTTGTTTATTTCTAACAATATACTTACATAGAAATAATGTTTTAAAAGTATGGGTGTTTTAGATACTGGGATTATTATAATCATTGTTAACCCAGTTGTTACTACCAATCGTTATTACGATCAAAACATGTAATAAAGGTTTCCATTTTTTTTCAAAGAAATTATTAGTAATAATAATAATAAACACCATGCCACCGTCCAGGTGAGTCTACCAGACATATTATTTCTGACTGTTCTCGTCTGGCTAACGGTGAGTACTTGCACAGGCATAATCAAGTGGTCAGGATTATCCACCAGCAACTTGCTTTGAAATACAACCTTGTAGATTCGGAGGTACAGTACTACAAGTATATGCCTGACACAGTTCTCGAAAATGACCATGTCACGTTGTACTGGGATCAATCTATCCCACTATTGTAGCCAAAAAGCCAGACATTATGGTGATAGATCGATTAGCGCGCCGCACGATGATTGTCGATATCACCATTCCCCATGACAAGAACCTCGTGAAAGCTGAGAAAGAGAAACAAATCAAATATTTTGACTTAGCACATGAGGTTGTCGACATGTGGAGTCTGGATTCGGCTGTCATCGTGCCGATTGTTGTTACGGCCAACGGCCTGATGGCCAAGAGTCAACTAAAGTAATAAAAAAACTATGTGTGTGTACATAATAGGTACATCACATTATGTATCAAACTAGCTCATCAAGATAAAGATAGGTGGAAGGAGGGAGGAGAGGCCTTTGCCTTGCAGTGGGAAAGTAATTGCTGATAATAATAATAATAATAATGTGTACATCAAATTAAGTCTTCATGTGCAGAGTTATTGCAAAATGTAGGCAAAGCATGTATCTAACAGCATATAGAGTATTTCTAATGTCATTTATATAATTGAACTAGCCGTCACCCGCCCGCTTTACTGTGCGATAATAATGGATCAATGAATGTTAAATAAAATAATTATTAGGTTTACCAACATCATATAGCCTATCATTTGCACTATCTCATGTTCTTTTACTACATAGGTACAAAGACAGACAGACAGACAAAAATTTAAAAAATCGTAGAATTGGTGTCAGTTAGTCATATAAAGAGTATTTGTCCCAAAATTTGTCAGAAAAATTGCATGTACAGACACAGCCTACAGATTTATATAGTAGTATAGATTACTAATTTATTACTATTCTAGCGCTTTTTTTTTTGAAGAGAGATTGCTGATTGCCTCAGACGGCATTTTCAGCTTCACCGGGCTTGTTTAGGGGCGGCGAGAAACTTAATGGGTTTCTCAAGTCGTGTGAAACGAATCACCTTCGGAGGTTTTCTAGAGGGAACGGCATCGCGCACTAGTGCGCGTCCCCGTGCCCTACTAGATTCTCCAAAGGGTTCGGATCGGATCGGAACTATAATAGCGCAGTGTGGGCTGGCCTCCAACAGGTTGAACCGACGATCTGGTGAAGGTCGCGGAAAGCCGCTGGATGTGAGCAGCACAAAACCGGTCGTTGTGAAGGCCTTGTGGTCCTTGGGGGAGGCCTTTGTCCAGCAGTGGACGTCTTTTGGCTGAGATGATGATGATGATGATAATAGATTACTAAATATAATTTACTGTCAAATATTTAGTTTTAAATTTAAAACTTCTTGACAACATTTTTAAGGTCCTCAAAAACCATTATATGAAGAGCCTGGCCCAGAGTTTTATAAAAATTTGAAAAGGGAAACTGATGAAATTCTTAAAATAACTGAAGAAGAAAATTCAAAGTATAAAAAAAAGGAGATACAAAGCAACTGGTCTAAATATGAAATGCCAATTGAAAGTTACGATGAAATCCAAGAACAAGAGAACATGGGGGCAGACTATGAGGTAGGTTTAAAAATCATAATTAAATCTAGGCTTAGATTTAAATTTAATAGTTTCAGGTTAAGTAGATTTTGGTACACTGTCTACTAAAGCACCCTTAACAGTGATTAGACTGATTCATTTCAATATTTTGGTGATACATGTCCACCTAAGTAACTACTCAATACTTAATTGCATTCCATGTTTAATGACCCGACAGGGTCCATAATTTGGGATCAATTATGGACTCTGCCAGGCATAGCACAGCTTAGTAGAAGAGAGATCATTATTATTTTAATTAAGTATAATAATATCATATTTATTTGTAAAGTTTGTATTATAATTTATCATTGATTAAAAATTAATTTATAATGTTGTATTGGAATATTATACCTATGTATTTTAATGTAATTTAATCAGCGGTAGGACAGCACATAGAATATTTACTACTTTACTTTATTTTACAGATTTCTGTTAAAAAATATTAATGGTTCATTATTTTATAGTTGTTTATCATTAAAATATTCTTTTATGTTATAATAGCTTTTGTTTAGCAGAAAAAATCTTAATTTGTTAGGAGGGTGCCGCGCGGACGCAAAACTGCGCGAGTTTCAAGTTTCTTTAAGATAGCGAGCGAGCGCCGCGTGGCAGTGGTGTGACAACGGCGCACGGCTATATACGAATACGCACGCACACTAATATCATCTGTACAGGGTAGGCTGGTGATAATTGGAGCAATGTTTACTCAAGTAAAATCATAAGCGTTTAGGTAAATAATAAGTCTTAATATTTTCATAATGAATATGATATTTTTAAATGAAAAATAAGACAACAGTGGCCTGCGGAATATCAATACAAACATTTTGATGTCGGATTATCGTTTTATGTGCTATATTTACAAAGTTTCTGAAGAAATAAGTTTTTAGATATCATTACTTTTACGTATTGTTCATGCAGTTTCTGGGTATTTGTTTCAAATTCCAAGACAACCATGGCCTTGTGAAAGGATCAAGCTAACCTACACTAGTCTATTTAATGTATAATAATATATATAATGTAGAATAATATGACACGTAAATTTTCTCCGCGCAGCACCCCTTTAATAAAACTTACCTAATATCGATTTCCTTGCAATATAAAGTGATCTGTTATCAAAAGAGGTGAAATGAGGGCAGGGATGCTTTTGCCTTTCTGTTTACAGACTTTTTTTTATTACGCACTTGGCCTTCATCACACCTGATGGTGTGATGTAAGGCAAAAAGGTGGAAGCGCACTTCACCTCAACTACTGAGGCAACTTCTGAGGCTGTTCTCATTACAGTATTATAAATAATCGATAGTAATCATATTTGTGTGAACAGGCCAATTAAAATGTTATAGTTTTAAGGGGACAGCAAGGTGAAAAATGTTGTAAAAATAATAACGTCTTAAAGGCAATCTCAAAGACAAAATAATAATCACCCAATTTCATTACAGCAACTCATTGAAGCGCCATTAGCAATTGGAGGTCATTTCCAATTCAAACATGAAAAGTCTTGGGATGTAGACCTTGGCCCTTCACCATATGACAAATATTTCGAATTAAACATGGACAACTTATTTTTATCTATCTCCACAATTCCATTTCATGAGCGCAATAATATTCCAAAAGATATTTTTACTGAAACAGACATTTTAAACATGAATAATAGAGCCACAAGAGTAAAAAGAAAATATTACAATGATAAATCATTTACACTTACTTCAACTACACCTGAATCTGATATAGGAATTGTTCAAGATGACATAGATATTTCTGAAAAACTAGTCACCGGCATAAATTTTCCAATAGAAGCATCAAAATCTGATTTAGAAATAGAAAATAAAGAAGTCAGATTAGAAGATGTTCGTTCTACAGAAACTGATTTCAATTTAACAGAAGGTTTTGGAAAATTATTGTTAAAAGACCAACCAATTGCATCGGAATCAGAAGTACTACAGAAAAATATTGATTTATGTGACGACCTGGACAGTATTGATATCTTATTAGACAAGGAGAAAAGGACAGTTGAAAATCAACATAAAGATGTGGATGTTAAAAACATTGATATTAAAGAAATTTCAAAAGGTAAGAAGTTCCTTGACCAGTTTTATATGTTTTTTGAAAAATGAGATGCGTGTATATAGCCGCCGTATATACACGCGTCTCGCTTTCACAACTGCAATAACTTACAGCGTACTTTACTGCTTTTATAGCTCATGGTGGAGCCTAACCCTTAGGTAGCTACTACAAAGATTTAGTAATTTAGCGTAATAAAAGCTTTTTTACGTTCCTTGTTGGTAGACTAGGCGTAAGTACTCCTTATTCCAGTCTGCTCCTACCAAGGGCCTGGAACTGTACTTACTTTCTAAAGAGTGGTTGAAAGAAGTAAGGCACAGTCACAAGCACAGATTACTCATAGCTTATACCATTCGCATTAAGGTTAGCTAATTATCAAGACTCCGCTATACCTGGTGTTAAGCACAAGCAGAGTCCAGATGCGAGGACAGCTGATGGAGCAGAATTGTGCCTCACTAGCAGTCTTCACCTTGCCTACCCGCAAGTTGCTTCTCGCACCTCGTTTCAAAGCCTCATCTTGTAGGTAGGAAGGAGAATATACGTGTGCTGGAATAGTATTCTATTGTTTGGTGGTGCAACAAAAAATGATTCACAAAATTTATTCGTTCGCGACGCAATAGTTGCCACAGTAAATGGGTATCACCGAAGACCAGCACGCGTGGTAGGTACTATAAAGGAAAGGAAAATGAGGGATAAGATAAAAAAGGTTCTTCGTAGCACTCGCCATGTAATAGTCGATAGATAGGTAGGATATAATAGGTACACACTGCCTGCACACAGCTACCACATATTGTAGAATTTATTCCATAGACTGAACTTTATGCCTAGCACATAGGGTTGAACATTTATTGAAGAAATTTGACAGTTTTGTAGTGTGCGTCAAGTTAGCAGCCTCACCACGGAATTAGGTGGTTTTGACTACGTCAAAAAATTGTTGACGTATAGCACATAAATAGTGATACTATGGTTCAATACAACATTTTTGGTATTTACAAAAAAGATATACTTAGGTACCTACCTAATGTGAGGTAGATATTTTCTGTCATTAAAAACTTTTCATATTTACTACTCGACCAACATAATTAGTCGCATTGCAGCTAGACGTTTATCATAATTGTTCAATGATTTAAGTTATATGGTTGAAAATGTACTGAAAAAATTTGACAGTTTAGGATACGTTGATGTGCAGGCGTATGTACCTGCTAGCTTGACGTCAAGTTACCAAGATACTATAATATCTTTTGAACCATATAGTATCACTATTTATATGCTATACGTCACTATTTACACACAATTTTTTGACATAGTCAAAATCATTTAATTCCGTGGTGAGGCTGCTAACTTGACGCTCACGTTTTGGACAGGTTAATGTGCAGTCCGAGTGCATAGTGTGAGTTTTGTTTACCATCTGTATTCATTCGATTACGTTTACGAAAACGAAAATTAGTATAGCATTGAAGCAGCGCCTCCTGGCGACATACGAGAAGAGTGTGTCGTAACTTTTTTATACTTTGTTTGTTTCTTTTGTGCACACTTTTTCTACCTTTCTTTGTGTCTTCTCCTTCTACGGGCCTGCTGGAAGAAATTTCAATGTGAAATAAGCAGCGCCCTTGTACTTGTCCATTCTTACTATGTTCTCCCTTCTTATTCGTTTGTGTGTACATAAATTATAAATAAATAAATAAATAAATAAGAGTTAAAATTTGCTATACAAATTCTCGTTATACGAATGAAACACACTAGGCACCTTGTACTTAGTGGGGCCAGCCATCCCAGCGGTTTCTTCATCTCCCGCTTCCCACATGTGACTGGCTTCAATGATTATTTTTTAGTTTCAGTTCCGGAGCCCGCGTCCACCCAAAATAAAATAGACACACAGAGCAATCCAATTATTGAATCTCCAGAGGATTTGGAAAAATGGCTTGACGACTTTCTCGACGACTGATCCTGAGAGGAAAACTATGTGTTATTATCAGTTAAATAAAAAAACCTATAGTTTCGTATACTTATATTTATTGTTGTAAATATATATTAACGAATATATACTTACCCAAAAATGTATTACTAATTACTTATTTTAGTTTTCAAACACATATTTCGTTGGCTTGTTTTAATTTCGCCTAGATAACTACCACCTCACTACCACATTTAGCCGACGCCTTATCAATAATGTGGTCACCACATTCCTTCGTTCTATCAGCTATAGTATTTCCTTATGTGGTTGAGGATTCCAGGTGGCTCGTCGCTTATCTAAGATGTCAACAAGACGATGAGCGCTTCCACTCTTTAAAATAATAAAATTAATAGAAACCTCATCGCGTTATCTAAAATGCTTGCGCGTATAATAGGCGTGTTTATACACGACGAAAATAAGCTCAATGTGTAATAAACAGAGGACCTACCTATATAGCTTTGACTCTTTTTCTCTAACTTGAAATAAAGTTTACATGACAGGAACAAAACACGTAATATCTATTCCAAGCATACTCTATGAATAAAGGCGTAAGTGTGCGTTGTTGATTCAATGAGTTTACGTATTCTACAATATAAAGTGAGGGGAAGATATTCTAATTATTCTCATGGGAGAAACACTTTTATTAATAATGCCTATTATACGACACATTTAAAACGGGGACACTCATTGTCATCGCCTCTCTTATCTTCTAGAACTTCGTTTCTACTTTTGCACCAAGTATTTCATGCCATGCTCTTTTTGGTGTAGCCTTTCCATTCATCTGTAGATATCCTAAGCTAACTTTTTACATCTTTATTTAAGACACGACGTTCGCCATCTCTTTAATTTGTTCCATAAAAGCTCTTCTTAGTCTTCCCTTCCTTTCAATTATTCTCTATATCTTCAATCGAATTCTGCGCTGTTGATTAACCTTTAATTTTTTCTAATTCTAAACCTTCATTGATGTGTTCTTGGTAGCTAGAAAATCTTGCTTGTTGATCTATCAGCCCAAGGGATTTTTAATCTTACCTACCGGTATATTAAAAAGACACTAAAAATATCATATATCAACAATAATATCATATATAGGTATATCGCTGGATGCGAGCAGCACAAAACCGGTCGTAGTAGTCCTTGGGGGAGACCCATTAAGGCCTTTGTGCAACGTCTTCGCTGAGATGATGATGAAAACATCGAAATATATTTTTATACGGGACATACACCGTTCGAATAGTTATTTCAGTGTTACAAATTTACAATAGTCACAGTGGAGTTCAAATAAGAGTGGTCTTGAATACCTCAGAGAATCTAGTAGTGGACGGGAACACTCATACGTGATGACATCCCCTCTAGAAACCCTCTAAGGATGTTCAATCACTACGGATTTAGGAGTTTGGTAAAGTCCATAGGCGGCCAAAAGCAATCTCCTTAAAAATAAAAAAGTGGAACTGTCAGATGCTCTTTGGGAATCTGCAACATTCAGGTAGCCTTGTAGCGGCAGATACTCCCCTCGCCTATAATTAAGTAGATACCTTCGTATCTATTAACCCTCTATCGACACAATTGTCTGAAATAAATTATTATTATAATTAATTTCAAGAATTGAATCGAAAAAATAACTCTTTTTAATTTGTTGAGGGCTGAAACAGAAAGTCAACTCAAAAGGTTGCTTCTTATTTCAGAATAATTTCATTCCATTTTCTCGATAAACCATTGTTTAGTCGTAGATTGGATATTTTAAATTCTTTATCAATGACTGAGCTACTGTTTTTTAATTATCAACATGTAGGTACATAAGGCAAAGCAAAGAATAGTGATTCTCAGTTATGCAAGAACACAATAATAGTTTGCTTCATATTTACAAATTACTAACATGGGAAAAATAAAACAAGTTTAACCTTCTATGCCCTTATCTATATTTCAACGATACGTTTGTGACGTAAAATATCGGGTTCTCATTACAGAGTAACTCATGCAAACATAATTCCGTAACAGATTAATATAAGCTTAATAACGATAATTATAATTATTCTGATATTGACCTCTATTGTCAAAGCTGTTTGGCTGGTTGTATCTGCCAAACTGATTAGAGGGTTGCGCTGGGTCAGACGTTTGTTTCAACGTCTTCGCCCGCGCAGCCAATTGGGATACCAACTGTGCAGGTGTTAAATGTGCAATAGAAATGGGATCGCCAGTCGAAGCACTCCCAGTGGGGTTAAATACAGATTTGGAGCTAATAAGGTCCTGCTCTACAACTTGAGTGTGAACCGCAGTGCTGAAGTAGGCTGGATCAGTGGACGTGCTCGCTTCGCTGACCTTCGTAGAATCGCGGACTTCGCAGAAGTCGCAGTGCGGGCGCGTAGTTTGACTAGCTGCGTCCCTCATGTTCCTCGGCGCCTTTTTCTTGGTTCTGGTGACGACCTTGTCCAAACCGACAGTAGCTATGATGCTGTCGACGAGTTGCTTGTTCTGATGTATTGAGCTGCCGCTGCTTTTCGTGAACTGGAACTCCACGTTCGGCTGTCTCTTCAACGGCGAGCAGTATTTGTTCTCCAAACATTTTGGTTCTTGACCGATGACGTTGTTGTTCATCAGTAACTGGTTCGGTAGAAGCAGCTTCGATAGCTTACTTACAGCGTGTTTACAGCGATTCAACACTGCAAACAAAATTACAGCAACTTTTTTATTATGTATAAGTATGATTATTTTTACTGTAAATGTTCATAAGATATACAATGGTGTAAAATGATATTACGAAACTGGATTTAGTAAACACTAGTTTTAAGTAACACAGGAACTGAAGGTAATCATTTATATTAGTTAGTAGATAAGCTGAATACAAGAGCTTAGTTATTTATTATTTGTATATTATCTTTTTTGCAAGTTTGTTTGAAGTAGGCGCATACCTCACTTGTTAGTTGACCAATACAATAACAACACACATTTATCAATATTTTTTTGATTGGTAAGAGACATTAAAACTTAACCCATTTTCGTTAAACACAGTTGTTTATGAAAAAGAAAAATCTAAAATGTATTTTGAAGCATTGCCTACAATATTAATTCACATAAAACCAAAAATATACTTACTTAAAATCCTAGCCTTGGGATCCATACTATTATTGCTCACACCTGTAAGGATATTATAAGGAGTAATTAGTGACCAGTCATTGTTGAAGTATAATAGATGAATAATATCTTAGCAGAGAAATAATTAAGTGTTCACTTATAGTCATTTGTTTACAATAGCATAGACATCACTATATAAATGAAATAAATGAATTCTTTGATTTCTAGCCTTGATACGTAGTTAGTTAATTTTGTGTTTAAAATCTATTAATATAATTCACCACTGTCATTTGCAAACCACTTTAATAATAATGTAAATAGAAAAAAAACTTTACATCCTTTGTATTACAGAACATGTCCAGTTTATGTTAAAATTAAATTGTTACCTTTATTTGGAGCAAGTTTCAAGTAATCTTCCTTTGAAAGCTTCCCCTCTGCTACTAACTAAAACATAATCCCACATTTAGTTTTGTATCTTTATTGAGAAAACATTTTAAAACAAGAAGGTAGCATAATATATTTACTTGTGCCAGAGCATCATACGGTTTCGTAGCATCCTTTGGCTTCACAAGAGATGCCGGGGATATCATTTGTGAAGGTGGTGGAACCATTTCTGGCACCGGAGTTTGAACTATTGATAGACCTCCAGCCTGGTTTAATCCTGGAGCTGCCACTGACTCCATAACTGGTGCTGGAACTGGCTGCGGCAGAGGTACCACAGACACCTCTGGTTGTATTCCATATTCATAACCTGGCCCACTATAGCCAGTATAATGAGGACCTTGTGGATATGAATACCCAGGAATGCCACCACCAGAGTAATCACCAGGATAAGGTTGTCCTGGATGAGGTTGATAAATCCTATCAGAAGGGAATGCTGCAGTTTCAGCAGCAGGATACAAGAAGCTGTCTCTTGGTTGCATTCCTGGAGATGGAGAATGGTGAGAAGTGTAGGGTCTCCTTGGCGATCTTGAGCGTTGACGGCGGGGACTCCTCCGTTGAGGACTGTATCGGCGAGGGCTACGTTGCATAAGTGGACGCTTGAATTTTCTTTGGGGACTGCCATGTCGAAAATTATGATTAGGACTTCTATTATAGAAGTTACGGCGTGGACTACGATGTGGGCTGCGACGCATTCCGCGTTGTGGGCTGTGACGTAAATTGCGCTGAAGGCTATGACGTGAACTGCGTTGCGGGCTCTGACGTGAACTACGCAGTGGGCTGTAACGTGAACCGTGTTGTGGGCTCGGACGTGGACTATGTTGAGGGCTGTGTCTTGGACTATGTCTTGAGCTTCGCTGCGGGCTCCGATAGGGTCTTCCTGGCGACTTTCGAGCACTGCGTTTATATTCTCTGGGATGCAGTTCCTGTGGTGTTGGTGCTTCAGTGACACTTGGAGTCTTCCTCTTCATTGGTTTCTTGTTTTGAGTGTAATAGTCGTCCAGCTCGGTTCCTGGTGGCCGAAGATTATCAGAGAACTCCAGACGCTTTGCTAGATATTCCTTCACTTTCTCTTCCTTATCCTTCTTGATGGCTTCACTAGTCTTGTTAGGATCCCGTCTGCTTCCTGGCTTGATAAAATCGTCTAGACGCTCTTCACTCCCGGACCGCTTCGGAGGCAAATTACCTTTTTCCCACTTATACTTAGTATTAAACTTCACTACACCACCTTTACTTTGACTAATTTTTTCTTCAACTCTTCCATCGCCTATCAACTCTCGGAGATCTTTAACACTATCAAGAGTTTCGGTGTCAATCCTGCGCCGGGTATTATCATCATCATCCCAACTATCTACGACACTAAGACCGTTCATAAAGTCATCTTTGCTGAAATCATCGAAGAAGTCACTAGGTATATCTTCAGCTTCACCTACATCTGAAAGATGCTCTTTTTGCGAACCCATTCTTTGTTGATTTTGACGTAAAGATTACTACAGATTAAATTAGTTTACTTTACAAACGACATTAAAACCTATAACATCTACAAGAGTTAACAACATAACCTATTACTCTCCTGACTCTATGGTTAACATTAATAACAAATGCAGCAAGCGAGTGAGCAGCGCAGTGTTGCCAGTGGCCGATAGTCAAAAGTAACACGAGACGGTTCAAAAAGTAACATTTTCACGAGAAAAGTAACAATAACTATTTTTTATTATTTATTATTAGGTATCTCATTTATTTATTTTCTATTATTATTATATACCACATAAGGCACTTGATTACACAAAAAACTTTCTATTCCATTCTTGAAGCTTCGAAAGAAAAAAAAAACAATGGATCCAATATTGTCTAATTCAATAAGTACCTAAACCTATTACTTTAATTATTATTTATTGTTACATAAAAACAGGTTACAATAACGAAAGTGACTTCCCTGACCTCCAATGCTAGGTATACTACCGGTATGACCGAGGTCAGTGCCTTCCTTCAGAAATCAGTAGTATTAAAATTTATTGATCGAAGTAATAAAGGTAATAAATTATTGAACTTTGTTTTCAAATTTCGTTAGCTACCTTCGCTACCTTGTATGAAAGAGAAGAAAATGGGCAAAAAGTAAATAAACAAAAGAAAATTACATTATCTTGCGTTTCGATTCACGATTATCTTTGTATGCTGGAAAATATTTAATTATAGGTACCTATATTTTTATCAAGTTCTCAAAGTAACGTAAAAATAACATTTTAAGCCACATATACGCACACAAGCAAATTTGTAATATGGACGCAATACATATTCAAATGCCATTGTAATTGGTCATTCAGTTGTCGGTTAGACTTTAACGTAGGAGCACACGCGTCGTTCGATCGCAAATGTACCGTCAGCATGTCGACCAAAAAACATCTTCGGAGTCAGGTAAGTAAAATATTGCTTATCTTATCTTATCTTAGTGGGGCCTGCTGAGGTTTCCTTCTTGCAGTAACACTTCGACCCATCGGGATCTTTTGTGCAACCCCGACCTTTCACTCTTCTTCCTCTGTAAAGATAGATGCCATAAGTTTGGCCACGTCCTTAAGGGCGAAGAGCCTGAAGTCCTCCGGTTTCGGATAGGCCGACCCCAGGAGTCCCATTCTTTTCCCAGCCAGAGAGTCACAGTCACACAGTAGGTGCTGCATTGACTCCGTTTCCTCTCCACATGCCCTACACAAGCTATTTGTTGATAGATGCATTCTGTGGAGCATCTGTTTTGTGGCATAGTGCCCTGTCAAGGCACCGATGGTTAGTCTGGCCTGCCTTCTACTGCCTCCGCATATGAACTTACTCCGTCCTAGGCATTTTCACCTAGGAAGGATTTGGAGTGTTTCATACCCGGCTGCTCCTTCCATTCGATGCCATGCCTGTTTTTGATGTGGTCGCTTAAAATGAAATTAAATATTGCTTAAAAACTATTTTAATCACAAATTGTTTTTTATGATGGCTTACATGCATTTATATTACTTACTTATGAATTTTTTACAGGCCAAAGAAATTATCGCGAAAGTGTACCACCGAATGAAGTATGAAGTGGAAAAACTAAATGATGCTAGATGGCGAACTGCCCAAGCCGTTGGTGTTAGTGAATCCACGATTATGCGAATTTTGAAAGAAGAGAAACAAGCTAGTACATCAAATAATACGTCACAGGAACTTTTTAGATCGCCCTCAAAACCAAAAAAGCTGTGTACCAAGTCTAATCTGGACGATTTCGATTTGGGTGTACTTCGAAGAACGATAGCGACCTTTCATACTGAATTCAATGAATTACCAATATTAAGAAAGCTTAAACAAGTATTGACAGAAAGAATTGGTTTTAACGGTTGTATAGAAACTCTGCGTATCATTTTGAAGGACCCTGGCTACGAGTGGTCGAAAATAGATGACAACCGTAAAGCTTTAACAGAAAAGCACGATATACAAATGTTGCGATTTCAATATTTGAGGCAATTAAAAAAATACCGTGACGAGGACCGCTATATCGTATTCACAGATGAAAGTTACGTTCACACAACGCATCTTCAAAACATGTGCTGGAAACCAGTCATAGGAGTATCAGCAGTACAAAAAAAGTTTACAAAAGGTACTCGGGTCATAATTGTACACGCTGGTGGATGTGAAGGATTTGTTCCAAATGCTAGTTTAGTGTATAAAGCAAACTCCACCAGTGGAGATTATCACGACAATATAAATCTTGATAATTATAAAAAGTGGCTCACCACACAATTACTGCCCAATCTCCCGAAAAACGCTGTCATCGTTGTAGATAACGCTTCTTACCACAACGCTTTATCAAAAAAAGCTCCTAACTCCAACTCAAATAAGCAAGCTATGCAAACGTAGCTTGCAGAAAAAAATATTCAATTTGAAGAAACAATGAAAAAAATTGAATTGGACGATCTGATTTTAAAAAATGTGTATGTATGTATGTATGTATTCAAAAGGTTCGTTATTGACGAACTGATTCGATCAAAAGGGTTTGAAATTCTACGATTACCCCCTTACCATCCGGAACTAAATCTAATTGAAAAGCTATGGGGGTATTAAAAAACTACGCACCAATAAAAATGTTTCACAAAATTTAACATCCATTTATGGCACTGATAAATGGACGACTCGAAATGATTGATCGTACTGTGGGCAAATACATGTCGTCATGTTGAAGACACAGAAAAAGAGTACTTTAAATATTTTGACATGGACTCTGAATTTATTATTTATGTTAATGACTGATTCAGATGAAAGTGAATCTATTGAGATGATTGAATAGTTTAATTTAGCATAGTTTTACTTTACATAATTTTAGAATTTTTAACTGAATTATAATAGTAACTAGCTGACCCGGCAAACGTCGTTTTGCCATAAAAAATTTAAAAAAAATTTAGGGGTGGACTACCCCTAACATTTAGGGGGATGAAAAATAGATGATGGCCGATTCTCATAGATACCGGATGACCCGGCAAACGTCGTTTTGCCATAAAAAATTTAAAAAAAATTTAGGGGTGGACTACCCCTAACATTTAGGGGGATGAAAAATAGATGTTGGCCGATTCTCATAGATACCGGATGACCCGGCAAACGTTGTTTTGCCATAAAAAATTAAAAAAAAATTTAGGGGTGGACTACCCCTAACATTTAGGGGGATGAAAAATAAATGTTGGCCGATTCTCATAGATACCGGATAAGCACAAAAAATTTCATCAAAATCGGTCAAGCCGTTTCGGAGGAGTATGGCAACGAAAACTGTGACGCGAGAATTTTATATATTAGATAATATTATTTTGTAACTAATAAAAATCTTTCAAAATAATATCAATTATTTAATTAATCTAAATGAGCGTGTAGAAAAGCGTTGACGAAAGTAAAATAAGCGAGAGAAGTTTGCTAGGATCGTAACAAGTGATCTGTGGTCTCTGCCATAGAATAAATAATTTTCTGCCTACCCCTGCGGGAAAAAGGCATGATTATAATAATTAAATAATTGAACTTCAGTTTCTTTGTAGACCGTACTTGCTAAACACACACATTTAAAAAACCGGCCTCACTTCGCTGTTCGCAGAGTTCTGTCTGAACTTTGTATTTGGTCTGAGCTCTTTGATTTGTTATCCAACTAGTCTCAATATTGTCCGAACGCGCGAGAGTGCGGTCGTGTTGTTGTCATACAATGCGCCAATGCTGCTCCATAGAGAGAGCGTTGTCGGATTTATCACGCGACTAGTCGACCGTGATGTAGGCATACAGATCCTAGTTCACGGAACAGTCGACGCTCCCACACAGATGAAGTGTCATTGTTAATATTTGCACCCACTCATTTAAACCAATTAATTAAGTAGTGGGGCGCGTCATTTCAGCTTAGACAAGCTTTAACATGGAAGTTTTTTTTTAATAATTCGATAGGCTTGCATTTGACTACTATCTCACCTGATGGTATGTGATGATGTAGCCTACGATGTAACATGCTTGCCTAGAAGGTACCGATTCACTCGTGATTTGAAGACTTCAATATTATATTTGATAGGAAACACAGACTGAGGCAAGGAGTTCCACAGCTTTGCGGTACGTAAGAAAAACGTGGACGCAAAACGCTTCGTACGCATAGGATGAATCTCAGCTGTGTGACTATGGCGTCGCGCGGTTTGTCTGATTGTCCTGTGATAGAAGGGTGATGGAGGAACCAAATTGAACAATTCCATTGCACACTCTCCGAATCCGATAAAAAATTTAAAAACTTGCGACTTGGTGCCGATGTTCTAAACTCTGCAGCTTGGCGTGAAACAGTTCGTCATCGTCAATGAGTCTTCTGGCTCTCCTGTCAATCGATTCCAGTGCTCCAGTTGGTATTTGGCGGAACCATCCCAAAGGTGAGAACAATACTTCATACACGACCGGACTTGTTCTTGATATAGAGTAAGCAGCTGTCCCGGTGTGAAGTACCTTCTCAGCTTTTTTGTGGCAAATTGTGACTTCGATTCCAGGTAGGAGTTAAAATTTGGAGTCGATGACAGTTTCAAACCAAAAAGCTCGAGATGGTCGCACATAGGAACAGAGGCACCTCCGAAAGTAGGAGTCAGGGTGAAAGAACTCCGTTTAGCGGAGAATAGACACGCCTGTGTTTTGGTGGCGTTGAACTTGACCAGGTTCGCGTCACCCCAATCGGATACTTCCTTCAAGGATGAGTTCAAACGCTCAACCATGGTCTCTCTCAAAGACTGTATCTGAGCTCCACCCCTTGGATGTATAACTATCTATGACAGTTCAGTCATCTGCGTACCCCAGTATACCGGGTTTTAACAGATCGTTGATGTTCAGCAAAAAAAGTGTTGCAGAGAGTACTGACCCCTGTGGGACCCCAGCGTTTATTGCAAATTGATCGGATGAACAGCCATCAATGACTACTCGAATCGATCGATCTCGCAGGAAGTCTGAAATCCAGGCACACAGACTAGCAGGTAGGCCTTATGATGGAAGTTTATTGATAAGGCCGTCGTGCCAAACTCTGACAAAAGCCTTAGATATGTCCAGGGAAACGGCAAATGTTTCTCCGTAATTCTCAATGGCGTCGCTACAGATTTGTGTGAAATATGCTAGAAGGTCTCCCGTGGATCGATTTCGGCGAAAACCGTATTGACGGTCACTAAGGAGATCCTTCGCTTCTAGATAAGTCAAGAGCCTGTAATATAGAACACGTTTCATAGTCTTACAGAGAATGGAAGTGATTGATATTGGCCTGTAGTTGGCGGGTTCGGCACGACTACCTTTTTTGGGCACTGGTTGAACGTTAGCCGAGAATTAGCATGAGGAAGTAACATGAGATGGTCAAAAGTAATGTAAAATGTTACAAAATTAAAGTAACATTCTGGCAATGCTGGTCGTCAACTTCTGCCACAGAATATACATGAACTTATATAGGATTCTGCTCTATTAGCTCTAATGTAAAAAATAAATAAAATAAAATAAAACACTTTTATTTCAGACTATACGGGCCATAATTGGTTAATTAAAAGTTAGTAACAAGCTAAAACCCTCAGAACAAAAACTAAAGCTATAGAAACCATGAAGCTGATAGAAATCGTAAAACCCAATATTATACATAGTCTGTGGGTAAAACCATGATTACATATTTTTCTTCTCAATTCAGGTAAGAAGAAAAGAAGAGATCTGGTTAATAAAGCCTAGTAGATTTTTTCTCTATTGACAAAATTAAATACGATGACAGTGTGAATAATAAAGATAACATTTGATGAATGATGAAAGACGAATAATCTATATATATAAAAATCATTTGCTGTTCGTTAGTCTCGCTAAAACAGGGCCGATTTGGCTAATTTTGTTTTTAAAATATTAGTGGAAGTTCAGGGAAGGTTTAAACGGTGAGAAACATAAATAATAACTAAGTAACGGAAAATGCTAAAAATGACAATTTAATTTTCCAATAGAAAATTTTCCAATAGAAAATGATTTGTTTGTTTTCCGCCGGGTCAACAAAATGTTCCTACGTTTCCTTTATATAGCTGTGAAACATTTGATGTCTTTTGTCACTTGGTTGTCAAATATTTATTGGTGCGTTCAGAAATTTGTATGTTTCGTAGCTGTACTGTAGTATGAGGTCAGCCCCCCAAATCTGCTATATGTTTTGATCTGAAACGAATCTGGAACGCTGTAGTTTCAACGTTTTCTTATCTGCTAACTACGAAACTATAAAATTAATTTCGTAGTTAGCAGAATACGAGAACGCTAAAGTTTCAACATTTTCCTATTCTGCTAACTACGAAACTAAAGAGTTGATTTCGTAGTGAGCAGAATAGCGAAAACGTTTGAAACTATAGCATTTCAGATTCGTTTCAGATCAAAATAAAAAGCAGAATTGGGGGGCTGATCTCTTTGGTCTGTTTTGTTGGAAAACAGTTCTGTTTCAAAAATAAAAAAGTGTAAAAGTCAGTTGATTGTCGTAAAAAGAAAATCTATTTATTTACATAAATGCTTTGTCAACATAGTGTTAAATTCTCTTTGGCTTTGTCCTGAATGACTGACTGACGGATCGACGCACAGCCTAAACCGCTGATCATAGAGACCTGAAACTTGGAGGGTGTGTTCTTTGTATGACGTAGGCATCCGATAAGAATTTTTTTTTCGAATTCTATCCCTAAGGGGATGGAAAAGAGGGCAAAGTTTGTATGGGACAATGTGATTTCTCTATCTACATAATTATTATTGTATAAATAGTCTTGTAAGGTTTAGATAATAAGTTAGTCACAATGTAGTCACTGTAAATATTCACATAAAGAGACGCAGTCGTTATTTACCATCGCCAGAACCCTCCATCTTCATAACCTCCCGTCTCGTCGACCACAGGAATATGATTCCTTGGTCCAATCTACTTAAAATTTTGCATAAACCTTTTTTAACAGAATTGATGAAAGACGTGTTTCGTATTTTCTTGAAATTCATCCCCTAACGGGGTCAAAAAGGGGTATTAAGTTATTTTGGCGGTGATTTGCTTCGAAGTTGATATCAATACTCCTTAGTGCTTTTGATTTAAATTATATTTTATTTTGACACATGTTTGAAAACTCAATCCGATTTTAAAAATGAAATTCAAAATTCAAAATTCAAAATCATTTATTCAGTTTAGGCTACAAATAGCTCTTATGAATGTCATTATGCCATCGGTTCGTAAGTCTACTCTGGGCGGGAGAACTTGTACTGAGAAATGATATACCCACCAACCCCTCGAGTATCTCAGTAAAGATGTGGGGCTTTAGTCCTCGGGCGGACTCAGTGGCGTAGCTTGCTATTGACGGGCCCTGTATGAAAAATTTATTGGGGGGCCCAAATGAAATGTGATATTGTGGCTAACTTAAATCACGAATTTTTGCTAACAGACGTTCGAGGCCCCTGTAGCCCGGAGGCCCCGTATCATTGATACGGCTGATACGGTGGTAGCTACGCCCCTGGGCGGACTTCTTGAGAGAATATGAAAAGGGACGTTGCATTGTTTTGTTTCATTTGCCAACACTCATGCAGACTCACGAACACTTAACGGTTAATAATCACCGGCGAAACCAAAGCCGTAAAGCTTGTACTGCCGTCATACGCCACCGTGTACCAGGCTGAGCTCCTCGCATTACACAAAGCCTCGGAGGTACTGCTAACTAGGAAGGAAAGTAGTTTTGGGATTTACAGCGACTCTATGGCAGCTCTCCAGACGGTCACCAACGTGACATCTCTCCACCCCCTCGCAGTAGACACGCGCAAAAATATCAAGTTGTCAACTGAACAGGGCAAACATGTACTTTTGTACTGGATAAAGGCGCACGCGGGGTTGGAGGGAAATGAGAGAGCCGACCAACTTGGCAAGGAAGCCGCTGTAAAGTCCAAGAGGAAACCGGACTACGACGAATGCCCTATTTCATTTGTCAAAAGATGCATCGGAAGTGAATCTCTTGAGAAATGGAGTGAAAGGTACACGTCCAGCGACACAGCCGAGGTCACCAAACTCTTCTTCCCAGACGCCATAACAGCTTACCAGACCACCCGGAAGCTGACACATACGCACCTCACCACACAGGCTCTCACAGGGCACGGCGGGTTTTCTGCATACTTGAACAGATTCAAGTGTAAGGACAGCCTGTCGTGTGTCTGTGGTCCTGATATACATGAAACTCTCCCACACATCCTCTCCGAGTGCCCTTTACACGCTCTGGAGAGGCTTAACATAGAGATTCAAGCAGGTACAAAGGTCGAACCAGCAAACTTTGCCGTTCTAATAGCGGGAGAACACAGAGATGCCTTTATAAAATACTGTATAAAAGTTGTAGAAATTGTAAGAAAGAGAAACAAAACGTAGTAAATAAGAATGTCACCTAGAATAATAAATAATAAGAATGTTATATATACTGCGTATATATAAACATTTCAAGTAGCACGTTAAGTAAATACATTTTTTTTAAGAGTTCATATTATAGATAATAGTCGAAATAAAAAAGTAGTAAAAATAGGATAAGTAGGAAAGAAATGTTTAAACAACACTGAAAAACTTATTTGCCCCATATGTATATTATATGTCATATAAAATTAATAAAGTAGATAGAATAGGGATATAAAAAAGGCAGAGCACCCACTGCCTGGGAATGAAAGATGATGTATGAATGTGTAGTATGCGGTGTAACAGTACGAGAGGAAAGACAGAGAGAACTGGAATGAAAGTGTTAGCGTACAATAACTCCGATCATGTTGGAGAAAGGAGTAAAAAAAAAACGGTTAATAATCTACTATTATTTCACATTAATATTCGACATAACATAAATTTTATTAAATAAAACAAAACCGCAGACGTGTTTCTTTACGTTCCCGCCTAGGAGCTCTTAAATATAAAATAGCGGCCAGTATTATTTACATGGCTAGGTCCCTAGAAATCTGTATAATATATTGTCGATTACATACACGGAACAGGGTAATGTTATGAAAATTAGTTTAATACCAAAACAAGGTAAAATCAAAAAAAATCTTTAAAAAAAATCTATCATATCATTTCATGAGCATGAGCCCTGTTTTTAACTTTTATGTTCTGAAAATTATGTATGGAAAGGGTGCCTCAATACACTTGCACACTATAATAATTCGCTCGAAATAGAAATAAACATCCGTTTAATCGTTACCGTTACCGTTACCGTATTAAATGTGTTTTTTTAACACGGATTTACATTATAAAGCTTTACTTAGGTTCTTGGCGGGAAAGTGAAGAGTCATGTCTGCGGTTTTGTTTTATTTTCGAAAATTTGTGTTATATCGAATATTAATGTGAAATAATGGTGGATTATTAACCGTTAAGTGTTCGTGAGTGTGCACGAGTGTTGGCAAATAAAACAAAACAGTGCAACGTCACTTTTCAAATTCTCTCAAGACGTCCGCCCGAGGACTTAGTAAAGCCCCACATCTTTACTGAGATACTCGAGGGGTTGGGGGTATATCATTTCTCACTTCTCATTTCTATTATCATTCATCATCATCATACAGAAAAGAAATATTGTTTATTTATGTATTACTAATAATAAAAAATACTTGAAATTGGCTAAATGCTAAACGCGAAGCCATTAATTAAGATAAAAAAAAAAAAAAAAAAAAGCTTTACTTATTATTATAATGTTATGAGCGGACTTCTTGGCGGGAAAGTGAAAAGTCATGTCTGCGGTTTTGTTTTATTTTCTAAAATTTGTGTTATGTCGAATATTAATGTGAAATAATGGTGGATTATTAACCGTTAAATGTTCGTGAGTGTGCATGAGTGTTGACAAATGAAACAAAACAGTGCAACGTCACTTTTCAAATTCTCTCAAGAAGTCCGCCCGAGGACTTAGTAAAGCCCCACATCTTTACTGAGATACTCGAGGGGTTGGGTGGTATATCATTTCTCATTTCTATTATCATTCATTATCATCAAACAGAAAAGAAATATTGCTAATTTATGTATTACTTGTTAGAAAAATTACTTTGACACTGGCTAAATGTGCTAATCGCACGAAGCCATCAACAAAATGAAAAAAAAAAAAATGTTATGAGCAGATTGAGCAGTACTAAACAACCAAAGTTGCGTTGGTTTTTGTCAATGAATCCAGGGAAAGTTATGGAATAGTTAATAATGGAGTGTACGCAAAGATTAGAATTCACACAAGAGTTGTATGATACAAGATCAGAGAGAGTATGCCCAGAACAGGTTACTGTGTACCCTTTATTAGTGTGTTGTTTTGGAATAAAATTCTATAAATTTAATCCTATTTTCGTGTCTTATTTACTCGAAAAGTATGTCAATACCTACAAATTTTTCATACATTCAATGTTATGAAAAAAAACATGTTTATTCTGGATAAAATCAGTTAAATTAGATCTGTTGGTGTTAAGTTATTGTTTGATCATGTTTGATTTTCATTCTTTGGAACCTACCGCTACCCGTTATAGCGAAATATGTGTGCGTAAGATAAATAATGGTCTGGATGCAGGATGTAGGATAGGATGTGTAATGGTTTAGTTCAAAAAGTGCTATAGCAACTTCTGTCACGTGTGCAACGCTTGGTCGTCATCTTTCGCACTGTACTTACCTAACTTGAACTACATACTAATAATTTTTATTAATAACTTAACCTTTCAGATTGGTTTCTTAGGAATATGTGGAGTCAAACATCCAGTAAAAAGGGGGCCAAACAAAATTGGCAGAGATCCAAAGACATGCAATATTGTTATAAACATGAATGTAAGCCTTTCTTCAAATAGTACAATTAAATATATCATAATTTTATAAGCTAGAAGGGTGAATATCAGAATGTGGACCAGTTTGCTAAAAAAACATTACAACACCCAAGTATCCTGTATTGTATAAAAAGTATTCTCTCTGTCTCAACTGCCAATGCACTCAGCCTGAGATTGTATTGTTTTAAAAGCTACATTTTAATAAGAAATAATTTTTATATTTTCATTCATTAAAATTATATTCATTATGCATCTTCAATCAATTATGTACTAGATTCCCGATGAGTGCTTGTAAAACGGATGGCACCTTTGGAGCCAAGAAGCCACAATGACTTTGTGAAGATGACAGTAAATATTAAGTACAAATATTTTGCAACCTGAATTTAATCTTTATTTTTTAGATTTAAGGTTCATAGTAAGCAGAAGTTGTTGATATGATCAATGTATTTTCAGATTTTGTTATTTGAAATTTAAATGTAAAGGTATGTGCATACATGACCACTTTCGAGATGCATTTTTGTTCCAGATCCTTTATCTAGTACGTAATTGATTGAAGTGCATATATTGCCCCCATCTTTTGGGCATTATCCATACTGCCTGATCATTGTAAACAGTGTCCATATGGTTCAACTGAGTTCATAACATTTCCTAGTAATACATTTGATTAAACTTTTTTCTTTCTGTTTTCAGTCAGTATCCAGACAACATGCTGTAATAAATATATTAAATCAAAGAGAATTTATGCTTATGGACCTGGACTCAGCTAACAAAACAAAATTAATAGATGTAATTATACCTACTTATTTTTAATTATTTAATTGAAAATAGTTTAATTTAATTATACAATGACCTAAATTTACTATTATATACCTATTATATAATGACCTACTTATATTTTTAATATCTTTGTAACTTATGGAGTGCAATAAAGATATGAATATGATTAAATTATCAGTTGCTTGCTATACAATACTACTGCTCACCTTTTACAATTAAATCATACCTACATGTTTGATTAAAATAAAAACATGTTTGTGTGGTTTAAATTTTGCTATCAAACTAACTACAAGTAAATTAATCAGAACATTACTTACTCAATACTTTGTATGATAATTGGTGTACAATTCAAATTCAAATTCAAAATCATTTTATTCAGTCAAGGCTACAAATAGCTCTTGTGAATGTCACTATCCATCGGTTTATAAGTCTACTCTGGGCAAGAGATCTTGTACTGAGAAGAACCGGCAAGAAACTCAGCAAGTGTCCAGCTCTTTTCTCCCTTACAGCATCAAAAATATTGGAAAATGCCAGATCATAGCAGGACACTTTCCATTACAAATAAACACAGAACATACTTATAGAACACAACATGTAAAAAAAATACGAAAAAATATCTTGTTTAACAAATTTAAACAATACAAATATAAAATACAAATACAATACAAATAAAAATACATACAATATTTCTGTATTTTTATTCAATTTACTAATTCTAGAATATATTTACAGAAAACATTACTACCATACATACCTCATCCACTCAAGAATGGCGATATGGTCCAGTTTGGAGACATTTTTGGTGTTTTTAGACTGCTTGAAGAAGACAATGATTTGCCAATGACGCAAGCTATTGACATTCCAGAAACCCCAATCTCGACTAGACTTGTTTCAAAGCTTAATAAAGCCCCAGTAACAACTATACCAGAATCTCCGGATGTTAGTGATAAGGTAACTATATGATTAACTTTAAAATGTACTTCCTTATTAAAATAGTCTAGTATATCAAATTATGAATGAATAAATCTGAAATTTTTTAAGTGATTACCTACTAGCACTAACTTTGTATTTTAATACCAGTTTAATTTTCAGGACGATTCTTTTATTGCACCTTCACAAGTAAAAAGAGAGAAATGTTTTATAAATTCTAATAAACACTTCATAAAATCATCATCAAGTGTGATAGCTATACAACCTGTTGGAACAAATAAAATTGATAATGTTTACTGGAGTTCAGCTAAGCGATCTGTTTCATTAAACTCACAGTTGGATGATTCTAACAATGTGTCAAAAGGTTTAGATATATCAGATAAAAATATGAATAACAGTATACATGACTTAGAAACGCAACAAATAGAAACAAATTACAAATATGTTCCCAACCAAGGAAAAAATGATAATATATACAATATGGAAACACAAAATCCATTTGCAAATGTGCAATCTGAATCATGCAATCTGAATCTTGAACAAAAAAATGATGATAATATACACGACTTTGAGACACAACCACCATTCTTGGCCCAAAAATCCATAAAAGGAGAAAGAGCTTGTGGAAATATACACAATTTAGAAACACAAGCGCCTTTTGTTGAAGATGAATCCCGTAATCAGGATAAACAAAATATTCATGAGATGGAAACTCAAGCCTTGACTTCAAGTGACCCCAATGACAGTATTGACTCTATTTATACTGCCAACACTCAAATACCTCCATCACCGCCAATCCATAGCTTAGCTACACAATTAATTGTTCCTGATAAGGAAAACTTACCTGAAGTATGTAAGATAGTTAACCAACATGAAATGCAATTCAATTTATTTACAGCAAAAAATAATGATGGTGATATATTTCGTGCAGACACACAACATTTTTACGTTGAGATTGAGAGAAATGCAGAAAGCAAAAAAGATAATGTTAAGAAACTTTCAGAGAAGGTTGATGCATCCAAAGTTAATATGTCCGATGAAGAAATATTATTTGAAGAAATTGATAATGAAAACCTTGAATTTCCCCTTGACTCCCAGCCTATAATCCTCCCATCAGAAAATTTACAAGAAACAATTAGTTCGATCAGCAAAAATGTATCAATAACTAAAATGCTTAGTGAGAAAAATGATAAAGTAAATACTGGAAGCGTAAAACCTACTTTGGAGGTACATTCAGACAGCTCAACAGATTGTGAAGACATTGCCATATTACCAACTCAAAAAATTATTACCATCCAAGATGACGATGACCTCACAGATTGTGAAGATTTATTTGAAGAGATGCCTAAAAATAGTGATCAAATTAAAAGTGGAATTACCAATACATGTAATGTTGGGTTTGAGGATATGCTTACTCAAAAAATTGATGAAGATATAGGTGAAGAAGCTTTCAAAGAGAGTATTAAAAATGATGATGAGATTGCGGATTTGCCAACTCAGGTCATAACTACCAATACAAATTACGACAATATAGAAGATATGCCTACTCAAGTGATAACTGCGGAAAATGAAGAAGCAATCGATAGAAATAAAAATAAGGATATATGTTTCGAAGATTTACCAACACAAGTAATCGAAGAAGATAATTTAAATAAAGCATCGACAAAGCAAGACACATGTTCAAGTAATATTCATCAAAGTGATTATAATAGTCCTTTTAAAATTCCTTTGATTTCACCAATAAAAATAAAAAGAAAAGATATAAAACCAATTATACCAAAAAGTAAAATTATTCAAAATAATATAGTATCAATTAATGTGCCTGATGATATTGATGGCGAAGATAATTACTACGCGGCAACTCAAGACATTTTAGATGATTTATGTACTCAACAGGACCAACCAGAGACCTCACAAGGCACCAAGCACGAAAAAAACAAAAGTGGTACCAAATACAGTCAGTCAGATGATGAATTGGTGCCTTGTTCGGTCAAAGATTATGATTTAACAGGCAATAGATTCCCACATCTTGAAAATTCTATATCACCAAAGAAAAGTTTAAGAACTTCTGAATCCAACGATCGAGATGATAAAATTAGCAAATTAGCGCAACATATGACTATTCAACAAATTAAAGATGTTATTGGCATAGAGCCGTTATGTGACAAAGTAAGAAGGGTACCAAGTGATCAGGCTGAGGTAGAGGTGACTCCAAAAAAAGTTCGACCAATCAAATTTATGGATATAGATTTACCAGACAGCCAGGAAATAAAGACCAGTGTATCATCATTACATCCTAAAACTTCTATAACTGACACTTCTAGTGAATCTGAACAAGATTCAGAAGAGCAGTGTACGCCTATATTATACCGCAAAAAGAGAAAGTCCAAAACGAATGTAAAAGTAGATCTTATAAAAAAATTCGATGTCGAAACTTTGCCTACCAGGGTGATAACACGTGTCCGGAAACCGACGTCTAAATTTCAAAACACTGATGACGATACAAAAAAGTTGCCTACTAATATATTAAAACCAAACTTCTTGACTGAACAAGAGGATGAAATCGACAAAGATATCATCACTGAAAATATATCTAGATTAAAAAGTAAAATGTCTAAACACAAAGATAAAGGAAATAGTAAAAAGCCAAATAAAGTTAAAGATGAGAAGACTTTAGGTAAAGAAAATGAAAGCAAAGTAGAAAAAACAGAAAACAAAGTTGACAAACAAAAAGCCAATAACTCTAAAACTGTTAAAGATAGTAGAGACGCTGTTAAAAGTGATCTAAAAATAAATAAAACAACAAAAACAGAAATTGACAATGTGGAAACAGCAGGAAATAAAACCAAAACGTCTAAAAATGATAAATCTACAAAACAAAAGTTAAAACGAAACTCAAATGATGAGGTTGCAAAGGTATCGAAAAGATTACCAGATAAAGAGGTAGAAAGCAATTTAAATAAAGACGAAACAATTGAAAAGGGTTCCAGTAAAAGGAGTACGCGGAATACGAGAAACCGTCGGAAAGAAGATACAAAACAAGAAACTATAATCGTTGAAGAAAAGACCCATAAAGAACCTAAAGTTAAAACAAATCTTCATAAACAACCGAACAAAAATTGCGTGGAGATCGACTTGACTGAGGAAACGGCGACTGAGGTGCGGCGAAGTAAAAGGCAAAGGACGTCTAAAGAGAAAAAAGATGACAAATCATTGGAGAAAGTGGATAAGCTCCCTAAATCTATATTGAAAAAGGATAAGAATGTGCAACATGAACAAAGTGCTGTGTACAGTATGTCTTCGGAGTCTGGAATGGATTCGCCGAGTGGTTTGAAGCGATCGGCGACGAGCGACCTCGATCCCCCAAGCCCTAAACGAACGCGGGCGAATATCGCCGCTAACAACATTTCCTTGAGATCAACGCCAGCAAGGATCAACAGGACGCAATATGTACTGTTCACTGCATTCCCGAACGAAGAAGTCAGAGCAAAGCTGGAAAAGTTAGGTAAGAACATATGAGTTGTCGTAGGTACCTAAATGTGGATATCATGTTATCAGAGTGATGTCTGAAAATCAGTGTTTTACCCCAGGGTAAAGAAACCACTTTGTCCCTTGGTCCTTTATGTATGCGTGTTATAGTGATAATAAACATTTTTTCTATCAATATCAAAGATATCGGAATCGGGAAATCCCCAGGGATACTGTGGAATCAGGGATGTGGACATGTCGAATATTCTGATCTATAATTTTATTAGTGACTAGCTGACCCGGCGGACTTTGTACCGCTTTGACAGTTTCCATCATTGAGTTAAATATATATCAATGGTTTCCATGACAACAAAACAAACAAATCCTTTTGTATTGGAAAATTAATTTGTCGTTTTTAGCATTTTATTTTTATTTTTTTTAAATATCTTATTCATGCCTATGTTACTCAGCGCTAATGTAGCATTCTAATGGTGAAAGAAGTTTTTTTATCCGTCCAGTAGTTTTTGAGTTTATTCATTGCAAATATACATACATACATACAAACATACAAAAATACAAAGGTTTCCTCTTTATAATATTAGTATAGACTAGCTGATCCCCGACCCACCGCGTCGCATCGCGTAGCCCGAATGCGCTAGTACTTCGTATTCGCTTGCCGTTTTTTCTGACTTTTTAAGGGTTATATAGCGTGATGTTAAATAGCCTAAATATAGCCTTCCACAAAATTGGGGTATCACAATAATATGCAAAAATACTTTTTCGAATCCGTCTGGTAGTTCTACAGATTAGCGCGTCCAAACAAAAAAAAAATTTTTCAACTTTATTATATGAAATATAACATAGTACTGGCATATGTTTAGTTTAGTAACTTCAACGTTTGTATGCGCAGGCGCCGTGATAGTGTCAGACGTAGCGGCGTGCACTATGGTGCTGACGCTGCAGATCAAGCGCACGTTCAAGCTGCTGTGCGCCGTGGGGCTGGGCCGGCCCATCGTGGGCGCGCCGTGGGTGCAGGCCTGCGCTGACTCCAACATGATCGTGGGTGAGTGGATCCAGACAAATGTTCCTCACAATCAAGATACAAAATTCACATTTCAAAAACATGTAAATGTCACTACGCTTTCGGTTTTTTTATGTCATAAGGGGTAAGTCATCTCACCTAATGTTAAGTGATGATATGGCCAATGGTGGAAGCGCACTTTACCTGGAATACTCAACTACTGAGGCACTGGCTATCGTATCTCTAGCTGCCGAAACACAACAATGCTACAAACATTGATGTTATGGCGACATTTAAATAAAATGGTGGTAGCTAGCAACAAATAACTATTCTATTTTTTTATATCGCATGTTTTTTTATTTTTTTATTTATTTGTTCAAAAGAATTTTCATTTTTTTTCTTATTCATATACATCCATCCTTAGCAAAACCCCGTGGGTTTGTATGCCTTGGAGAGTTCGTTTACACTCGACATTATGCAAAAATAACCATACATACAAAATGAAACAAAAAACACTCACATGCTCACATCTGACGGAGCCCTCGCACCAACATCGGCGGCAGCTGAGATTAGGTATTTGTATATATTATTATGCAAGCTGCACGATGATAATAGTACCGATGTTAGTGCTAACGCTCCCCACACTAAGGGCTGATTTCTCAATCGTCAGCTAAAATTCATCCATCGAATAGCCCTGACACAATGACAGATTCCCTTTCAAAAATATCACAATGACAATACCACACAATGACAATACCACTCGTCGGATAAAACCCATCCGAGAACTGACAAATCAGCCCTTAGTAGCACTAATTATTCACGGACATCATAATATGAAATTAGGTTCGTTTGCATCTATACACCGTTGGCCTGAATAACCCGAAAGATTTAAACCACGTATTCTTAACGACAGTACGAGTAAATAACGTTATATTAACATGGGTCGAAATGTGTGTTTTAATTGACCCACTTTTTCAATACAAATTAAATCATAGTAATAGCGTGTTTCTTTATGGTCAAGCCTTTACTTCAGAGAGTAAGCGAATCATATTAATCTCAAGTTGAGAAACAGGGAGCGAGCATGACACTTCACGAATCCGTACACATAATGTATTTCCGCTAAATGTTCCGGCGGATAAGACGGCATAACGAATATTATTTATTAAATTATAACAGTGTAATTCTTACGTGACAATCAGTAATAATTTGAAATCAGTTTGTTTGAAATATGTCACATGTATCAATCATGTTCAACTTTCAAACTATGAATCAGCTAGTTGTCAGTGAAGGCAAATAGGTTGCACTTTGCTGATTGAGAGCGGAATTAATCTAGTCTTATCAGTCTTACTGATAAGAGAATAACTACTTGTTATTAAAGTGTAATAAGAAAGATAAAGTTATAATTATTACCTACTCTGTATATCAGTTGCATGTTACATCTTTTTATCCACAATGAAAAATAATTATTTTCGGTAGTAAAACCTTTTTGTCGACAGGTACCAAACTTACTTAGGTAAAACTGGTTGACACCGATGCACCTAGGTAAGTGCGTCTGCGTGAAAGTAGTAGGTGTCTACGTCATACCTTAGGGTGTGTTTTACTTAATATTTTTTTTTTTTTTTTTTAATAATGAATATCTCCTTTATTATGGGGTTTAGGACTATGTGTTACATAACTTTATATACTCTAATTAGGCTGTAGAATCGTTAAGTTAAATCTTTCGGGTTATTCAGGCCAACGGTGTATAATATTTCTTTAACCTCTGGTCTGTCTGAATATCAGACGCAATAGAATTTCAATTGTTTGGCGCCGTAGATCCACATTCCAGCATACCAAAACTTAATGATTTTTTAAAGTTTGGATTATGTGATATTTACCTTCAATTGTTTGATGCATTTAGATCTTAACTGTAGCAATAATTCTTTGTTGAATAATGTACTTAAAGTTGGTAAATCCTAATAAAAAATAAATAAAAATTGTTGGCAAACCTACAACATCCTACAACATACAATCCTACTTCAACAGACCCCTGGCTGTACCTGCTGAACGATGAAGTCGCCGAGAAGAGGTTCCAGTTCACGTTAGAACGCGTGCTGCAAAGCAAGCGCAACTTCCTCAGAGGGTACAACGTGTCGTCAACACCCAACGTCATGCCCACTGCCGCTGAGATGAAGTGTAAGTCAGTTTATATTATTCTTATCTTACAGGTCAGCCTTTATATCACTTGATGTTAAGGCGACACTTTGAAGTTGTAGGAGTATGAGAAGACCAGCGAATCTGAAATTTTGATGTAGATAACTTCATGCCTTTGTCTTTAAAACCCTTGCTCAAAAACACGATTGTGCAATTTTGACTCGATTCTTTACGAAAACACCTCTAAAAATCATTAATGCTAAAATTACAATGACATTACTTAATCTATATGTTTTGAAATCACTCAAATATATTGATAACATCAATATTCGTAATTTAGTTGCTGCATATTTTGATAACTAAAACCAGTAATTTTATAAAAATATTTTTTTTAGATTCTGTTATACGTAGCGCCTGCACCGCAAATTAAGCAGAATCTAAAAAAACTTACTGACTTTAGCTTGTTTCCATTACAGTAATAGTTGAGTGTTCGGGCGGTGTTTGGAAAGAAGGCGGTATACAATGGATATGCGTATCCTGCGCGGCGGACAAGGCGCTCTGGCCTCTAATGAAGAAGCGGGGGGCGATAGTGGTCTCTACAGAGTTCATACTGGGAGGAGTGCTCAGACAAAGGCTTGATATTGCTTCCAATAGACTGTAACTTTGATGTAAGTACAAGTGGCCTTAGGCTACCTTGCTGTTGTAACCAGAGAGCTTAGAACGAGTATTTTTACTATTTGATAGAGTAAACAAGATTTTTATGGGATCTAAGCAGCGCTTGTCACGAATCGGTTCGTCTAGAGACCCTCTGAGCATGTTTAATTATTACGACTTGAGGAAGTTTTAGTTTCTCGCCGCCTTTATAAGTCCGTTTACGGTGTAAAGGCCATTTGCGGCCAAAAGCCTTCGATCAATAATGTACTAGTATCCGGAACAAAAATGCATCTCGAAAGGGTCCTGTTTGCTCATCTATACTAATATTATAAAGTGGAAACCTTTGTATTTTTGTATGTATGTATGTTTGCAAAGAATAAACCCAAAAACTATTAGAATGCTACATTAGTTCTGAGTAATATAGGCTATATTAAAAAAAATGTCCACCCGTGCGAAGCAGGGACGGGCCGCTAGTACTAAATACATTTAAATTCCGAATAACAAAATCTGAAAAAAACGGGAGCCCTTTCGGTCGCATAATTTCTTTCGTCATAATGTAGTTTGGCATAACAGTTTCAGCATAAAGTTTTCTCGCATAAATTATGATAAGCAGAGTGTTATAAACCCATAAGCATAATTTTAACTTACTATAATTGTCTATATCATAATTTTGATCAGCATAAATGTTAAAGAACATAATTGCTATACGTCTAAATTTTTTGAAGTATAATACTTGGTGTTTTATTTTTATTTATTAGACAACAGAAATACTAGCTGCCTCACTCCTGTAGGTCACGTGATAGGTTAGAAATTCGAGGTTATTTTTTTTATTAGACAACAGAAATCTAGCGCCATACAAAAATAATATCTATTTTACCATGCCATAGGGTTAGATGCCAATAAATGTTATGATTAGTAATCGTTATTGTAAAACATTTATGCATGGACATTTGATGCTGATATATCATTATTATAAAAGAAGTTATGGGGAAATAAAGTATCCCTAATGATTTATTCTGAATGAACGTTATGCGAAACGAAGAGAATGCCAAAAAACATTATGCAGCCTTAAAATATGCCTATTTATTTTATGCAACCCAATATGGACCCGAAAAAAACATTGGGCAGCATCAACAACTTCAAACTACTGTGAACCTTAAATCTTAAACATCAGATTAAATTAAGTTTGCAAAATATTTGCACTTAATATTTACTGTCATCGCCACAAACTTCATTGTGGCTCCGTGGCATTAAAGTCGCCTTTTTCAAGCGCTCGTCGGGAATCTAGTACATAATTGATCGAGGCCAACAGCAATTCCTAATAAAATCTAGTGACTAAATTGTGGAACCACATTGTTGTCACACACAGTAAAGAATTTTCGAACAAGCGTCTGTAGCTAATTGGTTTGTCTCTGAGCTCGCATGCACTTGAAAACTCGAAAGTCACTCGCTTATCGGGCGATCACATCTCCTGTTTTACAATTTTGAAACTATGCATGGGTCAGTAATATCCCTGTCAAACCATTTTAAGATGTATCTTTAATAGTTTCACTTGAAAGCAGTTACCTGCTATCGCTTTGATGGGCTTTGATATTGCGATACTATGCGTTATCTAAAATGGTTCGACAGTGAAACTGCCGCTGCCATTTCGACGTGAATTGTGATCCTAACTCGGTTCGATGAGTAGCAAAAGAACTCCGATTATTAAATAAATGAGATTTATGCAAAAATATATTCTGATTGTAGGTATACGCTTACGTTATGCATTTGACAATTTGTTAAGTTAATATTAAGTTTTGGATATGATGTACTATAGGAACGATTTGAGTATATGGCTATAACGAAAAGTTTGCCAAATACATTTTTATTTTTTAATTTCCTTCATGTTTGTGTTGATTTCGTAAAACCATTGTGATTCCAATTAGTAATTTAATAAAGCTCTTCCAATGTCACCTTTTTATAAATTAAGTCAATTTCAAAAAATGTTTGTCTATTATAAAGCATGAAGTTTTCATATTTTTGTACTAACTTTATTCTATAAGAAACAGCCAAATCCAAAGTAAATATGAGTGTTAAATAGCGTTTAGGCTGAAGTCAGCCTACAAGGTACTACAAGCTACTAGGTACAAGTGTACCACGACTAAGTCAACAAGTTAATTAGAATATAATTGCATTTCTGTCAATAAAAAACAAATAACTTTTCTTTAAAAGTAGATATGAATGAAAATATTATATCTTATCTTACACTCAAACTTTGTCAGAGATGAAGATGACCAACATTAATAATTTCGTCTTTTAACCGCATTTATATTAAGAAATGTAACTTAAAATGCGCAAAGACTGCGAGAAGCAATCGTTTTGTTTCATCAGATTAAATTCCTCTGTATAAAGATATTTTGTTCGGAGCTCTACCATGTTTTTCAAAAACGTGGATTGAAATTAAACCTGGTTTAGTGATGCTGTCTTTACCCGCCTTTACTTAAAACAATGAGACGGCATCAAATTTAAAATTAGTACTTGGGTCCTCGTTTTAGGGTTAGAGGGATGATGCTCTATTACGTGATCACGTGAAATGCGGTCTATCATCAATTTAAAAGAGATTTATATAATCTGTTCAGTAGTTGTTCCAAAGATCCCCCCCCCCCACCTACGACGTACAAACAAACATATTTTACCTGTTTATAGTATTAATGTGGATTTGCTGCACCTAACCTTTACCTGTATTTTCAATGTATGGTTTCGTTACTTGTAGTTTAGGTATTAGTTTTAAAATGCTTAATTTGCATGTGAAGCTAATAATTAAGCGTTCATTATGCATTTTTAAACTTATCTTTTACGGTCACACACGATCATTTTAAAATTATTGTCTTAAGCTAATATGCTATACAAGTTTATTGTAATTTAAAGTTGCCCCATTTTATAACTACTGTTTTCAAGTAAAACTTTTGATTTTATTCAAAACTTCAATGTAAATTCGCTTTTAAATGGACATGATAAATATTAAGAGGGTTTATTTGTTAATACATATTACAATTTTGTAATGATTTGTTACTTTTAATATGTTTTATATAGAGATTGGGATTTTTTCTTTTTAAATTGGTACTTACTGTTTGTTAGCATTTTTGGCCACTCTGTTTACCTGTATTTGATGTGTAGAAATCGTTCTGTGATCGATCATTGATACTTGTACAAATAAATAACTTGATTTTTTAAAGCCTTTTTTTTAATCAAATTGTTATTTTTTTAAAACGGTTTTGAAATATTGTATAACACTGCATTTCAATCATAGAAAGAGTAAAAGCTTCGCTCAAGTGTTAAACAATTTTTTTGTTTATCATTTAGTTCAGACACGGTCCGTGATGCCGACCACTGAAGACTTACGGGGATCTTTCGGTTATTATCATCATTAGTCTAAATTAGTAGACTAATTAGCTAGACATAGGCCTCTGCAAGTGCACGCCACTGAGCTCAAACAGCGGCTACTCTCATCCAGCTCTTGAAATGAACAAAATGCTCGAATCTTGTGTGTGATGAGATCGCGAATAATTTTCAGCTTGAATTAATAGTAATTTAGATGCATTCTTTAATGCCATTTTTTATAAAAATCTGCTATATAAATATCTGAATAAGTGCAATGAGGGCTTAATACCATAAGTTTCTTGCCGCCCCGCCCGTATGCTGGTTACATAGGCCAAAGCTAATATATAGAAAAGGCGGCAGTGGGATCTTTATAGGCTGACCTACTCTTATGTAAGTACTCTTCGATTTCCAACGTTAGTAGTAATATGGTAGTAATCAAATAATATATCCTGTAAGCCTACAATTGAAAATAAAAACTGATAGGTATGTGACTGTTTAAGTGGGATAAATAAAAGTCAGGTTATAAAACAACATCAAATTATATAATTTGTTTTACAAACATCCTAACCAAAAAAAATACAGTGGAATGTAATATTCAAAATTCCAAATAAATAAATCAAACTTTACAAATAAGCCCATGGCTGTTAAAGGCATTAAGAATGCCACCATGAATGAATTAAACATTATTATATTTCAATAAGATTGAAAACCAATTAAATATACTTATCGCAGTACCGGTTACAAAATAACGAAATTGAAACCACCGCCATTACTTTATTGTTTTTGCGCCATTTGGAGCTCGCTATTTTCAATTCCCGATATATTTTTTTTCTCAGATTAATGCCGGGTTACGGGTATACAATATGCTGATCTGCATTCACGCCATATTCATAGCAGCAGTCGTATTGCTTATACTCATTACAAATAAATTATAAAAAAATATGAAACAAAATAAAACATATTTCAAAAATCTGTAAATAAGAATCGCACGCTGCGTGAAAAATAAACGCTTGTTCATACGTACGCCCGCCGCCGCCCACCCGACGCGAGACTCGCTGCGCGCCCGCTCGAGAGGGAACCACGTGCCAGTACTCGTGATGCTGGCCGCCGCTTAAATGTCCAACACACAACAGATAGGCAGCTTCTCAAGTCGGAGCAACAACGTTCCACTTCAGAAGAGTTCAAGAATTGAACGAGCAAGACCATGCCGCCCGAGTCACTTTTTGTCACTGGGTATATACTAGAACACCGAGAACCAGCATTTAATGGACAGACAAGTGTATGTTTATGCAGATCGGTGTTTACAACGTCCACAATGAACATTGGTGGGCTCACCGCGAACAGAAATTAAGACTAAGCATTAGACCAAAAATGATTCGTTCCAGCATAGGTTTAGCATCAGTGTAGGCTGGCATTGTTGGTGGACATTTACTCAGGCCCTATTTCATCGAGGGTTATCTCAACAGCAACTCGTATTTGCAACTTTTGCAGCAAGTAGTTGACGAAATGCTTGACGACATGCCACTAGCTCTTCACCGGAATCTATTACCACCAGGACGGGGCTCCTCCCCATTATGGACGCCAAGTGCGCGATTATTTGGACGAAGTGTTCGGAACTCAATGGATTGGTCGAGGTGGGCCAGTACCCTGGCCTTCGAGGTCGCCAGACTTGACTCCGTGTGACTTATTTGTGGGGGTTTTACATAAAAATAATGGTTTATAAAGACGAAATCACGAGTGTTGTGCAGTTAAAACAAAATATTTCAATGGTTTTTGGGAGTGTAAGGTCAAATCGTGGTGTGCTGCAAAAGTTAGCTAGAAACTTAAGGCGCCGTGCTCATTTGTGCATAGAACGTGAAGGTGCCCACTTTGAGCAGTACCTGCGAGTATCTAAGTGCATCGCAGGCGCCGAAATGGCGCGTCATAACCATTTTAGAGCTACGACATACCGTGTGTCGTAAATTGCGCTTTATTTCCATGCATTTAGTATGAAATTTGAATGGAAGAGGAAGCCGCCCGTGCCATGTCCGCGCCCGACGCCTGATTTGTGTGGCCTGCGCCTTAAACTTGATCGGTAAAAGTACCTATTATTAATTTATTTTTAATTGTGTTAATAAGTGATTGAACAGTCTACATTGCAAAATAATATTGCAACAAAAGTATGCGTAAGCGTAAGCCACTTTACGTAAGTTCGTCGACTTAACGTCCTCCCGCTGCGCTCTAATCTACCTACTACGCTCCGCACCATAGACTATGTATAATATTGGTCCGCACCCCTATTCTCGTCAGTCGACGGTCGTAGCTATTCTGATTTACACAGAAATCGTTTTATTAATCAATCGCTTCCTTATTACTTGCTCCGTGTTAAAAGTATTTTTTAGTCATTAAGTGTACCAATTACGATCAGCTGTAAATTTATGGCGGGAATGCAAATTGCAAGTTGTATACCAAGTAATTACAGGGTGTGGTGTTATTATTGGGATGTGCATCCTGCCTAAATTTGTATTTACATTATCATAAGTTTGCCGCGACAAAGTAGTTAAGTGACTAACAGGTCAATTAACATTTTAAATACATTTAATGATGTATTTTTACCCGACTGCGTCAGAAGGAGGGTTGTTTTTCGAGTGTATGTATGTGTCTGCTTCTTTGGCACGCCCTACAGCCCAAACGGCATAGTGGATTTTAGCATATGAGGTGTCGTTAGATTTGTTTTGAATGTGGGAGTGACATAGGCTATAAAAAAATAATCAAAAAACATCAAAAAAATAACAAAAAAAGTAAAAACATTGGCCGGGTTAGCTAGTAGTAGTCTTGACCCCAAAAAAACTGTTAGATTGACCATACGATCAAAATTTTTTAAACGAACTACAACATCTACGGATTTTAAATGATATTATGACCAATTTTTCTATGGACGTAAATGTAGTTAATAATTTTCATTTACAGCAATGTTTTATGGTGTTTTGTTTTCGAGAATAATAACAGATATTGCTCTCATGTTTAAAAAATTCAAAGAACTTGTCAGTCAAAAGTACTAGACTTCAAGAGTTTCGTTTTTACGCCTTAATGATGACAATAGGTATTTGCGCTATGACTTTGCTATTTAAAAGAGTAAGGCGTTTAAATATAATTATTTTGTAGGTTTTGAAATGCTTGATTATTTACTTTACAAAACTAAAAAGATCGAAATAAACCAAATTATTAATATAAAACAAAAAACCCGACTGCTAAAACAACTACCTATATAAAACAATTATATACTCGTAAAAACCGGACTAACAAAAAATAACTGCAAAGAGGAAAAACTGAAAAGGAAGAAACAAGCTCTACGATTCCAGAATAAATATTTATAAATACATTGAATATTGTTAGTAATCTCTTTGGTTGGTGATTGTCTCCGCCTGCGACAACTATCAATATTCAATGTATTTATTATAGATTTTATTATTTAAGTATAGGTATCGGACAAGTAAATATTTCACGTTGCATTCAACATTGCTTAAATTGAATTCTGGAATCGTAGAGCTTGTTTCTTCCTTTTCAGTTTTTTCTCTTTGCGGTTATTTTTTGTTAGTCCGGTTTTTACGAGTATATCATTGTTTTTTTTTAAATTTGACATTTATTTTATCCTTTCAACCCTGACGCAGTTTACATAAGTTTATTTATTAGTATGTATACAACGTGTGTGTGAGATCTTGTATGCAGAGTTACTAAGGCATAATTATTAACTTTAACTTGCTATGCAATTTTTAGTTAAATAGTTTTATTGTGACGACACGTCAAAATAAACAAGTCACAACCCTATTAGTTTAGTAACCTTTATGTACTTACACTTATGATCACTGCTGCTTGCTTATACGAGCCTGACGCGCATGACTTCACTAATATAAATATTTCATTTAAAATTGCATGAAAAATAAAAGTTAATAATCATAACTTAGTAACTCTGCATACAAGATCTAGATCAGATACGCTTTGTATCTTTTTATTTTGACCACACCTTTCTGTTACACGTTGTATATTGTAATAAAAAACACATTACTTCTTTACTTGATAATACAATAATAATGAATAGAAAGGTTTACAAAAGTCAATGCTCTCATAAAATTTCATCTTACATATATTTTACAGATTGTATATAGATGTATTACAAAAAATGTTTTAAAATAAAGCAAGTGATTTGCCCGTAACGTGGAGAAGTTTAAGCTATACGTATAGGGTATACATAATATACTTGTATATTTGAAAAAAGCAAACTGACTGACATTATACAGGTGTTTGGTAATATGTATATATTCCCGAAACGTACCCACGTTAACATGTCAATATAATACTATGCCAACGTCAGAAAATGGATATTGTAAAAAAAAAATTTTCGACTCTATGCAAAATGACCCATCAGCTGATCGAATTAGTATAGAAAGTCGTAAATTTTTTTTTTACAATTTCCATTTTCTGACCGTGGCATAGTATTATATAGACATGTTAACATGAGTACGTTTCGGGAATATATACATATTACCAAACATCCTGTATGATGGTGAAAATGTGTGACATATTCCAGTACATGCATTTTTGCACCACAGGTTGTGTGGTTTTGAATAATTATGACTTTAAAAATTTTATGTAGGCTATCAGGTTAGTACAAAAAGCCTTTTCTCTTTCAAAAGTTTAAAACTAAGTTTACAATGGCACGATAATATAACTAAAATGTGCATTTGAATCGAAAAGGTACTGTATCATAAGATTAATAACAAAAATGAAACATTGTTTTTCAGTTTCAACTGAATAATTTTGGTATAGTTCGCACCATTTTAAAATAGAATTGCGAAAATAAAATATAATACTTTCAATAAAAAACATTTATTTCTTAAGTTTATCAGTTATATTACAAATATTGGGTCCTTACCTATGAAATTGACGTTTTTTTCTCACTTATTAATAGGTGTATTACTTCTAAAAGTCAATACCGGTTGTTAATATTATTATACACCTTTAATTAGAACTATGTTACTTAGGCTTCACTAATAACAATGACTATTCATTTTGTGTCTTTATGGCCTAATATTTTTTTAAATTGACTTCTTTTTTGTTTCCCGGAACTGACTTTTTTTCATTGTAGCTTCGAAGGGATTTGATTTTTTTTCTTTTTAATGTCTGCTATATTTAGCTAGTGAAACAAACACACTACCCTTAAATTTTTAGTGTTAACATAAATAGATGTTATGAAAATTAAAAAAAAAACGTTAGTATGAAAAATATAATTTTATAAAAAACTTTCATACAAAACGTCAATTTCATAGGTAAGGACCTAATATATGGTATGCACATAATAGGTAATAAAGAAACGCTTATGGTCTCTGCCCATTACAACGTATCATATATGACCGTAAAAGTAATGTGTCAGGACGGTTTTTTTTTGAGAGATTGCCGATTGCCTCAGGCTACATTTTCAGCTTCACCGGGCTTGTTTGGTGGCGGCGAGAAACTTAAAGGGTTCCTCAAGCCGTGTAAACCGAATCACCTTCCGAGGTTTTCTAGAGGGAACGGCATCGCGCACTAGTGCGTGTCCCCGTGCCTTACTAGATTCTCCGAAGGGTTCGGATTGGATCGGTGTCAAGCACGGACAAAACGTTTCGTACTGTACTATGTCCATTCCAAATGATGGACAACATTCTATGTACCTCCATAAAGTAGTATTTATAATGACGGCCAAACCACGTAACGGTGTGGGCCATACTTAATCTGTGACGGAACTGTCTAGCGGGCGTTATCTAATACATAGGTTATATAAAACATTATTATATATAAAAATATCTATTTAAAATTAAAACAAAGAACGTAATAAAAGAAGTATCATAAACTGCCCCGTGTGATTTCTCAAATTACTGCGTGTGGTTCGGCAGCGCTGAGCAGTACTTACGAACCGAATTTACACGCACAATGCAGTCTTGTTGTGGGGTAACCCAGCGGATTACAATTGATGATTTACAACCAATTAATCTAGCACAGAGAGAACTTTACATACACTATAATTACCAATTTTTATTTGACGTACTGACGCCTGCACACAAACTTAAAACATTAAAAAGTAATGTGTAAAATAAACGCGAGTAGATCCGTAAAAGTTGTTTCATTTCAATGTGTAGTGTTCGCGTAAGCTTTAGAAAACAATATTCTATCCAAAACTAAGCAAGCTATTTATAAATGTTCAAATAATTTTTAACTTATTTGAACATTTATAAATATATATTTAGTTATAAATATATTTAGTTATAATTTTTTTTTAATAAAATAAAGTCAAATTTATTCAATACATTTTCAACCATATGCCTGAGACGTCGGCCTCTTCTTAGAATGAGGCCAAGAGCAAGCCCATCTTACAATGATAAAAAAAAAAATTTCAAAGTCTTGGAGGAAATTTGTCAGATTCTGGTAGTCTGATGTGCAGCCGTGTATACCATTGACATACGTAAAACAATATCATTTAAATTTCTTCACTACAAACATAATATACTGCGAGGTACTCGTAGACAGATACACATAGTTAACATTAGTATGTGTTAACATTAGATACACTTATTGTGTAGAACGGAACGTTACACGATGCCTCTTACGCTACAGTCCAAAGTAGGCGCGTGCAAAATACAGTCAACATCTTTCATATTCGCGTAACTATCGCACCTGTAAAGGAAATAGAACCAATTATAATAACCATAAGATGAAATAGGAGTGCGATCGCGTAAGTATTAAGGCGAAGGGTAAGGCACACTAGCGCCGCTAATGGATTTAATTTGATAAGTGCTAAATTGGATTTTTTTTTCAAACATTGCGGACCTTCCGACACTAGGCAAACGTCTATTATTTAATAATTGTGCACTACTTTTAGGTTTGTTTTTGTATTCATTCGCTAACACCAACAGTGCCCATTGTTTGTGAATAAATGCGATAGCCCGTTTTGTGAATAAACCACGCAACAAAAAGTAGTGCACAATTATTAAATAAATACTATGGATGCTTTCCTGTTATCGGACGGTACGCAATGTTTAAAAAAAGATCCGGTCCGTTAGTAACTGTCAAATTATCAATTGGTGGCGCTAGTGTGCCTTACCCTTCGCCTTAAGCGTCGCGTAGCCGAATGTATATATTCTCGGGCTGAATGCGAGGAGTGTGGTATAATCTCTACAGCTCCGTTTATCAGAAAGAAAGAAGTACCCATACCTAATTGTTAATGAAAAGAAGCTGTTTTTTTTTTCTTTTTGTTTATGGTTTTGTGCGATTAGCACATTTAGCCAGTGTCAAGGTAATTTTTCTAACAAGTAATACACAGATAAACAATATTTCTTTTCTGTATGATGATGATTAATGATAATAGAAATGATATAGCCTCCAGCCCCTCGAGTATCTCAGTAAAGATGTGGGGCTTTACTAAGTCCTCGGGCAGGCTTCTTGAGAGAATTTGAAAAGTGACGTTGCACTGTTTTGTTTCATTTTCCAACACTCATGCACACTCACGAACACTTAACGGTTAATAATCCACCATTATTTCACATTAATATTCGATATAAAACAAATTTCCGAAAATAAAACGAAATCGCAGACATGACTCTTCACTTTCCCGCCAAGAAGTCCAAGAAGCTGTTTGCTGTTAAAGAGCTATAATTTGAATGTTGAAAGTTACATCCGGTATAGCCGTTGAAATTGGGATTGACATAATGACACGTCAGGTAATGAAGACGCTGATTGGTGGAGAGTGTATCGCGTGATGACGATGTCCATCCATTGGCCCAGGTCCGTATCGCGTCATTGGTTGCTATCTATTACTATACTATTGTTATTGGTAGCAATAAATAGTAGGCTCGAACACTAATACAAGCGTATTAGCTTTACGGGTGGGTGGACAGGACTATTATTAATCTAATACCTTTAAACGAGCAATTCTTGTATATATATTCACCGAGACATTTTAGTGGTTGTTTCCCGCAGGTGGGTAGATCAGACCATGAAACTGAACAACTTTCCCCAAGAAACATAGGTCAAAAAACCGGCCAAGTGCGAGTCGGACTCGCGCACGAAGGGTTCCGTACTTTATGACGTATTAAAAAAAAACTACTTACTAGATCTCGTTCAAACCAATTTTCGATGGAAGTTTGCATGGTAATGTACATCATATATTTTTTTTAGTTTTATCATTCTCTTATTTTAGAAATTGCATGGGGGGACACACATTTTACCACTTTGGAAGTGTCTCTCGCGTAAACTATTCAGTTTAGAAAGAAATGATATTAGAAACCTCAATATCATTTTTGAAGACCTATCCATAGATACACCACACTTATGGGTTTGATGAAAAAAAATTTTTTGAGTTTCAGTTCTATTGTGAACATGGCGACATTTACCAACGAGGAATACGCTGACATGCTAATGTGTTATGGATTTTGCGAAGGAGTGCCGTTGCGTGCACGCAATGAATACATGCTACGGTATTCTACTCGCCGAGTACTTGATATTGGCGTATTCGACAGAGTTTATCGAAGACTACGAGAAACTGGTTCTGTTCAAGTATGACGGACTGACATGGGACGACCTCGTATTCGAAGAAAATGAAATACGGCGTCTCTTTGAAGCCGACCCAAACACGTCAACAAATATTGTCGCTCGGCGGCTTGGTATTTCCCAGTGGAAAGTGTTTTTTTTTTATATTGACACGTCATAGTGACCACATCCTGCCTGATGGTAAGCAGCCGATGCAGTCCAAAATAATGAGAGCGCTCCTCACCGTGGAACAAGCACGGTGACAAGCGCACCCACTCATGACGGCCTGCATAAATGCCGTTTCACGCCCCGCTTAAAAGACCCGGGACTATAGGAGCTGGGAAACACATGCGCCGGCAAAGAATTCCAAAGCCGAATGGTCTTACAGAGGAACGACTTGCCAAATTTTTTGGTACGAGTACTGATTGTCTGTACAGTATGATGGTGGTTCCTAAGACCAGCACGTGTAGTCCGGGAGAGGAAAGGAGAAGGCGGGATTAGATCAAAAAGTTCTTCAGAACACTCACCGTAGTAATTCCGGTAGAAGACACTGAGAGAAGCAATGTCTCTTCGCAGCTGGAGGTCCTCTAGAGAGGCTGTAACCTCAGCATCTCCAATAATGCGTACCGCTCGCCTTTGCAGTCTGTCAAGTGCATCGAGGAGGTATTTAGCGGAGCCGTCCCATAGATGGGAACAATACTCCATACTCGATCGCACCTGAGTCTTGTACAGCAAACAGCGCTGCTCGGGAGTGAAAAACCGCCTCACCTTATTGAGAATACCCAACTTACGGGAGGCAGTTAAAATAACACTCTCGATGTAGCATTTTGGGTTCAGTTCCTGGCCGATGTCCATGCCAAGAATGCTGAGGTCCATCGAAATGGATAACGGAGAGTTCTGAAGAGAGGGAGAAGTAAGGAAGGGAGTTAGCTTGGACGAAAATGCACAGACCTGAGTTTTGCTGGCATTAAACTCGACCAGGTTTTCAGATCCCCACCTAAAGACACGATCGAGAGCCAGGTTCAGTTTGGCAACCAGTTCTTGCCTATTCACCACGATATCGGCTTGCTTTGCCGCAGGATGTCGCAAGTACCGCTCATGCACCGTACTGTCATCCGCATAACAATGAATATTGCCCAAGGACAGCATGTCATTGATATGCAGAAGAAATAGAGTAGGTGAGAGCACAGAACCCTGCGGCACTCCGGCATTGACTTTGAAGAGCGCGGAGGAACTACCCTCACAAAGGACACGAATCCTCCGCTCTTCTAGAAAGTCTGCAACCCAGGCGCACAAACGGGGCGGCACACCGAAGGCCGGCAACTTGGAAAGAAGGGAACGATGCCACACTCTATCGAAAGCTTTGGCTATATCAAGGCTAACTGCCAGAGATTCGCCATGCTTGTCCATCGCTTCACCCCATGCTTGAGTTACGTACGCTAGAAGGTCACCCGTTGATCGCTTGGGTCTGAACCCGTACTGGCGATTATGGAGCAGCGAGTGATCCTCTAGGTAGTGAATGAGCTGAGAGTTAATTATCCGCTTAAACACCTTGCACAGCACAGAAGTTACAGCGATGGGTCGATAGTTGGCTGGATCCGAGCGATCCCCTTTTTTGGGGATGGGTTGTATGTTCGCTTCCTTCCAAGACACCGGCACAATACCGGCATCATAAGACTCCCTAAACAATCGTATCAACACAGGAGACAACTCAGCCGCGCATCTGAGCAGCACAATTGCCGGAACACCATCCGGCCCGCTAGCCTTCCGCACGTCGAGCGACCGCAGCACGGCACGTACATCACACTGCCTGATACGAATATCAGGCATGGTGGCCCCACAATGTGCTATAATAGGTGGAGCGGCGCCACAATCGTCAACGCGCGAATTAGCCGCGAAAAGTTCTGCCAACAAGTTCGCCTTCTCTAGCGGCTGGTAAGCTAACGAGCCATCTGGATGTTTCAACGGGGGCAACGAGGGAGAGCAGAAGTTGACCTGCACGGCCTTAGCGAGCCGCCAATAGCTACGGCTACCTGTAGGGTGCGAGATCAACTCCTGCCCTACTCTCGCTACTCTCTGTGCATCTGCTCTTGCGAGAGCCCTCTTGTTTGACTTAGAGGCCTTGTTGTAAGCCGCCTTCAGGGAGCCGGCACTAGGGTTATTCAATGCGCAAGCCCTCGTCCAAGCACGATATGCCGCTTGCTTGCATTCAGCAGCTTTGGCGCATTCGCGATTGAACCAAGGCCGCTGTCTACCAACGCTGGCAAGATCCGTGAATGGAATATAATATTCCATACCCAACAAGATCTCATCAGCGATGGCGGAAGCGCACTCCGACGGGTCCTTTCCAAGAAAGCAGCTCTGGCCCCATGAGACGGATGCAAACGTACGTACGTACCTATAGAGGTAGGAGGGGGAGAAAGAGAGAAGAAAACAAAGCTTACTAACTACCAGTCCCAGACCATGCACACTGTCTCTAATTACAGTCCATGCACTCTCTAACTAAAGTCCATGCACACCCTCTCTAACTACAGGCCATGCACTCTCTCTAATTACAGTCCATGCACACTCTCTAACTACAGTTCATGCACACTATCTCTAAATACAGACCATGCACTCTCTCTAGCTACAGTCCATGCACTTTCTCTCTAACTGCAGTCCATGCACTCCCTTTATAATTACAGTCCATGCACTTTCTCTCTAACTGCAGTCCATGCACTTTCTCTCTAACTACAGTCCATGCACTCGTCTCATCCACGCTAACCTGTCACCTACGCCTCCGGGTTTCGCGCCATCAGCGCTAAGTCCGCCTGCACCATATCCTTCACCAGCTGCTCGAACGTGGTGGCAGGCGCCCAGCCTAATTGCGCCTTGGCTTTGCTGGGATCGCCTAACAGCAGATCCTGAAAGAAAGTAAATTAATTTAAGAAAGGTCGACTAGTGGTCTGTGCGTGGTTACAATGTAGGGAAGATTGGGCATCTTGTTGTCGGAAGCCAAGATCCATAACAGGTTGATAAGCCAGACGAGTAAGTAAGTAGTAAAAAAAAACTTTTTTATGGTAAAGAGCCGACAGTCTTGTGTACCGTACTCCTAATGGAAAGCGGTCATAGCAACCCATGGAAGTACAACGACGGTAATCACAAAACAAATAGGTACAGAAGGACGGCTCCGTCTTCATAAACTCATTTCGATTTATTGGTGTATTTAACTAGCTGACCTGTCATTTGGTTCCGGCTTGGCATTGACATTTGGAACAGTAATACCGTCGTGGCCGGTCTCGCCGCTGCCCGTGCCACGTGCGTGGCTAAGGCACTAATAAGGCTTTATGCTGCTCTTGTTGGATTACTTACCACTCAGGACTGCTGCAATATTTCTAACCTAGATTTTTTTTTGTAAGTTTTTAGAATAAGCAGGCTGTTTCCGTTACGCGTTGGTATTTCAAACACCTAAACATACCTGAATGAGACAGCACAAAATGACTCTCCCCACTTCAGTGGGCCTTTAGGTTGACCTAGAGCAAGGTAACTAGTGGTTAGGGCCCCAATTTACTTCTGGACTACACTAGATTTTTTTCTAGATTTTTTGATAGCTGCCACAAGCTGACCTGTCATCCGTTTCCTATACATGCCTAGAGAACAACCAAAAATGTCACTCACCACTTCCGTGGGCCTGAAGTACTTGGGGTTGACCTTGACCAGCAGCTGGCCGCTGTCCGCGTCGTGGCCGGTCTCGCCGCTGCCCGTGCCGCGCCACGTCACTCGCTTGTCCACGCACGCGAACGCCTTCTCGACGAACTCGCGGACGCTGTGCGCTTCGCCGGTGGCTACCACGAAATCTTCGGGTTGCTCTTGTTGGAGCATCAGCCACATCGCCTGTGGAAAGACCGACGGGAATGAAGAAATACAACACTGCCATGCTAGTCTGGCAGATTTGTTTTTTGTCACAGTTGAGAAGCTTTTATATATCGTATCGTCACATGACGTTAAGGCCGAAGGTGGAGGTGCAATTGACTGTGAATCCTTGTGTTCCTTGTATGGTCAACACTTTGTCACCATTGCGTAATAACTCCGTTAGAAGATGAGAAGCGCCTGTTAGATTATTTAGTTGCTTTGAAAAAGTACTTAACAAATTTTGTTGCGAAATTAAAATTTGAAAAAACAGAGTGTAGATAAAATTCCACGAGCGGGATTCGTACCCGCACTCCATGACATGCCGGGTCAGATGCACTACCAACTATGCTATCGTGGCTCAATTCAACTCGTCGAAGTTAATCAACACTTTGTCTTTTTTCAAATAAATCTTTAATATACCTATTAAAGATTATTTAATAACGAACAACTGCTTGTTAACGACTGCTAATGCAGCCGGGACCAATGGCTTTAAGTGCCTTCCGAAGCTAGGAGAGCCTCGAGATGATAAATTTTTGTCCGTCTCATTCGTTGACAGACCTTTGCGAAAGTTACTTAACCTTAGCAATCGCAGACCGGGCGTGTACCAGTGCATCAATTAGCTCCTCAATATTAACCTCTATTAATTAGCATAGTACGAGTATATGCACTAACTGGCCTATGGGTGCGCACCGTACCGCACTGCACTGTCACATATATCACACCAGCACAAAATAATACAAACCTCCACATAGTCTTTGGCGTGCCCCCAGTCCCGCATGCTGAGCTCGATATACGTCATCAGACCGAGCGTGATCTTCGCCACGCCGCGCGTGATCATTGTTTACTTCACTAGGAAACGTGTACACAAACCTCCACGTAGTCTTTGGCGTGCCCCCAGTCCCGCTTGCTGTCGAGTTTGCCGAGCTCGATGTGCGTCATCAGGTCGAGGGTGATCTTGGCCATGCCGCGGGTTATATATGTACATTGATACGAAGTTAAGCCCTGACTTTAACAATTATTGGACATTTATAGGCGTATTTATTAGCGCGTCTGTTTTGAAGAATAGTATATATGCTAACTGGCGTGAGGTTGATGCAGGTGCAGTCTATGAGTTGTCACATTAAATCCACTAGCTGTTCCCCGACCCACCGCGTAGCATCGCGTCGCCTGAACGCGCTAGTACTTTGTATTCGCTTAGGGATTCTCTGACTTTTCTTTTTGCTCGGCTCATAGCGTGATGTGATAGCCTTCTTAAAATTGAGCTATCAAATGCAAAAATTTAAATCCGACTGGTACTTCTAGAGCCTACACCTTTAATATATTAATATGGACTACTAGCATGTCATACAAACCTCCACGTAGTCTTTGGCGTGCCCCCAGTCCCGCTTGCTGTCGAGGTTGCCGAGCTCGATGTGCGTCATCAGGCCGAGCGTGATCTTGGCCACGCCGCGTGTGATCTTCCTCGTGACGAAGTTCTCGCCGCGCCGAGGGCTCTCGTGGTTGAACAGCAGACCGTTACACGCGAACATGCCGTAAGCTTCCCGGTAGTTCACTACTATCCAGTATCCGTAGAGTTTGGCGCATGCTGTGATAATCAATTTTAATAACGTCTTAAAAACTGATTAATAAAGTAATGTGGACTAGAAAGAAAAGAAAAGAATGTGGATTTATTCGGATTAATGAAAATCGGAAGAAAACATTTCGGCGAGAAACGTAAAGGGTCCCTCGAGCCGTGTGAAACGAATCACCTTCGGAGGTTTTCTAGAGGGAACGGCATCGCGCACTAGTGCGCGCCCCCGTGCTCTACTAGACTCTCCGAAGGGTTCGGATCGGATCGGGTTCGGATCGGATCAGAAAGTATTGCGTGTGTCAAATATAATATGCGTGTGTGTCAAATACATGATAGTGTGTGTAATGTTTGTTTTGTTGATTTATTGTATTTTTTATGCATAATTTAAAAATAAATAAAATTCTGCAATCCTTCTCTACATAAACCATAAGTGTGCGAAATTTCATATCCCTCCGTCCGCGCAATTTTCGTAAAAAGGGGTACAAAGTTTTTGCTTCACGTATTAATATATAGATGACTAGAACAAAACACATAATGTCTATTTTATACACAAACTTTGTTTATTTAGTAAGGCCCTCTAAGTACAGATTTAATATTAGTGTTTGTTTCTGTTAATATAGTAATGCTTTTAAAAGGCTCATTGGATATATAATACCCACATAAGTTATTATAAAAATATTATAAAAAGGTTTATGGTATTATTTAATATACTAAATTAGTTTATGATAATGACTAGTGTTATTGCTAATCAGTCAATGCAAATCCAAACTTTATTGAACTAGGCATCCAGTAGCTGTAGATTCGTACACGCTGCGATAAGTATGGTGATAAAAAATAGTTATGTAAAAACTTAAAGGAAACGAAATACATATGGTTAGGTAGATGAATGCGAAATCACGCGGCCGCAGACTTACGTACGTCATCTGTCTGTTTTGAAGAATAAGAATAAGAATAAGAATAATAAGAATAAGTTTATTAAAAAAAATGGTACAAACAATAAAATAAAGTATTGAATAAAGAATTGAATAGTACTTATAAAATACAGTGAAAAAATTAAACGCCTACCCGACCCAGCCAGGAATCAAACCTGGGTCTTCCGCAATCCGGGCGGCTGCACTGACCGCTATGCTACCGGGAAGGCTGACGTAAGCGCTGAATTTTGTCACCGTTTTTTAATTTTTTGAATGCTTTTATAGCAGCAAAGTGCTATCTATCCAACGGTCATTGCAACCGGCCATGTAGATTCATCTTTACAGGTGAAATACCACTTTGATAACACAAAGTTATAGTATTTTTTTTAAAGTAAAATAGTATATATGCTAAGTGACGTAAGGGTGCAGGTGCAGTCTACGAGTTGTCACATTTAACCCACTAGCTCAAGGCTGGCCAAACCCAGGCCCGCGGGCCACAAAGTGGCCCGCCAAGGCATTTGAATTTGCCCGCCAGCTCTTCGGTTGGCCAGCTTAGGCATAATATGGTAAGTATTTATATAATATACTTATTGTGTATAATATTATGAATTGATATTTGGCCCGGGCGCTGCCGCAGTCCATGAAATTTTGCCCACCTGGAAAATCTATTGGCCAGCCTTGCACTAGCTGTTCCCCGACCCACCGCGTCACATCGCGTCGCCTGAACACGCTAGTACGTCGTATTCGCTTAGGGATTTTATGCCTTTTCTTTTTGTTCGGCTCATAGCATGATGTAAAATAGCCTTTTCCACTAAAATCACGCGTCCGTATAAATCCCAGCACCAACACCATACTGCCAGACCAGATAATACTGTAAGCTTTTTCTACGTAAAACGTAACGCACTTGATTAAATTTAAATGAGGGTATACAAGCTACTAACTAATTATGAGACGACCAACACCTCAGTCTCCCTGTGACCACGGACCCTGCAAAGGGTTCGAAACGTCGTCAGGATAAACATTAATAACCCTCCTTCTGACGCAGTCGGGTAAAAAGTAATGAGTAAAATAAACGCGAGTAGATCCGTAAAAGTTGTTTCATTTCAGTTTGTTAGCCTAATGTTCGTGTGTACCGATGGCCGTAGTGACATTTTATTAATGAGGTGGCAAACGTTGATCAGAGCTATTGTTTGTAGCCTGAACCATAGTAGAATGAAACAAGTAAGTCAACTCGGCCCCCGAGCAAGCGATAATCACCTAAAGTTGTAGGACTGTCGCTTTTAATTAGAATGAGGTAGGTATCTACATATAAAATAAGAACATACTTAGAAATATGAATTCATGGATTTCAGAGAACCCCCGATCTACCTAAACGTAGTTTGTCAACTGTACAACACAACAACTTACAATAGGTAAGTAGATACGGTCAACAGCACATCACGGTAAACACTTGCAGTTCGATATTAGTACTTATGCCCACAACATAAGAGCGGTACAAAGTCCAAAGTGTTTCGTCTGACTGTTCCTAATTAGTCCCTTGTTTTCGCGGTAGGGTGTACCGTGTAATCTAATAAATTAAACTTACAAATCCGTAGGTACATGTATTTACCTCTCTAATCCACGAAATCTGGAGCAGAACTTAACTCTTTCGGTAGTAAATAACTGACACAAAATTGTGTAATTAGGTTAGGCAGGAGGTACTCACTCACCGTTCTTGTTCGGTAGGTAAACTAAAGAAAGAAAATTCTGGATGGACAAGCTGCTATTAAGACATCCATAAACACTGCAATATTTCTTGTTTTTTTTTGTAACCAACGTTGACCTTGACTTACGTTTAACAAATTATAATCTACGTGCGAGCGGCAACGGCGCCGGCACAGCGACGAAACACGCAGGCGCGCGCGGCATTATGTACGGCTCAGCCGCGACTGGCGCATCATTAGCATCAATAAACTTTGTCAGTGTGTGCGTGCGACGATGCGTACGGAGGGGTTGGCTCGGCTGCGCTCACATACAAGTCGCGCTCGGTGCGTATGTATGAAGATGACCTACTTGTTTCATTCTACTATGCCTGAACTGAATAAAATAAAGTAAAGTACTTAAGTAGTCTATAACTTTCCCAGTGATGGACAAAGGCCTACATCATTGCAATCAAGTCATCATTACAATTGATGGATAATGGCTTAATCACCAAGCTAAAACAAAAAAATTAAAACTAAACTGTTTTATTCAGTCTAAACTGAATAAAACATTTTGAATTTATATGGCTACCAATAGTTGTTAGGAACCACGCATGCGCACGCCTGCACATATTATCCTACAACGAACTGTTTTTCCTCTTTTTTATATTGGCTCGTCGTGACCATCTGATGGTAAGCAGCCGATGCAGTCCAAAATAATGAGAGCGCTCCTCACCGTGGAACAAGCACGACAACAAGCGCACCCATTCATGACGGCCTGCATAAATGCCGTTTCACGCCCCGCTTAAAAGATCCGGGACTATAGGAGCTGGCAAACATATGCGCCGGCAAAGAATTCCAAAGTCGGGTGGTTTTCCAGAGGAACGACCTGCCAAATTTTTTGGTACGAGTATCGATTGTCTGTACAGTATGATGGTGGTTCCTAAGACCAGCACGTGTAGTCCGGAGAAGAAAGGAGAGGGCGGGATTAGATCAAAAAGTCTTCCTCAATAGATTTTGAACTTTATGCTTTAAGTATATGGTTGAAAATGTATTAAAGAAATTTGACACTTGGATAGGTTGACGTGTAGGCATCTGTACTGTACAACTTTTCGAAGAAATAAAGTAATTTTATTTTATAGGTCCCTAAGTATGTGTCTGTTTACAGTCTGTTATCAATAATGAAACTACTTAAACTGGTTCTGTTAAAACACGGCAAATTAATAAAACGTGTTAGTATCAGGTTTCTCTATACTACCACAAAATAACAATTAATTTATGTCCTAAATTTTAGATTACGTTCTCATATCTACATATATAGATACTAGTTTGGTATTTATGCAATCACTAAAAATATGATTATGATATGAAGTATCGGAAATATTCTAAAAAGATATTATCGATTACAGGAAGTGTGGTATCACTATCACCTATTTATCAGTTACGGACAAAAAAAGGATTTAGTACAGCATTATCGAAGATAACAAACAAACTGTACAATTGTCGGGTGGGTGTGCAATGTTTGGACTCGACTTTATTCGTGCGGCATCTGTATACAAAACAAAACACTCCGTAAGAATTTGTAACATGATTGTTACACATTCACAATTTGTGAGTAAATTCTTCTTAGAACTGTATGAAAACAGTCTTAGTCATTGGATAACTAGCAATCAATACTTAAGTTTGTAAGGCTAAGATTTTACGCTGCAATAAAATATCTTATCTTATCTTACATACCATATGGCGATCGAGGGTAAAACGGCGTCTTCTCGGTCTGAGGCACCTCCACAACTTTTCCATAGAGTTCGGACGTCGACGCCTGGTATATTTTCGTCTCTTTCTCCAATCCCGCCGTTCGCACTGCCTCTAGTAGCCTGAGGGTGCCGAGAGCGTCCACCTGGGCGGTGTACTCGCTCAACTCGAAAGACACTTTCACGTGAGACTGCGCACCGAGGTTGTATATCTCCTTAGGTCTAGTCTGAAAAATATACAATACTGAAATATATGCAACGTCGCAAGCGCGGATCCAGCACACAAAAACGGCTGTGGGTACGGCGACCCAAAAATCGGCCAAGAGTGAGTCGTAATCAAAATGTTTTTGTTTATTTTTTTGTGGTCTTTCTGGATTTGGCAAGGTTTTGTTATACATATACATTGAAACTCTTCCAGTATTAAAATACAAATAGCACAAAATAAATATCTTCGATCTCGGTTAAGGTTGTGGGTATGCCCACAGTGCCCACAACGATGGATCTGCGCTTGCAACGTCGTCGTTACCCCGCCAACAGGCTTATTACCAAAAAAAGCAACAAAACAAAGTTGTTAATTGTACAATTGCAATTTGCAACGCGAATGCGGTTGATAAATTGGTATTGCATGCTTAGGCCCAAAGAACCGCACAAGTAGAACAACGCAACGGCAACCCGGTTCATACGTGCTCTCCCAATCCGATCCGAACCTATCAGTGAATCTAGTAGGGGTGACGGTGCTTCGTTTCACACGGCTTGAGGAACCCTTTAAGTTTCTCGCTGCTCCCAAAAAAGTTTGGTGACGCTGAAAACGACCAGTGGCAATCAGCTCTACAAAAACAAAAAACAACGTCGTTGTAGTTTGTTTTGTCTTATTTACTCTGCAAACAGGAGTATGAGAATACCGATGGAAGTCATCATCAATTGGTTATAAACGTATCACTGTTACATTCAGCCATTTCTACATGAAGAATGGGAAAAAGGACCATATGCCAGCACTCGGGCCAAAGTGTGGTTCTAAAGAATAATATCTTAAAACAACATGAGTAGTAGTAACATACCTGAAAATATAAGGTTATAAGAGTATTTGATAAAGTAGTATAGAAAACTATACTTTTATATATTGATATTGATAGGTACATAAACTAATAAATAAATTACTGATAAGCCTTAATATGTGCATTAGTAGCAAGGCTTAACTTGCTATTTATCAACAAGTTACATAATAATGAAACCATTAAAACAGTTTGCAGATTTTACGCTAAATATCTGGCTTGAGAGTCAGAAAAATGTGAATAACAGTATATAATATAATCAAGTGTCGTTTACTTTTTTTTATGTTAAAAGGCGGCAAGCGAGCAGGCGGGTCACCTGATGGAAAGTAATCATCGCCGCCCATGGACACCCGCAAAACCAGAGGAATCGCAGATGCGTTGCCGACCTTGAGGAAGGAGTTGGATCCTGAGGAGGGAGTAGGAATTGGAAGGGGGAGGGGTGAGAGATGGGCCTCCGGTACTTTCACTCACCGGACGTAAGACAACACTTTAAAATGTGGACATTCTGATAATCATAATTTTGTTTTTGTAATATTATTCACTTTTTATTTTATTAATCTGATTTGGGAGTCACCTCTGAGAGCTATATCTTACTGGGATACCATTACTAATAATTAAATACGTATACAGAAGTTTATAGTAAACTAGCATAATAAAAAGGTTTTTTTTGAGCGAATTTGCTGATTGCCTCAGACGGCATTTTCAGCTTCACCGGGCTTTTTTGGGGGCGGTAGAAACTTAAAGGGTTCTTTAAGCCGTGTGAAACGAAGCACCATCAGAGGTTTTCTAGAGGGAACGGCCTCACGCTCTCTAGTGCGTGTCCCCGTGCTCTACTACATTCTCAGAGGGATTCGGATTGGATTGTAATATAAACAGAAACTCCAACACTTACACACATTCTAAAGTTTGGTTTAGAATCTAAATAATGACATTGAAAACAGGTCAAATTAACTACACTAAATAAGCAATTACGAAACAGTATGGATGTTTTACTAATATACATGCTATAACTAAACCACTTTAAATAATATTAAAACTATAATTAAAACTTCACAATTATAAATACTAAATATATTATATGTATGACCATATAAAAACCACCCAGATTGTAATATTTGATTTATCCATATTAATAAATATGCAGAATACTACAATAATTAATATTTAAACCTAAAGATCCTGTGACCTTAAGATTTTAGCTTTTAAAAACAGTTAAATATTATCCAGGCAGCTGCAAACATGAAATTGTCTTGAGAGGTATTATAATTCATTTTAGATAATGAAATAGAACACCTGTCCAGGCTGTCCATTACACAAGTCCGTCACCACACAAATAAAAGAACAAGTGAAATGCTCAATACTAACCTTTGTGATAATACTAATAAGGCATGTGGTGTCTGTCAAATCTCCATAGTGTAGGTGCATCCTTCCTCCAGTGTGGCACGCAGGCTGACCATATAGATGTTGGATACGACCGGTGTTGAATGATGACGACCTCCTTAGAATACCGTGCACCTCATAGCCTTTCTCTATGAGGAATTCTGCAAGGTATGAACCATCCTGATGGAAAATTATAATGTTATTATTAATATTACTTTTGATTATTTACATATAATTTTACACAAATATTGTTGTGTGTCCAGCAGTGGACTAGTATAGGCTGATGATGATGATGATAATGATGATGATGATGAATTGTTACAAAGATTGCATGCTATCATTAGTTAAGTCACTAAGCCCATTTCATAATATAATATATAAACTCATAGGTTTCTTATATATGCAAATTCAAGACATGTGTTAACATCAAAAAGTTTACATCAACTACATTTTTTTACTTCAGTGTAAATATATTTTGCCACATCAGCAACTATCAAAAATGGGGAAATGTCATACATCAATATCCATCAGAAAAACATTTTCACAAAATTTTGTAATAATTAAGTAGGCATTTGTTGTATTTTCAAAAGAGAACTTAAATTCAGTAGTTCACCAAAAATGAGGAAAACTAAACATCCTTAAGCATTAATATACATTTTACAATGAACTATGATAAGAACTAGTTTTTATTATTATTAATTAGAACTGAAATTCAGTATTGTTTACCTGGCCGGTGATACCGGTTATAAGCGCTACTTTTCTGTTTCCATTGACACTAGACCCTTCGCCGGACATTTTTGATATTAATAAATAATAGAGCGTTTTTACAATCAACGCGTCCACACACTACGAGCCGGTCACTCTATAAGCAAGAGATAAACTTATCAACAGGCAAGTACACACTCAAATTACAAGATTACGTGGTGCTTTAGCCGTCATACATGGAATTTACAATCTAGTCTTATACATTATTATATTTCTTAAGTCCAATATTAGTAATTTTTAATGCTGAAACCTTAGAATAATATCAAAGGCTGAAACACAAATTATCGGCGAGTTCTAGTACAGCAATGTACAAACCAAACCAAACGACACTACTTTATTATTAAATCGAATTAAATGTCACCGTCACGCGTGACACTGACGCATGATAGACAGTGTCAAAATTGCGTTTAGTTATTAGATTATTTTTCAGGACTCTTTCTTCTTCTTCTTCTTTTATTGTCAAAACCTCATATTTAAACGCCGAGTCCCCCAAACCACGAAGCAAATACAAAGAGGAGTGAGGACTTCTTGGCGGAAAAGTGTAGAGTCATGTCTGCAATTTTGTTTTATTTTCTAAAATTTGTGTTATGTCGAATATTAATGTGAAATAATGGTGGATTATTATCCGTTAAGTGTTCGTGAGTGTGCATGAGTGTTGTCAAATGAATCAAAACAGTGCAACGTTACTTTTCAAATTCTCTCAAGAAGTCCGCCCGAGCATTTAGTAAAGCCCCACATCTTTACTGAGATACTCGAGGGGTTGGGGGGTATATCATTTCTCATTTCTATTATCATTCATCATCATCTTTAGGATTATAATCCTAATGAAATTAAGAAACTAATGACGTGGCAGCATGGTCTATAACCTTAGCCGGTTCCTCAGGAAACGAACTATTAAAAAAAAAAAAAACAAAGAGGAGTGAACACGGTAACAGGGTTCTTGGCGGGAAAGTGAAGAGTCATGTCTGCGGTTTTGTTTTATTTTCTAAAATTTGTGTTATGTCGAATATTAATGTGAAATAATGGTGGATTATTAACCATTAAGTGTTCGTGAGTGTGCATGAGTGTTGGCAAATGAAACAAAACAGTGCAACGTCACTTTTCAAATTCTCTCAAGAAGTCCGCCCGAGGACTTAGTAAAGCCCCACATCTTTACTAAGATACTCGAGAGGTTGGGTGGTATATCATTTCCATTTCTATTATCATTAATCATCATCATACAGAAAAGAGATATTGTTTATTTATGTATTACTTGTTAGAAAAATTACTTTGACACTGGCTAAACGTGCTAATCGCACGAAGCCATCACCAAAATGAAAAAAAAAAAAAAAACACGGTAATAATATCTACAGTATTGTAACTCCATACAAACGGACGAAGCGCGAGCTATACCTACGCCACAGTATTACTATTTCATACAGTAGGGTATCGCCTTTGATGTGGGGCGATGCCGCCGCCCGCGTAGGTATCCACGCGATCGTTCGCCGATATGCAAGGGATGTCACAAAATTCGAAACCAAATAATCGTTAATATTAATTTTTATAAAATAATCATTTATTAACAAGAATAAACTACGAGTATTATACATATTTAGAATATAAATAATGTTGCACTGCTAAATATTTACGTGAAGGTATTTTTAGATTTCAATTTTTAACAATATAATGAATTCGCATTCGAACTGCTTAAAAAATGAAAAAATAAAACAAGCCCAGAAATCTTAAATATAAACCTAATAGAAATGATGCATATAGAACCTTGTCTGTATTAGCACATATTAGTTAATAGTTATGTGTTGTAGAAACGTTCATTATTATTTAATGAGAAGTTGGCAAAATAAATAAAAAATCTATTTAGTCATTCTGTTGTTGGAGCACAAAAATTCGGTCATTATTCTTGTAGTTGGAGTACCCTGCACTTCACCAACAATATACATTTTACCATCCATGTAACTACATACATTCCAACAAAGACAAAGTAAAAATAAAAAAAATACAAAAAAGTTATTACGAAATTATAAGAAAAACTTACCTTGTGTTACGGGCTAATCTATGAAATTTTAAATTCTTATTGTGTTTTAACATCGACTTACAATCGTATACTGAACAATGTGTATGCACCATTATATTAAAAAGGAATCACTGAACGTAAATTCAAACAACGTGTATAAAACGCAGTACGCGCACGTGCCTGCCCTTCACGGTAGCTCCCACAAACTGCGCTTGTTTTTGGGACACTCGCCCCAGCGCCCGCTTCCCCGCGGGTTCCCCTCCATTGCTCTGCAAAGTACGTTCGATACCCAACTGTATGCTTTTAAAACTGTGCCTACGCGCTCGGATCTCGGCATGCGCTCGGCATGCAACAGGTCGCGATTGTGCCGCAGTGACGAACGGACGGTGTGTTGTTTTTAAACAGTAAGCGTGCGATTGTTTTGATTAAAATAAGTTATGGCAAGATTGGCAAGGATCAATAGTAGAATATATTGTGCTGTTCTTGGTTGCATGAATTCGTCAATAACGCACCTAGATATAACATTTTTTAGATTACCTGGAAACTCCGAAAGGTACTTAAGTAAGACTATAAAATGTTTTTATTTATGTACTTACTATTTCGTTTTTTGCTCCGAAAAAATGCCTGGATTAATAAATAAAGTGAACAGGAAAATGATACACGAGTCAACGGCTAGTTATAGGCGGTTCGTTTATTATACAGTAGATACGCTCGTGTTAAAACCTCCGGGTTGTAGGTTTTTGAAAACATTATTGAATTAAACGATTGATTGATTTTAATTTTTTAAACTAATCAAAAAACAACATTTTTTTTATAGAACACTTCCTATTTCACTCACAACGTATTTTATTTGTTTAAATAAAAATATACCCCCTTATTTATTTATTTAGTTAATCATCATTGTTTTGTCTCTTTTTCTCAAATTCAAAATGACGTTTGTGTGACGTTGACAAAACAATATTTAACGTAAAAATGCTTAAATAGTTTTTAGGAATAAGAGGGATCATATTTACAATCACAAAATACATTTACAAAACTAGATAGAAACTCAAAGTAGGCAGATGTTATTAAAATACTGTAGGTGGGCAGCCCAGCCAAAGAAAATATACCTACGCCCAGCCCTATCGCGTGTTTACGTACCGCGCGGCTGTAGGCATTTATTTCAAAGATAGGGCCGAGTTACACTTCTGTAGATAGTATTACCGTGGTATTAAGAACCTGTGCAAATATGACGTTTAAATTCTCCTGTACTACAGAGTCCCACATGGACTTCTTGGCGGGAATGTGAAGAGTCATGTCTGCGGTTTTGTTTTATTTTCTAAAATTTGTGTTATGTCGAATATTAATGTGAAATAATGGTGGATTATTAACCGTTAAGTGTTCATGAGTGTGCATGAGTGTTGGCAAATGAAACAAAACAGTGCAACGTCACTTTCCAAATTCTCTCAAAAAGTCCGCCCGAGGACTTAGTAAAGCCCCACATCTTTACTGAGATACTCGAGGGGTTGGGTGGTATATCATTTCTCATTTCTATTATCATTCATCATCATCATACAGAAAAGAGATATTGTTTATTTATGTATTACTTGTTAGAAAAATTACTTTGACACTGGCTAAATGTGCTAATCGCACGAAGCCATCAACAAAATGAGTCCCACATCTATACCGAAATATCAAAAGCTCGGGAGGAGTATCAATCCCAATCATAATTTCCCCAATATTTATGTATTAATTATTTTGATAATTAATTAAACGACACAATGCAATTTGTCACCATTATTATAAAAATAGGTTTTGAAAAACATGGTTGAATTAGTGTCATCCCTTTGCCTTTTGAACATCAATCAGAAAAAGAAAACTAAATAAAGTGATACTTCAGATTTTTTTGATGTTTTGAGATAGGAGTAATTTACTTTTTGGATAGGAGTAAAAACTGAGTAAATCTATGTAATTTTGGTGATAATAGTCGAGTTAACCAGGGTTACACGTGTTTTTATAGAGAAGATCTAGTAACACTATTTGATTATTCGTACCGATTGTCCGTAGATTGTCCGGGTACGTAGTATGACATACGAGATAAGTAGGTAAAATTTGAATTACTATACCTAATTACAGTAAGATTTTGATATCATGCCCGATATCAAGATCACTCCACTCGGGGCTGGCCAAGATGTAGGCCGAAGTTGTATTCTTCTGTCCATGGGTGGTAAAAATATAATGCTCGACTGTGGAATGCACATGGGCTACAATGATGAAAGACGTTTCCCAGACTTTTCCTACATCGTTCCAGAAGGTCCTATCACAAGCCAAATCGACTGCGTAATAATTTCACATTTCCACCTCGATCATTGCGGCGCCTTGCCTTATATGTCTGAAATGATCGGCTACACGGGCCCTATATACATGACACATCCTACTAAAGCTATAGCACCCATCTTACTAGAGGATATGAGAAAAGTTGTAGTGGAAAGAAAAGGCGAGTCCAATTTTTTTACTTCCCAAATGATAAAAGATTGTATAAAGAAGGTAACTGCTGTGACATTGCACCAATCTGTGATGGTGGACAATGAGCTTGAAATAAAAGCCTATTATGCTGGTCATGTTTTGGGAGCTGCTATGTTTTGGATCAGAGTGGGCTCACAGTCTGTTGTCTACACTGGTGACTACAACATGACTCCAGACAGACATCTGGGAGCAGCATGGATTGATAAGTGTCGGCCTGATCTATTAATTACAGAGTCTACTTATGCAACAACTATTAGAGACTCTAAGCGATGCCGTGAGAGAGATTTCCTCAAGAAAGTTCATGAATGTGTTGAAAAAGGTGGTAAAGTTCTCATACCAGTTTTTGCACTGGGAAGAGCACAAGAACTTTGTATATTACTTGAGACTTATTGGGAAAGAATGAACTTGAAAATTCCTGTATACTTTGCGTTGGGCTTGACTGAGAAAGCCAACAATTACTACAAAATGTTTATAACATGGACCAATCAGAAGATAAGGAAAACATTTGTGCAGAGGAACATGTTTGATTTCAAACACATCAAGCCATTTGATAAAACCTACATAGACAATCCCGGTGCAATGGTTGTGTTTGCAACCCCTGGCATGTTGCATGCTGGTTTGTCCCTGAACATTTTCAAGAAATGGGCACCATATGAACAAAACATGGTGATAATGCCAGGTTTCTGTGTACAGGGTACAGTTGGTCACAAAATTTTAAATGGTGCAAAAAAAGTCGAATTTGAGAACCGTCAGGTAGTAGAAGTAAAAATGGCAGTTGAATATATGTCATTCTCAGCTCATGCTGATGCTAAAGGAATAATGCAGTTAATCCAGTATTGTGAACCAAAGAATGTATTGCTGGTGCATGGTGAGGCTCAAAAAATGGAGTTTTTAAAAGACAAAATTGAGAAGGAGTTCAAGATTAGTTGTTACATGCCAGCTAATGGTGAAACCTGTGTGATAAATACTCCAACTAAAGTGCCTGTTGACGTTTCACTGAGACTACTCAAGGCTGAAGCTGTAAGGTACAATGCTTTGCCACCAGATCCAAAGAGACGTAGAGTTGTCAATGGGATTCTGTGCGTGAAAGATAACCGGCTTTCATTATTAGATATTGATGAAGTCTGTGATGAAATAGGAATAAACAGGCATGTGATACGATTCACTAGTACAGTTTGCTTTAATGAGGCAGGAAATGCTGTGAAAACTGCTGAGAAGCTGAAAGCGTTACTGGCAGAGAAACTGGAAGGTTGGACAATAACTATTTCCGAGGCAAACATATCAGTAGAGTCTGTTCTGATTAAAGTTGAAGGAGAGGATACCACTAAAAGCATCTATGTTTCATGGACAAACCAAGATGAGGATTTGGGTAGTTATATTCTGGGTCTGCTGCAATCAATGGTGCAGGCTCCTTAGAATAATTAAGTCCACTTAGTAGTAAGAAAACAAAATGTTGATTGTTATTTTTTTTAATAAATATTTCTTTGTACAAATGACTTAGTGATTTATGTACACCACATTGTGTCCTCAATGCATTTACCTTGGTACCACAAATATTGAAGTTTATTTGCTTCTGTTAGGTTTTTAAGTAATACTTCGTCCAATGAATGAGGTACCTGAAAACACAACAAAAATGTAAATAACATGCTGGCATAACACTACTGAGTTAAAATTGTATTTTGTCATAAAATAAGTATAAACTTAGTTCCAATCAACTTATGAGCCAAACAAAATAAGATAGTGTTATAATTTGATTAAAAATCTTAATAATTTGACATCTATGTTCTTATTAAACACATTAGTAGTTGCGTATAACGTAGTGATTACTTGCTCAGTATTGCCGTCTACATAGTTACAAATGGGCACAGAACATTCATCTCTAATTTTGGCTCATGAATAACATGGAAAAATTGAGCTCTGATGGTATGTCTGTGGGTGTCCTTGCTATCTTATTTGCTCTTTACTTTAATTTTGATTTCGGTAATAAATGTACATAGTTCACTATAATTTATATACGAGTATGTAGAAGTCATGGAGGTCGCGGGTAGTCGCTGGATGCGAGCAGCACAAAACCAGTCTTGGAGATCCTTGGGGGAGGCCTTTATCCAGCTGTGGACTTCTTTTGGCTGACATGATGACGATGATGTACAAGAATTATAAATAAGTAGAGTAAACATTGTTCATATATTAATCCATTAATCAAGGAATAACTCGAGATCACTTGTATGTCGTAAGGGAGTTTTGGAGTTTTGTCCGCCTGGCTAACTACCACCATCTTATGTCGCCATAACATCAATCTCAATGTTTGTAGTATTGTTGTGTTCCGGCAGCTAAGATAAGATAGCCAGTGTGTCAGTAGTCTAGGATTCCGGGTGAAGTGCGCTTCCACCTTCGTCCTTATCATCACTTAACATCCGGTGCGATGAAGGCCATGTGGTTAGCCGTAAGATAAAAAAAATAGTCCCTAATATTTACCATAGGTGGCGGAAATAGTCTCGCAAAGTCGCCTCTATGCAGAAACTCTTTGTACCCTTTCAGCAGGCTGTTCCTCATCTTGGCACTGAGGCATGGCCTGCAAAGCCCGCAGATCGGGTCGGCGTTGCAGTCGTCTTTGCAGGTAGTGCTGCATTTGCTGCCCCATACTGCTATATTTTTCTGTGACGCCACCATATTCGATGCCGCTTGATCACTACTGCAATTAAAAATGTGGCTTACGTAGGTAGTCAGAACACTTTGTCCTCTACTTAATTATTTATAAGGGTATGCTAATATAATATCTTCCATCCATCCATCTCAGCCAAAAAGACGTCCACTGTTGGACAAAGGCCCCCCTCAAGGATAAATCATTTTGAGGGGAATTTGCCATAATCGCCACGCTTGGCAGGCGAGTTAGCGATCTCAGTAAGGTGAGAATAATCACAGAGAGACGCTGCTGCCCATCCTCTGGAATGGTCCCCTAGTCGCCTTCTACGACACCTACGGGAAGAGATGGGGATGGGGACAATATCTTCATCAACAGCTAATATATGGCACAAAATAAGGAGACCTACAGAAGATTAGCATCATACAAACGCGCTCGAGCAATTCATCATCAGCTCATTTTTTATGTCCCCACTGCTGGGGCACGAACCTTCCCTATGGATGGATAGGACCGGGCCATAAACCACCACGCGGGCCCAGTGCGGATTGGTGGTTGTAAACGACTGCTAATGCAGCTGGGACCAACGGCTTTACGTGCCTTCCGAAGCACGGAGGAGCTCGGGATGATAAATTTTTGGTCACCCATCCGATGACCGGCCTTTGCGAAAGTTGCTTAACCTCAGCACTCGCAGACCGGGCGCGCACCGAGGTCCTCCACGTCACTGAGCTCCTCGCTCGAGCAATGCACACAGACAAACTCAAGGTTAGGAATCTCGCAACGGCTACGCTCGGACTGTTTCGAGCTGTTCCGAGATTCCGTGTCCGTAAGAGGGTCTACCTATGTGTGTTTGCTCGAGCGCAATATGTATTAAGCTTGCCTTCTATGGGTCTCCTACTTTTTTGTATATGGGGAGATTTAGAGTTCAACGGCCTCCTGTTTTTGGTACCTTTACATTTTGTTAATTTTGTTTAAAAAATACGTGATGTACACTTTTTAAATTGTCATGGTCACTTGAATTAGAATAATTTATTTACGGGTCAGGATCCTTACCCATACCTACATACCTACACACAGCCACGGTAATAAATATTACTACCGTGACACAGCCACGGCTGTCTCCCATAGGAGTACGTAGAGCATTTTTATTATTTTTGAGTAGGTGTCCGAAATATGTACTTATCGGATACCTATATCAAAACATTTAATCGTTTTCTACTTTTCTTACTTGCTTACTTTTAATACGTAATAGTATTATCGTCTCGTCGTATATATTAATCTAACTAAAAACATGGACTATGTTTTTAGTTAGATTATTACTTATATTAAAAATATTTATTCTATTGATTTAACTTTTTAAGTATTTTTTATATACAAATTCACGTTTTCGCTAACGTCATCGAAGGGTGAATCCAACTGGCGCTAAACTGTCTGTAAGTACGTACATACTTGCAAAACGGAAGTATTCAATACCACATTACAGATTCGCCGATGCTGGCTAGGGTCAGCATACTCGTAAAACGTCGAAAGTGACCGCGCCATGTGCTCTAAAGCATCGCCCAAATAGAGGCGGTCTGCGGTCGCGGCCACGGATGCAGAAGGATGTGGCAGGGGCGATTTTTTTACCGGTAACTTCTCACGATATGTCACTGGTAACTTATTTTTGTCACCGAAAAATTTCAAACGATGTATTCCTATACTCGTAATAATTAAATTTTAAATAAGACAAAAATATTTTATTTCTTAGCGTATGTCATGTCGACCCCCAAAACCAGTTTCGTTTATGTCGACCCCTGGAAAACCGATTTTGACCCCAAGGGGTTGATATCGACCACTTTGAGAATCCCTGGCTTAGAAGATAAATAAAACATGAACATGAATCCTGAAACATGCAGTGCCTAGGGGCCTATGGCTTTATATGGCTTAATCCAGCTCTGCCACTGCCTGTTTGTACGATATCACCACTGCGCTAGTGTGAACTTCGTGCCCGCGACCGCTACTCGCCTCTGTTTGGACGTGGCTGAGGGGACAGTCTGTATCGTACTACTGTGCCAATATTTTGTGCCGAGTCTCCAATTGTACATTTATTTATTTATAGAAACCAACAGTTTATTACAATGTATACTTATTCTACTGAAATTACAATAAATAAAGCCAATTACAGGTTTCTGCATTTCTGATCAAATGGTAAATAAAACTCACACTAGGCACCCAGTAAGACGATTTCTTAAAGTTAGAATTTAGTATTTTTTTCAGGCAAGTTACATAGTACTAGCACAGAGTACATACCTATATGTACAAGTTACAATCTTTTTACATATTTTCTTTACTTTTTAAGGTTCCGTAGTCAACAATAAGGAACCCTTATAGTTTCGCCATGTCCGTCTGTCTGTCTGTCTGTCTGTCCCCAGCTTAGTTCATAGACTCTTAGTACTAGAAAGCTGTAATTTGGCATGGATATACATATTAATCACGCCGACAAAGTGGTGAAGTAAAATTTTGTAAAATATTTTTTTTAAATTTACCTCCCCTACACGTGAAGTGGGGATGTGGAAACAGTTTTTTGATTGAGGCATCCGTTTGTGAACTATTAAGCTTAAAGTGCAAATTTTCTTAGAGTCAAATGTCACCCACCCTCTGCCAGCCAAATGGTTACTTTTGGAGACGTGAAAAAATTCACTTACAATTCACACGTGAACAAATTCTCAGAGATCATTATTGAGATGGGCTACGGAACCCTACACTGCGCGTGGCCCGACACGCACTTGGCCGGTTTTTTCCTTAACTGTGCCGCTAAAAGCACTAAGTGTAAAAATTCAGTGCTTACGTCAGCCTTCCCGGTAGCTTAATGGTCAGTACAGCCGCCCAGATTACCTACGGAAGACCCAGGTTCGATTCCTGGCTGGGTCGGGTAGGCATTTAATTTTTTCACTGTATTTTATAAATATTAGGAGAAAGGAGAAAACATCTTACGCGAACTTATTGGAAAATCAAATAGGTTCTTTAACCAACCTTATCTAATACACGTTTATTAACCTGTTGTTATGTAGGTAAACAATATTTATAGTTAGTTCGTTAAGTAAACGGTTCGATATTTATTTTGCTATTCTAAGAACAAATCTACTTTGTATGATGATGAATGAATATTATTGGCCCTCTTTTCTGTCTTGTTTATTTTTATCACAGGATTCATCTTTATTTGCAGACCGCAAACTTCATTATTGGGGAACGACCTACTTGTAATTCATACAACATTGCCAGCGCAATTTAGCCAGTATCCGTATGCTTAAGAAATATGGTAGATTATTTTGTTATTAATACGGAAATAATTGTTCTATGTTACCTTTGAGTAAAGCCATTATTCTTGTTGGTGTGCGAACCAACTCCAGTAATTGAGAATACGTTGTATAAGACTTGTTCGTAGAGCAGTTGATTCGGTGGGTAGTGAGCGGAGCTCAGGTTTGGGGACATGTTCGCTTCCAGAAGGTATACCTTCAGGTCCTCATCGACGACCAGGTCGAACCTCATCAGCTCGAAGAAGTTGTCGGACGAAGGGTAATGCTTTAACTGGAAATATAAAAAATATGTTGTAGGTAATTGGTTTTCACACATATATAGGGACCTACTTAGCTATGTGTTGATTCCTCTGGAATTCAATCCAAACTCCTCAAAGAATCTAGTTGGGAACGAAGACTCGTTTGTTGCCATTCCTTCTAGAAGTTTTTGGACGATCGATGTTCGATCCGCGGCTTGTCCTTTCATTTCTCGCCGCTCCCTAAACGTCTGGTGACGTTGTAAAGGCCACAAAAGGCTACACTCCTCAAAAAGAATTCCTCTGTCATTACCGTGCTCATTACCTATTTTAATTTGAGGATGTAATAGGGTACCTAGTGTGAGTTTGGTTTAATATCCGTATTTATTCGATTACGTTTACGAAAACGAAAATTAGTATGGCACTGAAGCAGCGCCTCCTGGCGACATAAGTGAAGAGTAAAATTTTTGCAGCTTTTATTGTATCTGGCAGATTTTGGTGTATCTTTTAGGACAAGTTTAAAGGGGTCTCTTTTAAGCTTTAAATTTATATTTTCTGCCATTTTAAGCAGAGGAGCTTGTGGACGTTTTAATAGTCTAGAATCATTGATTAGGGCACTATCTAACTGTTTGATTATTCTAACGTGGTGATAGCAACCTACTTACAGCTTCTATTATGTGTTTTTCTTTCATTAGAAATACTTCGGCGATAGCTCTTTGTACATCTTCCCACATTCGTGTCGGGTTGTGGCCCTGAAAAGAAAACATTTATATAATTGTTTCTTCATTAATTACAGACTTCTTTATATTCATTCGTTTTATAACGCAGATACAGAAATAGTGTATTTGCTTTATATGTATGTAAAGGAGGAGTATGTAGTTCTTTATACGTATAGCTCAATAGCGCAGTGCTTAACGCACCTAGTCTGCGAGGGCTGAGGATTTTGCAACTTTTGCAAAGGCCGGTCACCGGATGGGTGCCCTGTGCACGTAAAGCCGTTGGTCCCGCCTGCATTAGCAGTCGTTAACAACCGCCAATCCGCACTAGGCCCGCGTGGTCTATAGGAAAGGCTTGTGATATGTATATTTTTGATCACTTCAATATTATTCTTTTAATTTCGATCAATCGCCAACCGGCCAAAAGGTTAACTATAACCTCAGCATAAGGAATTGTATTCCTTATACCGTGCTATAGCCTACCACGCTGGTCCATCACAGATTGGTGGGTTTTAACGACTGCCACAGGCGCCGGCCCTAGTCCTTATCAAGGTAGACCGAGAATTGATACAAAACGATCGATATCACAAATTCATCCCAAAAGGCGGCAACAAAAAAAAATATTTTTTTTGAATTGTTTTCGCATTTAGCATTTTGGCGGTCCTTGCCACCGGGCGCCTAAAGCGGTCGCTCCACTCGCTCTACCCTAGGGCCGGCGCCGGACTGCCATATCGTCAATGTTGTATTCTGGCAGCTAGGGATAAGATAGCCAGTGCCCCAGTAGTTAAGGACTAAGCACTTTGCCTTATCATCATTTAACATCAGGTGAGATGAATAAGTGAAAATCTAGATTTTGAATAAATTGCGTTTTTCGATATTACTGACTTGAGTCCAGTGGATCAAGCACGAATGCGCCTGCGCATTTTGGCATCCCTTTTGTTTGATCTGTTTGATCGACAGTGAGCGCTGAGGCGCGTTGCTATACGGACTATTTTCATAGTTGTTAGCGCCTTGACAGTAAGACTCCAGGATCCACTGAAGCAGTTGCTGACGTACCATTTTATAGTTGTCATTGTCAGCGCCTTAAGAGCTTACGATAAGGCTCCAGGACCCACCTTGGAGGCAGCGTAGATGTCGAAGGAGCTCTTCATCCCGAAGCCCAGAGCGGTGTAAGGGTGTGCCAGGGACGGCACCTCCCACGTGGGCAGGTAGTCGTCTCCTATTACGTACTTGTCCAGGTTTTTCGGGTCGAACGGGTAGTACTTCGCCGGGCAGTATCTGAAATAATAAGTCAAAGTTAAAGTCAAAGTGTTTATTGCGATTCATGAATGTTGGACAAGGTATCATGTTACCCATTTGGGCATAGCATTGCATTTTAGCGTGGACGTGTAACGGATATGCAGACAAATTAAATTTAAATTAAATGGAATTGAACAGAAGCACAATATATATAAGCACAATATACTGTTGAGTTACCATTACTTCGATAGCTCAACGATCCAAAGAGGTTTGAGAGATCTTGGCCTCTTACACCAAAAATCTTTATAAAGGTTAAGAATTCCGGGTGAAAAGCTTCTATCTTTTCCATCTATAATGTCTCCTGGCAACATACGAAAAGAGTTGAAATTTTGCCATACAAATTTTTGTTTTCGGTACCGTAATCAAATGAATAGACAAAACTCACACATACAGTTTCATAAGCATGTTTTATGTAGAAGACTATGGTGTTAAAGTCTTGATAAGTTTATAAGTTTTCAAGACTGACGAAAATGTTATGAGACTGACTGTTATGAAATAATAAAAAGCTCGCTGTACAGCTCCCTCTAATCAAAGCTTATTTAAGTTAAAAAAGTTTTGTGTTACCTAACTTTTTTCTTCATGGTTGTCAAAGTTATAATGGCAATTAAGATTTTAGGCTCACCTGAACAACACATCACCTTTATACCAATAAGCCCTCAGCGGATCAATCGACGTCAGCACAACATACACGCCAATGTCGAACTTATGGCCGTCAACCAAGTACGGTTTTTGCACATACTCTTGGACAAAACTTTCACCGCTCGTCAAGTCTATTTCAGACACGTTCTTTATGAACACACCTCTGTGTTGATTGTGTTTCTCCAAAAACAGCGCGTGTTTATTCTGCGCGGCATATGCCAAAAAGTTTTTCTTGTTTAGCGGCAGTTTGAACGCCCTCGGTATAAATTTCGATTCGGATGTCGCCAAATCGACTTTGTTCGTTATGAATCCCGTGCCGGGGAAGTGGTTCACCTTCTGATGGGGTTTAAGCTTGTGGAGATTTGGGTACAACACTCTGAATGGGTAGTCGTGGGACCACAATAAGTCCCATGGGGAGCTGTTCGTGCTTTTCTCGTACCCGTATCTCTCGAGGACCAAATGCACATGTTTTAGCAAGCCGTTTCTGTTGTCGACATCACTATGCGCTGAGAAAACCCAATACTTTGGTTTTTGCACAATTTCCTTACAGTCACTCTTATTTCTATTGTGTGCATTCAATATTTCTAATAATAAGCCTAAAGATACTCCGACAATACACACAAGAAGAAATATATTTATGTTTGTATCATTATTTATCTCTGTGTTGTTTCTTTTTTGACTAGATTTTTTTTCGGTTTGTTCCGGTTCCGTATTAGCATTTTCCTGTTTTTCCTTGTGCTGTATAAGATCCTGTAAAACATACAATTTCGATGGTGAATATTTGTAGACGTCAACATAATATCTTAAATGATTTCTTTGTCTTCGTCAAAGAATGGCTTATATAGGTAACGCTATATTTTTAAATTTTCAGGTTTCCTTACTAACTTGAGAAGAGCATATTTTATTGTCTATCTACATTTCAGTTCATCTTAGATCCTTTATATTCCTTTCTGTTACTCTCAAAGGCAACACAATAAGGCGCTTTTTGTGATAATTATACACAGAATCACAAGTTTTCAACAACCTATTAAAACTTATTTGATTCCAACGAGTAGATACTACTTGGGCTTCTACGAAAAGCTTCGTGCAAATTATCTGGCTTCCTCGGGTTAAAAAGCTATCCCCTTTATCAGTTGGATGGGGTTCGAATATGGGGAGAACTTTCAGAGCACATGTAAGGTATCGCTTCGAACTTTCAACATGTAGGCGGGTTAACGGGTTTACTTTATTTTCAGTATTAATGAAGTTAGTATAATTGTTGTTACAGCCGGGTATATGTAATGGACTGGGCGATTAACGATAACAGTGTTTATAACAAATAAATAATGTACGGGCAATATGAATAATGATTTATCGAATCAGCGAATATTATAATCGTTTCTCTTAATCTTGTTAACACAGAGTCATTAGGAATGTTACATAAAAATGTTAAGATTATTTTGACGCTCTTTCAATAATATTTAATTTAGAGGATTATTCATCGATGTAACTACTTGGAGACTGAGAGAGCTCAGTCTCCCAGTAACAGTTTATTGTAAATTGACATTAACAATATGGGGTAAGAAAAAAAAAGCGTGTACCTACTTTAAATATTTTTGTAGAATAGAATAAAATTGAATATTACTTTAAATTTACGTCTACAGCTATTTTTCTTAAGATTCAAGAACGCTTTTTGGAGTGGAGCACTGTACTTTTAGGGTTTACTCGCGTTTGTTTTATTTACTAAATTATTATTTTAAATCGTAATTATGAGACAACTAGCTGTCTCCATGTATCCATGGACGGCTTCGACACGTCAAACAAAATAAAAACAAAAAAACCGGCCAAGTGCTAGCCGGGCCACGCGCAGTGTAGGGTTCCGTAGCCCATCTCAATAATGCGGACTCTGAGAAGAGGGCTCATATACTTAAATGTAGATACTACCGGTTTCACACACCTGACAACGTTATTTAAGTAGTTCCCAATGAGAAATTTGTACTGCGCCAAGTACATTTTATAAGTTGGTCGACTGTTACTCGTAAACTTGTAAAGCCTACTTAGCTGTGATAGTTTTCCTTTTAACTTCGTTATATAAACAACTACCGTGAATTGACTTGACTCTAACAAAATTTTGCAAGCTTCAATCAAAAAACAATTCACACAAACCCGCAATATTTTTGAAATTGCTATCCAACGACACCTATGAGGCAGACGAGAAAAAAAAATACATCCCCACTTCACGTGTAGGGGAGGGAGGTAACCTAAAAAAAATATTTTTCAAAATTTTACTTCACCACTTTGTCGGCGTGATTAATATGTATCATCATCATCATCATCATCATCATTAATATGTCTATCCATGCCAAATTACAGCTTTCTAGTACTAAGATTCTATGAGCTAGGCTGAGGACGGACAGACAGACAGACAGACAGACAGACAGACAGACAGACAGACAGACAGACATGGCGAAGCTATAAGGGTTCCTTGTTGACTACGGAACCTTAAAAAGTACTAGGGTAGTGGCACCAATGTTTGTCAGGAACCAGTGGTGGACACTCCATTCCTTTAATAATTAGAAAAAGAAGTCAGCAGCTGTTTTTTTACTTCAGCATCATTGAATACTTATACAGGCCACCTGGTACTTAGCTGTCATTCTGAAAAATTTCAATAAATTTCTATGTTGTATTTTGGTGACAAAGACTGGTTTCTAACCCTTAGTTACTGTGTCCCACACTACCTAGTAACACTACGCAAATTTTCCATTGCATTTTCTTCTTTTAGATTTACTCGTATTCAATAACATTTTCTTTGTGTAAGCACTATACTCACATCGCTTTCACTATCTTCCATTTTAATCCACAATAATACCACTTGTTTGTCACTTCATAGCTTTTATTTGTTTGTTAACTAACCACTTTTCTTTGCTGCAAAATAAAAAAAAATACGTGTGCGTACGCGCGCAGAAACTCGCATATAAGGCGAGAACAAATGAATAGCGCAGGGGCGGACAGAGAGGTCCGACGACATCTTATGTGGTGTGATGGAGACAGTGAATACTTTCTAAACGTGTAGAGAGCCAGTGGTGCCAGTAACTTACTAACTTTTAAGGTCACATCAGCTGCTGTCCAGTAGCAATACATCTGCGGTACATTATGGTAATTGCTGTTTTTAATTATTATTTCGGAAAAACTGATAATTTTATAAATAACGATTTTTTCTTTCTTAAATAATTCAGGACAAATAATTGAAGCCTACAAAAGAGGAAACCTTTGTATTTTTGTATGTATGTATGTTTGCAACGAATAAACTCAAAAACTAATGGACCGATTTAAAAAATTCTTTCACCATTAGAATGCTACATTAGCGCTGAGTAACATAGGCTATATTAAAAAAAATGCGCTACGAAGTCCGCCGGGTCAGCTAGTCTAATATACTCGTACAAAGGTAGTGGACGCAAATTTATAGTGGGGCTTAAAACTATCGTTAGAGATGATAGCTAATAATATAACACGAGTAGATATACCTACAAGAAGATAATAAAAATTTTAGAAATCCCTAATATCCGTATTAATAAATATGTAAAATTATTTTTTTATCGTTCTTAAAGAAATATTTCACACTTAAATAAATCATATTCAAAGCATATACTTAACCTGCATGTGTACTTATTAAATAAATAAATAAAGCGTCGGTGAACAATGATATCTCGAGTGCTATTTTTAGTTTCACTATAAAATTGATACAGGATTGAACATATAATAAGCAAACTTAGACACGGAGGGTAGGTAGGTATGAAGAGTTCAAAAAGTGGAATACCTATTTGCTTTAACAAGAAAAAACCTGCACATACATACCTTAGTACTTATATTTTTTGTTAGAAAGTATGTCTACTTCCGTCATTTGAAATCAAGTCATCGTAACAATTGATTATTTTCTTCTTTCCTTTTCGGGTTTCCTCTTTACATTTTATTTTTATTCAAAGGTTCTCTAAGATCTGATTGTTTGATTTAATTTTGATTATAATATAATTAAAAATATATTTATTTACAAACAAAGACAAAAACAAGATACTAAACAAGTAAGTATAAGTACTATATAATTAGTTAGTTATCATCTCTAACGATAGTTTTAAGCCCCACTATAAATTTGTGTAAAAAATATTAAAGTGAAACTCAAGTCTCACTTCCTAAACTATAAAAATCCATAATCTCGTGTTATATAGAATGCTATATTATAATCTGTTATTTCTTTTGATAATTCCTAATGTAATTGTATCGACGTAACCTTGAATTTAATTGAAAGCACTCACTACAAACCTCATATTGGTTTTCGAAGTGCTTTTCTAATTTGTATTTTTATTTGCATGTGTTTAAAATTGGTAAATAAATAAATAAAAAAAAGATATGTAGGTGTTTTCAGTAAGGAAAATGTGTAGAATGTATATTTTAGTCTACATACAGAATAATACAAGCTTACAGCTTGAGTTTAGTCCTCTTCCGGTGACGCGTCTTGGCGTTGATGATATTCGTTTTCGTTACCGTGATCGAATGGTAAAAATATTTTACTTTTTATTTTTAAGTGCTAATTGCTGCACTGAAGTTGTTATAAATACTCCTGAAATAATAATTCCTGGCTGGGTCGGGTGAGCATTTGTACGGGCACTGTATTTTATAAATATTTAAGTAGTAAAAATATTTTTTTGTGACACCACCAAAAAATGGAATGCACACGTATATTTCCTCATTCCTACAAAATGGCGTCCTTTAAACGAGGTGTGAAGAAGCAACTTGCGGGTTGCAAGTTCGAGTCTAGTGAGGCACACTCCTCCTCCAATTAGGGTTGCCAACCGTACTCTAAAATAGAGTATTGTACTCTATATCATGTAGGCGTACTCTATAATCTATAACACTAATAGAGTATGCTAAAATACTCTTTTTTACACAATGTTTACTATACTAGTGCCAGTCATTATGCAAACCCATTATCAGAACCAAAAAAGTCCAAATGAGCTCTTGATCTGTAAAAATTTAGAGTTAGATTGTTTGGACTCATGCAATTCTTTTAAAAACCGTGAAAAATGTTTAGGTTGTGCTGCAAAATGTACAAAAAATACCTTTTTAAAAATATAAAATAAATGATACTCTTTTTTGTAAGTCCGTACTCTTTATTTACCTTCTTTGAAAACAGATATACTCTATTTCTTCTAATAAAAGTTGGCAACCCTACCTCCAATAGCTGTCCTCGCATCTGGACTCTGCTTCTGCTTGACATCAAGCAAAGCAGAGTCATTTGCCAAATCTTCTATTTAAATAAAAAATCGCAAAAGGCAACGCATTAAAGTAGAGTTCAAAAAGTTGTAGAGCGGTTTTCGAAAACAAAAACATGCGTACATTTTCTATAGTAAGGAGGTACAATAGTTTTACAATGCAGCCTACTTTAAATAACTGTCGCAGATCGGTTTACCAAGCCCCTGGAACATCTCCCAATGTTTACAGTCGCCGCAGACGGGCTGGCGGGCGCCGGCCGGCTTGTCTATGCGTCAACGTATGTAGCTGGCAGTTTCACTATCTATTCGTGTGATTATAGTCAGTCATATACAGCGTGGGAAGGAGTATACCGACAAATTGAAACCAAGGATTCCTGGTGGTATTACGAGTAAATTATGTTATATCAATATGGGTCTAAAACTGCGTAATTAACTTACTTTATTTTTAGAACAAAAATAATAATTATCGACAGTACTTCCTTGTAAACAAAACCTAAGTTCAAAGAGTGAAATAGAAAACGTCAAACTTCACGAAAGACTCCGACAAAATACGATAAACGACGAATGAAGTCAACGTCAGTGTGAGACATTGATTATTAATTATTACTATGTACTTCTGTGAAGGTGTGTGTGATTACGTCAAATAGTTAGGGCGTGTTACCTGAGATTTTTTGAACTTGTGAATTACTTAAAAAATTAATATCTCGAAAATTAGGCTTTACTGGCCCATGTTTATATTACTTTTTTTGTCCAAATAGGCATTAGAATCTTTGGTTATAATTTGTCGGTATACTCCTTCCACGCTGTATATTTATTGCTTCATGTTGTTATTGAATTATTTATGCTTAAACGTGAAAATAAAAATAAGGACTAAGCCTGAACTAACGGTTGTTCTACAAATTATATCTCTTTCTAGAAGAGTCAACATCGACGCCAAGTTTACTGGTTTACATTATTTAAATAAGTAAATATGTAAAGCCATAACATATAAGTATCCCTGTATAGAAGGCATATAAACCTTTTTTCTGTTATACAAAGTTATCATTGAGTCTCAATGGAAAAATCTACAAGGAAATATTTCTACTACAAACAAAAACCATTTGTCTTAAGGTGTTTATGCCTAACATTATGGCTAATTATAAGCTTAAAGCAAGCACTCGGCCCGATACCCTAAGTGTCTGGGTTCAATTCCCGGGTCAACCAAAGTGTGTTTCAGATTTTTCGAGGCATACGTAGATCGGGTTTGGGACCACTAACCCGCATTTGGCAAGCGTGGTGATTAAGCTAATACCCATCAATCGTAGCGATGACTTGATTTCAATGATGGAGGCCTTTGCCCAGCTGTGGGACAGTATATGTGCTAATTATTACCACAACTACTTGCTCGCAGGACTGATGGCCGTAGGGGCGGAACAGTCCTCGAGTGGCAACCGCGTACCGGAAAGCGCAGTGTGAGCAGGCCTTCAACAAGGTGGACCAACGGGAAGGTCGCGGGAAGCCGCTGGATGCGAGCAGCTCAAAACCGGTCGTTGTGGAGGTCCTTGTGGGAGGCCTTTGTCCAATAGTGGACTTCCTTAGGCTGAGATGATGACTACTACAACTACAATAAGCTTAAAACATGAAAACAAGTATGACAAGCAAGAATGTCATGAAAGATTAGAGTAAGAAAAAAAAAATATACGCATAATCTCCGACACAAAAACAAACTCAAATGAATTACACCTAGAACTAAATATGGGAAAAAGACAATTCTGTTTGAGGGAGCACAGCTGTTTAATAGGTTACCAGATGAAGTGAAAACTTGTGAGACTTTAAACATGTTTAAAATTAATAAACTTAAACTGCATATCGCAACGAGTACCACAGAGTGACAAATTGTATACTGTAATTTATATATTGTATCTCGTAAGTGAAATTACGTAATTTCGTATGAGAATAAAGATCTTTAAACCTAAGATTTAACAGAGGCGCTCCCAGTCGTATACTTACCGCAGGGCGGCTGCCGGCGCCGCGGCGTCTACTCCGGCCATCGATCGTACCCATCCGGCGAAACTCGCGTCGGCCCGGCGCCGGCCAGTCCGTGACGGCAAGCGGGAACAAAGTTCTTAATAATATCAACAGCCTCACATTTCGTGGAAATCTGACACGGGGCAGCAGGGCTTAACTACCTACTAAGGAAAATTCAAAATAGATGATGGAAAAAAAGATCTTTAAGTACTTACTTAGATTCAAGAAAAAACATAACGTCGCTTCTAACACCGCGGAAGTTCAAAATTTGTCATTTTGACTATTGCATGTCATTCGATAGAGAATCGAAAGACGCACCTCTAGACTACTCAGAAACAGGGATTTTAACAAATGGATGCGTTTTATTTTGAAAACAAAAACATAATTATTATGGTCGCGATATATAAAAAGGCACGATATTTTTGCTCTCCTGAAAAGTTGTGATTTCTGACTTCCGTCGTGTTAGAACTTAAGCGACGATAAGTAGGTTCATTTCTTTTCGGGATCCTCTTAATAGAAGAATGCCTTTCCAACCAGCGGTAGAATCACGACAATTACTTCTGAGATTGCGTTTACTTATACATAATAAAAAGAAAAAGAAAAGAAAAAGTTGCAAGAGTGAGCTTACGTGTATATGTACGTGTTATTTATTGTCTTTGTCTGAGAAACAACTTTAGTATTGAGAAGTAAGTACCTAGCATTTTTGTGCTAGATACTGCTTTATTTTTTTAAAATAAGTTTACCCCACTTAATTGCTAAGCTTATACGCTGGCAGAGCTTGCTGCCAGCTTTCTTATAAATGTGTAGCATGCATTGAACGTACTCCACAAAGATCCCGTAGCAAATTCTCACGCAGCCTTTCAATTAGGTTAAGACATTACGAGAGTCTTTATAAGTTGATTGTTTGTTCATGCCCGGTATTATAGTTAACTTTACACTCGAGTTGCGTAGAGGCTCCTCGGGCTTCCCGCTCCCAAAATCCGTGTTGAACGCCTCGAAGAATAGTTAGGAACGGAGACATTCGTAGAAAATTCGTTAGAAAACCTCCGAAGTTAGTACGGACACCACATCGGCTTGAGGAACAAACATTTTTTATTACAGCTCATTGTGCGAGGTAGCTAAAGCGGTGCGCGACAAAAATATACACCAATAGGATTTCTTCGTTTTCCATGAGGTGTAAATTGGAGAAGTAGCCTTAACCTGGTTACGCCGACATAAATACATATGTACACGTAAAATAAAATAAACAGGAGTCAGGCAAAGTGCGGCAAACCAACCTGAGCTAACCAATAGTAATTTATTTCCAAAAATAAGTATATAATAAGCTATCATTAGCTATCATCAGTGGCTTTACTTACTGGTTTCCATAGTCCAAATGTCTAAATCAGGCTGACACACTATTAAGACCTTAATAAAAGAAACCTGAAGCAGTTTGTTTCAGGTTTCTTTTATTAAGGATTCCAGAGGATGGGCAGCAGCATCTCTCTGAGGTTACTCTTAACCAACTGCAATCGCCAACCCGCCTGCCAAGCGTGGCGATTACGGCAAATACCCCTCATGGAGATCCGTGGGGGAGGCCTTTGTCCAGCAGTGGACGTCTTTTGGCTGAGATGATGATGATGATGATGATGAAGCAGTTTGTAAAATACAAATGCTTTAGGGCCTAAAGCTTTTGTACCTGAAGGCCTAAAGTTTAGGCCTTCAGGTACAGACGGCTGCACATCAACCTTTGACAAAAATCACTCTTAGCCCAATACGTGAAAGATGTACTTTCATTCAATGTCATTTGTTCTCAAACAAATAAAAATGAATTTATACGTCTTGAGATAAGGTTGATTTTTGTCAAATGTTAAGCTATTTTTGGTGTGCTTGAACCAAAGAGATTTAATAGGTAGTTAAATGTCTTTGGTTTGAACGCTCAGATAATTTTGAAGCTGACTGTACACTGACAGATTACAGATGAATCATGGAAAAAATAAATATTTAAAAGCGTATCAAACAAACAAACAAAAAATAAACTCACTTTTTTTAATAAAAAAACCGGCCAAGTGCGTTTCGGGCCACGCGCAGTGAAGGGTTTCGTTGCCCATCTCAATAATGCGTATATTTTTAAATGGCTCATATACTTAAATGTAGATACTACCGGTTTCACACACCTGACAACGTTATGTAAGTAGTTCCCAATGAGGAATTTGTACTGCGCCAAGTACATTTTATAAGTTGGTCGACTGTTACTCGTAAACTTTTAAAGCCTACTTAGCTGTGATAGTTTCCTTTTAACTTCATCATATATACAACTACCGTGAGTTTTTTCACGTATCCAAAATTAACCATTTGGCTGGCAGGGGGGGGGGGGACCTCTGACACTTGACAAAATTTTGCACTTTCAAGCTTAATAGTTCACAAACAGATGCCTCAATCAAAAAACTGTTTTTACAAACCCGCGATATTTTTGAAATTGCTATAGTATGCTATGTCCTTCCTTGTGGTATTAGTACAGCAGCAGAAAGTCCATAGGACTGGCAGAAATTGGATGCAGAGAGCTAAATATCGGGCTCAGTGGCTTTTTTTTTTAAATATGCAACCATATTCCGAACTACTCGCATTATAAAAATACTTTCGCGAAGATCCGGGGCTGATCTTTTACAGGAAGACCGACCCGGTTAAACAACCCCTGGGGATGCCTTTAGCCTGAAGGGCTGTGAAGGCTATCGGATCGCCTCCCGGTGGGCCGGGAGGCACGGATGCGCTCAGTGGCACACCTAAGTAGAGGCTCCTTCCAGCTGTGGATTGCGATATGTTATCTAAAGTAGCCAACACTAATAAAACTACAAAGTAGAGGTAATTGGTAACAATAAAAAACAATGGCCAATCTTTCCTTA